>OY757938.1:57410424-57740424 GCA_963585895.1 Sepioteuthis lessoniana | reverse complement strand
TGGTATCGGGGTGCATATAGATTAATTATATATATATTAAGAAAAAATAAAGACAACAACCGAAAGATAGACGGGTTGACAAAGTTCACCCTCTAGGGCAGTGGACTACATGTAACAAAATATACTTGACCTGGCACTCGAAACAAAAAAAAAAAGCAGTTACACTGCCAAATAGATTTTTCAGAGTCAGAATTATTTTTAAATGATGACATAAAAGATTTTATTTATTTCTAATTACTCTTAAGCACGTTTATGTGCAGATACAGTGCGTGCGATTGTTTTCGTGTATGTGTGTGTGCCTGCAATGTGTAAATAAGTAATTTACATACCTGGTGGCTCATAACAGGCTTTGACGAAAAATTCAAAAACAGCAGCTTTCTTTTTGGCAATCGTATCAATAGAGAGTATAAGTGTTTCTGCATTGAGTCCGTGCGGAGTAGCAAAAGAAATTCGTTTTAACTCTAATGGCACGATTCGCATAATCTTTACAAGAAAAAAACAAAAATAAAAAACAAAAAATCAAGAAACAATTTGAGAATTTTCATTTCTATCGTTTTGCATGAATAAAACATTTCAAATTAATGGTTGATTACAATATATAACTTTTACCAACTAAAAAATTTAAATTTAAAGAACTCTAAAATTGTTATTAGATTATTATCTAATTAAAAAAAACTTATCCCGTAACCTGGTTTACCTGGTGTGAGCTGTGGGGTCACTATTCATGTAGCATTTCTTAGTAATATCTCAGTGGAGCCCATCCCTTTTCAGGTCTAAAACTGGTTCGACTTCAGAATTTCCTTTCCTGATGCTGGTTACCATACAAAGGTTAAAGAGCTCAGTCGGTCCGACTATTCAACTATATCTGGAGGGATAATTGTTGGATTTATACTTTTTTCAAGGGAAGTAGCCCAATGCGAAATGCAAACAGCCTCGTTCAATGTTTAAAGTGGAATAACCAACTCTACTTCCTATGATGATAATCATTACGCAAAGAGCGCTTCCAATAATCAATGTGATTTACTAGTTTTCTCGAAAATAGTAACTGAGTAAATGGTTTAAGATATTTAGAGACCTCAGTTATGACAATATTGTTCAGAAGTATTTCAAAAGCTTTCATGAAAACTAGCTGTTTAGTAATTATGAATTTTTGAGTGTCATACCTTTGTATCAACGACTTTTTTTCCTTTAAGGTATTTCAGCTGAATTGCTTCTGCTTTTTTCACTTCAAACGTAACCTCCACGATCGTCACTGGGGTTCTGCTGTGAATATCCAGCTTCAGGTATGGAGCCGGTTTTCTGTCCAATGGATTAGGTGACCATTCGCCTTTAGAACCTTTCAGTGCATTCGTTGGTTGAGACAACAAACTACTGGATGATGCAGTGATGCTAATGCCACTTGCAGATGCATCGATTGTAACCGGATTACATGACGGAAATGCTGAATAATATAGAAATACTCAAATATGATATAATCGCTTATGTACCAACCAAACTCAAGCAAGCATGCATGATACAGAGATATATGCAATCCGAAAATGATGGATATTAAAACATGCATTACAGTACATACATGATACAGAGATACGAGGTTTGTCTGAAAAGTAGCGGGACTGTATATGCTGTACGAGCTATTGGTAAAAAAGAGACGAGCGGATTGTGTTATCATCTCAAATGATATCTCGGGAATATATAACTGTAATCTGAACTAGCCATTGTATTTTTTCACATGTTTTTTTCCTCCTTCTTTTTTTCAGGCCGATTAGCTATGAACACTGAAAAACGAATAAACTTGAAATTTTTGGTTCGGTTGGGGAAAACTCCGCTACAAGCATTTGAAATGCTTCAGCAAGTGTATGGAAAAACATCATGTTGCGCAAACGTGTTTTTGAGAAGCATAAGAAGTTCAAAGAGAGGCAGGGGGAGTTGAAAAATTACTGTAGGAGCGGGAGGCTTTCAACAAGCAGGACTGAAGTCAACATCGAGCGGGTAAGGCAAGTAGTTGATGGTTCGAATGATCATAAGTCAGAAAGACATAAAAATGACTGTGTTTGAAAGATTATCACCGAAGACTGAAAAGTAACGGAACTGGGTGTACAAAGCATCCGGCTGTTCCTGGCCGAAAGGAACATCGCTGTACTGGAAAAAATTCCCTATTCACCTGGTCTTGTCCCATGTGACATTTTCTTTTCCCCAAGCTCTCGGGTATGATTAATGGAACCCGTTTTTAAGGTACAAAACCCTTCAAGATGGTCGTAACGACGGAACTCAGTGGCACCCGTGAAGAAACCATCCAGCAGTTTATAGAAGCATGGCAGAGAAGGATTGGGAAAGTACATCAGATTCGAGGGGGGGGGGCTACTTTGAAGAAGAAGCCATGTTGTATTTGTGGTTTGGAAATGAAATAAATTGTTTTTGACATCTGCCCCTTTACATTTCAGACAACCCGTATATGCAATCTGAAAATAATGGATATGAAAACGTTTGTTTCAGTACATGGCAATAACGTTCATTTATAGAACATTGGCATAGCCAGTATATAAATGAATCAGGTTCAGCTTTGTCCACTTGTTTTCTTTTGTGTTTGGGTGACATTAGCAGGAAAGTGGCACAAAGCCAAATTCGGATTTCTGATATGGCAAATATTCAATGCTTCCTATTCGACTTGGCTTCCTCGTTACGATTTATAATTATTTCTCTTCAGAAAGGCATAAGAGTTAAGCAATAGCAAAACTACTGCTTATATTTGTTGTTGACTAAAATCTCAAGTTAAGCAGATATTTTCTATAAAGGTTCCGCTCATTTTCCCGATGGAGAATTGATCTTTTTTTTTTAAATCAGATTATTAATAAATTCACATAAATCAATATCAGTATATATATATATATATATATATATATATATATATATATATATATATATATATATATATATATATATTTGAATCAGATTTTTTATAAATTTACTTAAATCAGTATATATGTATGTATATATTTTTATTTTAATCATTTTTTTTAAATTACTTAAATCAATATATATATATATATATATATATATATATATATATATATTATCGTTATTTAAATCAGATTTTTGATAAACTTACGTTGTCTTGCAAAACCATAGAATTAGAACACTTAGAGGATGTTTACCTTGGTTTTTTTATTTAGCAGTAAATAAACTAATAACAGATAAGATATATTGTTAATTTTTATTCATAATGATTTATAAATTGTCCTATATTGTCAATTTTTATTTGATTAAATGAGATTCTTGAAATCAAAAAATATGATATACATATATACACTAGGCCATTAGTCTGATGAGTAGAGTGTTCGCCAATGGTCTGGGGGACCGGGGTTCAATCTCTGGTCGTGTTATACCAAGGACTCAAAAATGGTACTTGATTCCGCCTTGCTTAACACTCTTAATTATAAGGTAAGGATCAAGGGTAAAGTGGAGTAATCCAGGGAATGGAGTGGCGCCCTCCCCTACACCTCGGTGTAGTAGCTATTGAAAAGGGAGCCTTCGGGTCACCCTCGACTAAGCTCGCCAACTTTATATATATATATATATATATACTTATTCGTTGTGTATGTGTATTCAGTCTTTTGAAAGATGACTATGACTGTAGTAACTTTAATTGTTTGTCTCTGTCTACCACCAGACAGGACTTGTCTCAAGGTCAATGATACGAAAGTGGATTATAGTGGGGTCAGGCTCGAGCCCGGCTGCCAAAAGAAGAGACTGCATTGCTTGTTATTTCTTTTCACTTAATGTAACAAATATTTTTAGTTGATTTTAGAAAATTGAAAAAACATCAATGGTAGGAAAAATGTGTGAAACAACTTACTTGTTGTCGTCGTTACTGTTGTTCTTTGGGGAACTTTAGGACCTTAGAATGTAATAAAAAAATTATTTAATATAATGATTTCATGTGTAAATAAGTGAGGTATTTTTTATGATTATTTAAGGTGTTCTGCGACATAAATTTTTTTTTTCTTTAAAAGTATAGAATTAAAAAATTTGAATAAACTCTTCTTCTTCTTCTTCTTCTTCTTCTTCTTCTTCTTCTTCTTCTTATTATTATTATTATTATTATTATTATTATTATTATTATTATTATTATTTACTCCTTTAGAATTTTTCACATCAGTGTTAGCTGATGTTTTTTCACTGGAGTTTGAGTAACAGCAAGTCTCTTCAAGTCTCCAGGATTCGTCTCAGGATTCTGGCCGTTCTTAGCAATGCTGTCGTTTGGATAGTCTCTACCAGTCCGTCAACTTCCAAGTCCTCCAGGCCTTTTAATAATCCTTTAGTTATTGTGCCTAACGCACCAATCACAATTGGCACAATCGTTACTTCCATGTTCCACAGCTTTTTCAATTCTCTAGCTAGGTCGAGGTACTTATCCTTCTTTTCACTTTCCTTCAGGTTTATTCTGTGGTCTGCCGGGACAGCAAAGTCTACAATTTTGCAGTACTCCTTGAGAGTTTTTTACATCAGTTTTCGCTGATGGTTTTTCACTGGAGTTTGAGTGATGGCAAGTCTCCTCAAGTCTCCAGGACGCTTCTCAGTATTCTGACCGTTCTCAATAATCTAGTAGTTTGGATGGTCTCCTCTCGTCCTCCAACTTTCAAGTCCTCCAGTCCCTTTAATAAACCTTTAGTTACCGTGCCAAAAGCACCAATCACAACTGGTATAATTGTCACCTTCATGTTCCATTGTTTTTTCAATTCCCTAACAATTTTATTCTGCGGTCAGCCGGCACAGCAAAGTCCACAATTTTGCAAATTCTCTCATTATTATTTTTTTTTTTTTTTCGTTGATTATTATATGGTCTGGTGATCTGGCCAAGGTTAGGTGATCGTTGTTGTTGTTGTTGTTTAAGAAGATATCTTATATCTGATTTTTATTTTATACTGGTTTATTATTCCAGTCAATTAGACAACATAGTGACAAAAAAAATGAAATATTAACATGGAAAGACAAAGATGAATTCTTTGGTTTAAAAATCTCAATAAATCTCTAATCCCAACGACATATGTTGACAAGATATCTACGAAAATTTAATCGAATGCATTTTTGTTATTCTTTCGCTTTTTATCGATTGTACATATCTGATTTAATTACGGTTTTACTGAGGAAAAAACTGATATTGAATTGAACACAATAAAGAAATTATTTTTATTGGGATTTAGAATAAATACTCACGTTCTGATGAATGTCGTATGATTGGTCTTCCTGTAATCACAGCAGAAATATAACATTAATATTTACGATGTAAATGTTTAGTTCATGAAACAAAAATTAAGTGTTTATAAAGACTAATACAAAAAAAATCCTTTCTATGAAGCTAAAATAGACACAAGGTCGTTTTAATGTGGGGTGCCATGCAAGAAGAAAGCCTATTACAGCAGTGGGTTTTTAAATTGCTAAGATTTCGTCAGTATTACACCTGAGGGGCACCTCAGGCACCGGACAATAAACCCCGCCATTTCTTCTTTTGGGTTAGGGGCAAGTGCTGCCTTGGGTGAACACCCAGGAATTCAGATATTAGGTTTTATCACTCACATGATACGGTTGTGCCGGGTAGGTATTCCAAAAATATATGCTTTTCACGATTTTTGCTTTCATAATGACAGCAAGACTTTTAAAACTGAAGTCGCAACTAAAAATGCTTCTTAAAAATTACATGCTGGAAAACGTATGGTGTTTTTCATGAAAGTTTCATTAATAATAAAATACATTTGTGAATATCAGCAAGTAATTTTACTTTTTCTACAAAAAAAAATTATGTTAAGAATAATACAGAACTTTAAAATTTAACAAAGATGTCAAAGGTTTAATAATTACTCAAGATTTTAAAAATTCTACTTGGGAAATGGTATGGTTTGTTTTGATTGTTATTAATGGTATATCAACCTTCTTGGTTTATTTAATGCCAAATCCATCCTTCTAGAAGAAGACTAGTGGTACTATTTAACCCATAAGGGGTCCATGCCTTTCCGAATGGTATTTGACTGAAATTGAACGTAATAGCGCGAGTGGAATTCGAACTCGCTTACTACGATTCCGCAGTTCAGCGTTTTAATCATTGCACCACGAGTATAAGGTTTGTGAGTTGTTTACACATTACCATGAATGATGATTCACAATGATTCAATTTGTACAAAAATTTTATCTTAAATCCCCCCAAAAAGAAAAAAAGTCCCAAAAAACAAAAACAAAAAACAAAATCACATACTCGTTGTTGTTATATTGCATCCCACTTCATCAGACAAATCTGAGCACTGATGGATTTTGTCGCATCGGAAACTGGATTTGATACATTTACCATTGTTACAGGTGAATTCATATGAAGAACAACCTGAAAGATTTCAAATACATTAATGGGAATATCAATTTGTTCGGCCATATCAAATGGAAGACAAGAAAATAAAAATATTTTGCGCCGCGTTTGTGTTAAAATAACAAAGATGAGAATAAAAGGGGAAAAATGGAAAATATTTTAGCACAATTTTACTGCTTTCTTTGTCAGGGGTTAGCGTTCAGCTATTTAAATCAAGACTTCCAACCATCCAGCTGCTTTTTTAAAACAAAACCTTCAAATCAGTGAATAAAAAACAGACTGTAGACTCTAGCAACAGAAATAGTTTAACCATGATAAAGATGAATATAAAAAAAAAACTTCTCTAAAAATCCTCAATCAATAAAAAAAAAACATATCTCACAAATTCTAAAAAGTAGACCTAAGTCAGACTAGTCGATGGCAGACCCTGATTCAAAGATTCTACAGTTAACGGACGCCACCCAACTCCTTTGGGATAAGAATTAACTAAAAGAATTAGAGAAAACAAAATTTAACTTCACGAAGAACTAGGATTTCTAATGATAGAAAAAAAGGACCGCTAGTTTAAAAAATGTCAGAAGAAAAAGAAAGAAGAGAAAGTAAAAGCCGAATAAACTTATCCGACTACAAGACCCCAAGAAGAATAAGAAACGAACTCCACCAAAAGAAAGAAAAAATATTCGAGTGAATAATTTCCTTTTCTTCACTTACATGCACCTATATCCTTAAGAACTGTCACGGAAAGTTGTTTCCGATCCCAAAATGATTGCAAACTAAGGACATTTTTCTCTATCATAACGCACATAAAAATAACTAATTGATTAATTAAATAAATCAAAGTCACTTATTATTTTTTAAAGAATTTCTTGTTTTCTGAAATGCCTTCGTCCATTTCATTCCCAAGGCTAAGTTACAACTACATACCACACAAAAGAAACAAAACTCATTTTTATAAATTAAGAAAAGTAAAACTAATTATAAAAATAAGAAGGAATATCATCTGATTTAACCTACCTTTGTAAAACCAAAGTGGAAATAATGTTTATTAATTTTATCAATAAACACTTCCTTCTTACCAACAAATTACATAAATTATTCAACAGAAATTCTCTATAAATCAGTTATAGCAATACACAAAACATGATCCACTATATAAGAAAAAATCATAACAATAAAGTGTCAAATGATCGTAATGCAAGTGACATTCTCATACAATTGTAGATGCAAAAATGAAAGCTCGGTAGATGGCTGATGTTCAACACAGAACGTTGATTACTAAACAACTGTTAAAACTGATAGTGATCTTAATATTGTATATATTGGAGACACTGAAAGATCTTAGAAAGAATGTTTTTATAACCATAAAATATATTTCAAGAGGCGTCATTATCATAACACCTATCAAGGTAGATATGGAAAGATAGTTTTCAAGTGCAGGCATGTGAATAAGGATATGCTATGTTTATCACCTTGCAACTGGCTGAAAGAAAGAGGAAATTGCAAAGGAAAGAGAATGAGAGGATAGAAGAAAGAAAAAAATTAAATGTTTCTTTTTTTTATTATGTAGATTTATGTTTGATAGCAATAGATCTTTTTTTTAAATAATGATGTATGGTTATTTATATATTGGTCGTATTGAAAATTATCAATAATTTTTTTATTATGGTATATCTTTTAATTAAGAGATTTTTGGTGAAAGTAATGTGATGGGGTTTTATTTCATTCCTTGCAAGTATTCACACCCGCATTAGCTGGTGGTCTTTTACCGGAGTCTAAATGAGAGAAAGTCTCCTCGTGACTCAGGACTCTTCTCAGTATTCTAGCCGATGCTAACAATACTGTAATCTGGATTATCTCGATTCGTCTTCTGATTTTTTGTTCCTCCAGTCTTTTTCCAAACCTTCATGAACGTTCCAAGCAAACCAATTACAATTGGTATCACTGTCACCGTCATGTTTCTGTGTTTTTAGTTCTCTGGTAAGATTCAAGTATTTGATTATCTTTTTGCTTTCTTTCCCTTTCACTCTCTCGTCCGTCAGAACGGCAAAATCCATGAGAGGACAAGGTTGTTTTTTGTTGTTTCTTGTTAATCGACACTAGGTCTGGTTTTCAGGTGACCCGTTTGTATTTCAAAATCTCAGAAAATTATGTGTTTCATTCTCTTGGACGGATTCTGCTTTGTGCATATACCATTTGGTAGCATGGTCAAATTTTAATTTCTTGCACAATTTCTAATAGATCCCTTTCCCACCTAGACATGCCTAGTATTGAAGTCATTTCGTGCTAGTTTGCTGCATTCTCTTATGATTATTTACTCCATGAGAGTTTTTCACAACAGTGTTAGCTGATGGTCTTTCACTGGAGTTTAAGTGACAGCAAGTCTCCTCAAGTCTCAAAGGACTCTTCGCAGTATTCTGGCCGTTCTCAATAATGTAGTGGTTTGGATGGTTTCAATTCTTCCTCCTACCTTCAAGTCTTCCAGTCCCTTTAATAATCCTTTGGTGACTGTGCCAAAAGCACCAATCACGTTTGGTATAATTGTCACCTTCATGTTCCATAGTTTTTCCAATTCCCTAGCAAGGTCGCGGTACTTATCCTTCTTTTCACATTCTTTCAGTCTTATTCTGCGGTCAGCCGGGACAGTAAAGTACACAATTTTGCATTATTATTATTATTATTATTACTAATGAATAGCATCGAAAAAATAGGTGAGAAGGTAATAGATACAGAAAAAGAAAAGAAAAGCTTTCATTTTCGTCCAAAGATTGGGAAAATGTGAAACTGACAGTTGCAATTAATGTGTTTTTGTATCATATATATATATATATATATATATATATATATATATATATGAATATTTGTCGAAGAAAATTAATATTGGGATTTTACTAGAGCGGAAGAGTTAAGATTTTTGGATCTTATTTAGAAAACGTGTTTGTTTTTTTTGTTGAATTGTGTTGTTTACACTCACGTATGACTGATTAAAAACATCCAACTCAAATCATTTGTTTATTTACTTACCGCATTTTTCATCAGAACCATCTGCACAGTCAACCTTTCCGTCGCATTGTTTACTTGGGGATATGCATTCACAAGAACCACAAGTAAATTTCTTTTTGCATGTGCACTCTGAAAACCAAACCAAAAAATTTAGAGAGTGACGACATCATAAGATATTAAAAAAGAAAAGAAAGAAATTTGAATTTATCAATAAAATGTTGGTAGAATGTTTTATTTTGTGAAAATGGAAATGTCCTTTTAAGTTTGTATTATAAAAAAATATCTGTTGCGGAAGATTCCATAAGGTCGAATGGAAACTAATTGATAACCCAAAAACGTTTCACTAATTTAAGCAAACTTTAACGAATAAACCCTCAGTCCAGTTACAACAGAAAACGTGTTCTAACCAATCAATTTTCACTGGGCTTATGTTTTTCTGCGATCTAGTCTATCTAAACAGAAAAGAGTATCCCCCAGCTATGGGTTGTACGACTATCATTCTACTAAAAGGGTGTCTTTGACATTAAATGACGCACCAAGATTGATATACCATTAAAGAAAGAAACCAACCAAACAAAACAAAACCAAAAGAGTGTCAAAATTGATTGACATCGGTTAGTTTCCTTTTGATGCTGAAGTCCAGTACTTTAACCATTACGCAACGGGGACTTCCCTGGTTAGTTTCGGGAACGACTTAAAAACAAGCATTCCCGCCAGCCCTATTCTCACCGGACTCAAACGATAATGTTTGCACCCGGCTTAACCCACTACAATTTTCACCAACTAGCAACTTTAGCACATTGCATCAATCTTAGCTGAACTCTTACTGAATCACGTGCTTTAATCTGATCGACATGAAGAAGTTTTTTTTACTCATGTCAAGTTACAGCTATGGTGAAACCTTAAAAATCTCTAAGTGTTTTTCTTTTCCACCAATTAATTTTTATATTAACTTGAGAGTCAACTACAGTTTAAACAATGACGTATTTTGTTATTAAGCCAAGGTCCAGTAGAATGTTTGTCCAATCAAGAAGCAAAAGGTTTGTTAGCATCAAGTTGAAACAGTCAACAAGAACAAATACTCACTACATCCAGTTTCGTCAGTTCCATCACCGCAGTCATCGTGCCCATCGCATTTCTGGGCGCTCTTCAAGCATTTACCATTTCCACACCGGAACTTACGTGCTCCTATGCAAGGTCCGATGTCTGAAAATAAAGCATCAATTATCGTAGTAAGTATCCGGCAAGCAAATGAAAATGCTTCGCCAATTAAGATTACTGCCTTTTATATTATGTAAATAATAATGAAAATAAGAATAAAAACAAGAATAGAGAGTGTTTAATAACGTTAATCACTACAACCGTTGGGCATTTTCGTTAGCAATTAAATGTTAGAAAAAGATTAGTTGATCAACCTATTGCAAATTAACTGTAACTTATCTTCTGTTTTCCTAAAACTCAAATCACTTTTGCCCTTTATAAACGTAGACCTTACCATGCCTTTTCAATGTATTTGACGGTGTTATTTCAGCAACATTTTCGCTTATGTCATTAGTTATTACAATCTGTAGAATCTGTTTTTCCTCTAATCCCCCTAATTTAAGTTTATCAACATAAAATTCCTGTCCGATCACAAATAGATAATTAATGAGTAACTGGGAGAACTTATGAGCAGTCGTTGTCGATATATCTAACCATATCAGTCAGATGGGTGACGGAGTTGTTGGAGGATAGTACCCAGGACAGAGCAATTAGTTTGTTTTGTTTTTAGTTGTTGTTTCTTAATCAGATTTTATAGGGGTTTCCTTACAATAAGCTTTCAAATTCTGACATTTTCATCGTTTTAATTTCTTCATCCACTCCACGAATTTTAAAAATATTAATCTGTGAGTTTTATATTCTAATAAATAAAATAAAATAAAAACAAAATATCCAGATCTAATCCCTTAAAATAAAATACCTTTGATTCAATCTAGCAAGTTTTAGGAAATGGAACCATACTATTTATTCACTTCAAACTCATACAAACGGACTTCTAATGAATCAAAATGTCCTTTGCTATGTAAACATGAAGGACGCTATTAAGAAATAGCCACTTAAAGCTCCAATCGGCATTAGAACAAATTTGTATAAAAATTAATATATTCAATGGGATCTTACAAAAATAAAGATCAAAGAAATATTGATGACTAATGACTGTCCTGGGTATATCTTCTGGTGTTTACCATCTATCATCCGGTAAATACCTACCCTTGCAGTTGATCTCATCAGATAAATCGCTCGAACCACAGTCTGCGGAGCCATCACATCGGAAAGCCATGGGGATACATCTTTTATTCTTACAACCGAACTGGTTTTTAGCACATTTCGTTACTGTTAGGAAAAAAAAATAAGAAAGAAAATTTTAAACTGGGTTTATGTATTAAATAATTTTAGTCTATAAGATAAGAATTGATTTTTTTATTGAAAAAATATTTACTTAGCAGAACATTTTGGTCCTTGTTAAATTTGGTCACAGTTTTTTGTCTTGGACATTCGATTACAAACCTTTGTCACTTTTGAGGACGATTTAATAAAGAATTAAATGGGTTTCTTGTTTACTCCATGGTATTTTTATATTGTTTAGATTAAATGTGATGTCTTACAAAAAATTATCAATTTTTTGAGTCAAAATCTAATATAATTTTCACTATTTCCGACTTATTTTAGCTATGTATTTAGAGAATGTATATACCACAATTGAGTTCGTCATCTCCACTGAGACAATCTGGTAAACCATCGCAACGTTTTGCTTGTGAAATACATGTTCCATCACTGCATTTGAACTGTCCCGGAGTACAAGTATAGACTGAAAGTAAAACAAATGAACAGTTTGGAAGAATGAAGATCAATATTCTTGTTCATTCTATAGACTTTTAAACGTAGGAGGAAAACAAGCCCAGAGTAAGGAACAAACAAAAAGGAAGTGTTCAACTAAAAAATGAGTTAAAAGCTAAGATGTCGGGGATTTTACAAATGAAGGATTCATAGAACTTTATTCTTATTCCTTTCTACTATTAATAAGCAAAGATTCGATCAAAAACAGGTCCCCTAGTAGCTATGTCCGATAAAAGTAGGAAGAAATTGTTGTGAATGCATGTCTGAGTAATTCCTCTATATGTTTGATATCAAGGTGAAAAATGTACGTTTGATATCAAGGTGAAAAAAGACATGTACACGCACGTATGCTCCTTTGGAGAATAGATGAAGCTAAAACTTTTGAAAACTTTACTGTTCTTTTATGATCGCTCTTATATCCTTTACTGTGAATTGAAAACGTTTATTATTCTTAAATTTTCTTTTGTTGCTGACTATTTTTGTCACTTTGTGTTTTCAGTTACTTCAAGACAAATTTTCAGTGATCATTTTTGATGGGTAAGTAACGTAATTGTAGTTGCACAACATTCCATCTGTGAACAGAAATGTTTTGTTTGATCAAATGTATAAATCAACCAAGCCAGAAATCAATACCTAATTCTCTTCAATGGTTTAATTCTGACTGAATATTTAAGTATCATTACCATGTAGACAAGGAATTCCCCCAACTTTGAAACATTCCCCCAACTTTGATGACATCTATTATCATATTTTATACTCTATTTAATGACAGCTATAATCATATCATTATATACTGTATTTGATGACAGCTATTATACAAGACAAATTCCAATCCCCCACTGAGACAACAATGACATTTTGAAAGTCAAGTGTTTTGATTTTTTTGCTTTTGAAGACATCTTTTAAATCTGTTATTTAAATCATCCCAACACGCACAAATTTCACCAGCATAACCAGTTACGGAAGAAAACCAATTTTCATTATCCATATAAAAAAGAATCGACTACAGAATACATACTGCATTGATCTTCGTCTGATCCATCTCGACAATCCATGTTTTTATCGCATTTATATTTTTTGTGAATGCAATCACCATTCTTGCATCGGAATTGGTCGGGTTTGCACTTGATAGGACAGCCAACTGTCAACTTGGTACATTGGAATTTGGCTGCTCGGCAAACACTGGAAATGAAATGGAATTAAGAAGATTATCAGATTTCTGAAGTCGTGCTCAATTGGTTGGACATAAAATTCTTATGGTCACTTTATTATCGACTTTTTCCAAATTAATGCGTAATTAGAATTGTATTATTGTGAAGATAACTTTCCTTGTTATTTCCGCATTATCATGAATTGTTAGCAAGAATCGTGACCAGACTGGTGAAAAAAAAGATTCGAATTTCCAAATGCGTTCACCATTCCGATTATTTCAATTTCTGATTGCTCTCCTCACTTTTGATCACTTTCAAGTTATGTAGTACGACAAGCATTATATATTATTGTGGCTGTAAGGATAATTTTATGCATTAGAAGCACAATTTGACTTTTAAGTTATATTTGATGACTGTATACCGACTACCACATCTGAACATGAAGTAGTATATCGACTGAGTATATAACCCGATTATATTTGCCTATTCCTTCTTGCAAATAATACTATTCTAAACATTTCAAAGCACATTTCTTATTTGAGTCTTAACAAACAGAGATTGCAATTTTATTAACTTCGATTGTCTCTCAACAGTTTTACATGATTAGAAATGAAAAATCAGTTGATAAAAGGACATTTTCTCTTACCATTCTTCACAGTTCGCAATTAATTTCGTACCAGGAGCATATTCGATTCCATTTCGCCAGCAAGGACATTGGGAAGCTGGAACACATTTTTCACCTAAAAAATGCGTCATCATTTATTAATGAATAGGAATGAAGTATTATTAAAATAAAACGCATCATAAAATAGTTTTTTTTTTTAAATATATAAGTTGCTGAGACTATTACTCAAAACCGTAAAGTTTCTCAATTCATTCTTCATTTTCTCATATTTCGATATTCTTAGGGTTAATCGAACAAGACAAGTGCTGGCGAGGAGAACAAGAAATTTAACCCTTTTCAGACACGCGTTACTATGCAGACTTTGATTTATATGTATAATTGATAGCAATGCCTTCTGATGTAGTAGAAAAATAATAAAGTTTGACACTGAAGCTGAAGATAAAAATTCATTCTCATTTTAGAGAATGTGTAACAGATAAACACGCCACCTGGTTAAAATGAAAGATAATCGAGATAAAGAGTGATCAACAGTTTTCTATATATGTGTTCTGGAATTATTTCAAAAAGCTTTTAAGGCATTTATTATCACTACTATTATTATCATAGTTAACTTATTGTGTGTTCATATTAGTACTAACTAATGGATTACGAAGGAGATCAAATGACAGCAAGTATTCTCAGGCCACTTAAACTCTCTTTACTATTCTGGTTGTTTTTTGTAATGCTGCCATCTAGATGTTCTCGATTCTCTGCCTTATTTCTATTCTTTCTATGTGTTTTGTTAGCTCCTTAGGACTATTTCAAATGTTTTAACAATGGTCGGCGCGCTGTTTCTTTCATGTTCCACTATTTTTTTCAATTCTGTTGTGATATATATATATATATATATATATATATATAAAGTAGTTTGGTATGTTTATAAATAAAGAGTGCTCAATATCATTGACAGACCGTATATATCTAAGTAAGTATAGCGTAGATACAGAGTCAACAATGTTTGGTAATTGTCAGTTTCTCAATTATGCATTCATCAGGCCAAAGCAAGAAACGGACAATTTCCTAGGACTGTTGAGTGTATACAAAAACCTTATCCAAAAAATGTTGTCCTTACTGATTCTAACAAAAAATGAGACTTATCATTTGCTCCAACAAATTTTAAACTTCCAACCTAATGATTTCCAAAACGCTTTTCTCCTCCACTGAACTTCTTGATTGGACAAACGTCGTATATATGTTCAAATGTCCCTTGGCAGACTGCGTCTCAAACAAAAATAATACGTACGTTGATTTTACCGCTTTAACTCTTTCAAGGCGTCTTACAATGCACTTTATTGACATTAGTTCTATAGCTGTACATCTTAAAAGCCACTCCCTCCCCAAATCAAAATTTCAAAAAAATTTTAGTGAGTCTTTTTTTTTTATTTTGCTGTTGTTTTTTTATATGATTTATTAACGAAATGAAAAAGATGGAAGTTTTTAAAATATTTCATTTTTCTCGATGAAATATTCTATTTCCGTTGAAAGCATTTTGTTTTAAATTTGTTTGATGTCATTAGAATCTCAGTTTAATCCAACTATACGTTATATTTTTTGCAAATTAAAAAACTTAAAAAAATAAAAAACATTCTTTACATTCACAAAAAAAACCCCAGATAATAGCCTATGAAGGATCCGAAAGCGCTCGGGACAATATCATTAAATTCATCCATCAACTCCAACCTAAAACCAAAGAACTTGTAAGGAAACTTGAAAGGATCCTCATACAAATTATATAGACAAGATATCTTTATTATTTAATCAAACCTGCTTATATATATTTCAGCTTTTCATTTTCTTTCAATTTTACTCACTAATTTGCATAAATTGATGAAATCCATTATTATTCTCTCTGTTTACGGTAAATTGATCTGATCTTCTAACTTGACTTATAAGATCCTTTTCAATCTGAAAATTTATCTTTTATCCTCGAAGATAAATTCTGATTTGTGCATATACAATTGCTTTGTTTGATGGTTAAATCATTGTTGTTTGAACAGTTCTCAGTGAACCATCCACTTCACTCGGTCATACCTAGTTTTATGTCTTCCGAGTCAAATCGTTCCATGCGCTCATATGATTTTTAAAAAATTCTATATATTAAACAGCCTTTCTTGTTGAAGGTAAATTTTCAAAGTCAGAAATCATTAGGGAAATTACACCTGACAAATATATTTTTTATTGTAATCATTTAGGATAGCCATTTAGGATATTGTTGAATTCTTTTCCTTCACATCTCTTAATAATTTCATATTTCTAGATTTGTTGTGATAGTGCTTCATTCTATTTTATAGAAACATTTTTGATTACACTGAATCAACTGTTTTTTTTTTATCTGTGTTGGTGGGAGCGTTTTAAATTCTTAAAATTACTTCTTTTCTTGGACCCCTTGTAAACCAACAAATTCCCAAACAGACATGAGGATATATAAAAATTAGTAAACGAATTTCAACTGACTTACCGTCCCGAATGTATCCAGGTCTACAGAAACAACCTTCCACGCAAGTTGTTGAATTGCAGTAGGCTTCTGGTTCATCTCCAATGTTCTTGCAAGTTTGTGGACAAGGTGATCCGCAAGGAATATAATGAAAGTTTTCTTCACACTGCATAGCTGAAAATGGAGAAAAACTAGAGAAGTCGATAATGCAAGTTCCAATAGATTTTCAAAGTCGTACAACCGAATTTCAAGGATGAAGCTTGTTAAAAACAATAATTAAAAGCTGGTATACTTTTCAGTCATTCACTCCGTTCTCAAAGTAATTATCATTTATTGAATATCACTGAACAATATAAGCATACATAAAATGTATGTGTGCGGTTTTGCAAAGAGACTGGTCATTTCTCTTGCTTCATCAACAAGAATTCTCTCTCTCTCTCACACACACACACATCAAAATACAGTAGATTTCTTATGGTGACTTTTATAAAGAATCAATCAGATAGCAATAATAAGGAAGTGAAAAGGCGTAGTTCAGTTTGGGTATTTAAAAAGTTAAGATGTGTTTATCCAACCCATCTGTCAATGTCAGGGTGTGACACAAGGTCAGTTTTTAGAGGAGTACTGCTGGTTTGAATGCAGAGTTTTCCTTCTCCTTGACTGGTTTTCTAACCGAGGCTAGATAACCCAGTCTATTCTACTATTTATCCATTTCTAAGGGGAAGAAGAGTAAGATTTATACATTTCCCAATTGCGCGAACTAAAAGGCAAATAGTTTCGTGTTGCTGATTTCATTTCCTACGACGATATCTATTAGGCTAAATGCGATTAAATGGTATTAAGGATAGCATTTTCTTTTGCTTTCTTAATACGAGGGACAATGGTGGATACATTACAAAACATCAATTGATATGTGGGCTAGGATGATTGAATAAATTGCAATGGAAAGGATTTGATGATGAATATTGTTGGGTATCACCTATCTTCCCGACATAATGAGCTGTTCCATCTGCCATATATGGCAGTAAGATCGGAATCCAGTCCAGATCAGTCTGAGATCAGTCTACGAGTCAGACCAGAAGAGCCGTTCCTATTGTTGAAGTATATCCTTACTCTTTCACTAATCCTATGTTATTATTACTAACAATCTCTCTCTTGTAAATACTCTTTCTTGTAAATATAACTATTTACCTCACATATCGTGGTTTGTCTTATTATTACTACTACTTATGTTCACGAACTAGAACACAATAAATATTAAATATCTAAGCTGTTAAAACAGATTAAGAGTAATGTTTACCAATTCTGTTAACTATTAGATCGACTAGACTATAAAGTTGGCAATAAATATGTCGTTTCTTTTTTGTTTTTTGTTGTTGTTTTTTTTTTTTTGTTATTTCCCGTCTACGACCATAACGATTTTATTGTTATAAACTAGCATCTCTTCTTTTTGTCTTTTATTGCTTAGTATATTCTCAACAACATTTTGATTATTGTGGCCCTTTGCGTTTTATTCAGTGATACTTACGACAAAGATTTTGCCGCCTCCATCTGATGTTGATATTATATCTGCTGCAAAGTGCACCAAAGTTGGCAATAGCGCCGCATAGACATTCACAATCTCCTCCAGTGTCACAACTTGAAAAGAAAGACATTCAATGATATATCAATGAATAACTGGAAAAGTCTAAATATGGTTTTAAGAGCTACTAAATACAATTTTATCACACCAGTAGGTAAATAATAATAATAATAATAATAATAATAATAATAATAATAATAATAATAAATCGATAAGATGCAACAAAATAGTAAACGTAAGTTATGTAGTGACAGAGATGAAACGATTAATCACATAATAAGCAAATGCAACAAATTAGCACAAAATAGTATAATACTAGACACAACTGGGTGGGGAAGGTGATCCACAGGGAATTGTGCAAGAAATTTAAATTTGACGATACGATCAAATGGTGTTCGCACAATCCAGAATCCGTTCTGGATAATGAGATGCACAAACTCCTCTGGGATTTTGAGATACAAACGGATCACCTAATCCCGGACAGACGACCTGACCTAGTGATAGTCAACAAAAACAAGAGAAGCTGCCTAATAGTTGACTTTGCCGTCCCTGCAGACCACAGAGTAAAATTAAAAGAAAGCGAAAAGAGAGATAAACGCATGAACCTTGCTCGAGAACTAAAAAAAACTAGTGAACATGAAGGTGACGGTGATACCAATCATGATTAGTATGCAATATAATTAAGGATGGTAATTAATTATATTAGTTAATCGTTTTATTTTAGTGATAAATTGTGAGCCAGGCGAAAAAAAAAACCCTCCAACTTTGACTTCTTCGTTGCAAAGTCGCATTGAAAGGTCAAAAGCGTACACATGCTATAACCGGATGTTAGCGCCTGTCATAATAAAGATTTGTGTTGTAATCGGCGGTGGACAGGCTATTATTTGCATGATGTCGGCTGATTTAGTGATAAGGAATTTACTGAAAATTTTTAGTAATTACTCAAGCAGCTATTAAGAAAAATATTAGAATAAAATATAAAAGGAAGTTTTGAGAGTCAGAATTGGTCGGAAGCAGAGGGCGAGCAGTCAGTCAGTGAATTTGCATCGGGCAGTTTCGTTTCCATTCCTAGCGGCTCCTTTGGGGACAGGGCTTTGTTGGGGAAGAAGCAATGGATTCGGCGTTTTGTTTAGTCTCCCACGGATGAAACTCTATGCGTAACCATTCATATCTTTCTCTCTCTTTTCGCTGACGCCTACAGTGAAATGTTGCAGATCATAATAAATTTTTGTATCGAAATGACATGGGCCCGTGTTGTACTTTGCGAAATGTAACTCCTATTCATATTGGTTCCCGAGTGTAACACTTTTTATCGATTTATTCATTTTTGCATGCGTAGTGTTACCCTCATATTTGGTGCCGTCGTGTTATAAATACACTTGGAACAATTCCCGAAAGATTTGTACAAGGATTAGAAGACTTGAAAATAAGACGACAACTGCCGACTATCCAGACTACAGCATTATCAAGATCAGCCAGTATACTGAGAAGAGTCCTGGAGACTTGAGGAGACTTGCTATCACTCAAACTCCAGTGAAAGACCATCAGCTAACGCTAGAGTGAAAAACTTTCAAAATGATAATAATAATAATGATAATAATTAAATCATTACTATTCACTCATTAGAGCTTTTCACACCAGCAATAGCCGATGGTTTTTCACTAAAGTCTGAGTGACAGCAAGTCTCCTCGAGTCTCCAGGACTCTTCTTTGTATTCTGGCAGTTCTCAACAATGCTGTCGTTTGGATGGTCAGCGATACAACATTGGAAATTAGTCATTGTTCTTCAAAATTTGATTTCTTTTTTTTGCAGACAAGTATTCCGATGAAAAAAAGCAATTTAGTTTATATTTATCAAGTTTTACTTAGCGTGACTTAAGATTAAAACATGTAGCCACTTAGTGAAGATTGAATTCATTAGAATCAGTTATCGGCTTCCTAGCTATCGCTCTACGGAAGACACCCGATGATTATCATATATGGTCATAAGTAGCAAAATTAAAGTTGATACTTATTCATGACGATGTTCAAGTTCGTATGAATAGTAACTTTTTCGAGTTAAACACGAGCAGAATGAGACTGCAAGAAAAAGTTAGCGCTTAAAGTATTATTTTTGTCTGAAACTACACATTATTGAGAATGCTTCATCACATTGTTTATTATGTACCGGGCCGGGTTTTCCATTGCTGAAGCCCAAAGCTATATGAAATTAGAGGCTCTTTTGTAGAAGAGATATATTGATATGAATGATAAAGAAATATATAATTCTTTTTGAATTTGTGTTAAAGAATAAAATCTAATGATAAAGTAAAAATTCATTTAAAAAAAGCAGCCACGAAAAAGTGTGGTTCTAAGCTAAAGTTTATTTAGCTTATTGGTAAGCCGGGCAATACAAGTCATATCAAAAGCAAAATTATATTTTGAATTCTACTTGCGAGCATTTATATTTGTCATGCAAAATTTTGTTAGTATATTATGGTATGTCAGTGTAACCACAGGCTAATGTATAACATAATAGATTGGTGAAATCTATTATTGACATGTAATGTAGAATTTGAATAAGTTCTATCGGTAACAGAGTGGGGAAAATACTGTTAGCCATTAATTGGAATGATGAATTCTCGGCAGTGAGTGTATTAAGAATTCATGTGATCAGATGACACTGAAAAAATTGAAGTAACATTTAGCCAGTTGACAAGTAGCGTTTGAATGGAGCAGTTGAGTTCCACTTGTGCTCGACAAATCCCTGTCACAAGGAGTGAAATGAATTAGTTGTTGAAGAAATAAAATATGTGCACATAAATAGTGTCCGCGTTGTTTGTTATCCCAGCAACGAAAAGCTAATATGGTGTAACTGCAAAAAATAGAAAGACAAGACAAAGAGAGACATGAGGCGACCTGGACAGGAACAACTATAGCGCCCGATAGAACACAAAGTCAGACAACCGAAGATCGTGGTAAGAAGATGAGCGCTGACCAGTATTAAAGACAGAAGTTAAGAAATAACGCAAATGTACAAGGTAAAACCCAGAAAGTGTATATAACAAATGGAGTTCGACTGAAATTAGAGAGTCGAAGGGTGTCTCTGCAAACAAGGGGTGCATAAGTCATATGTTAAAATATCTAAGTCAAGAAGCTTCTTACCCGCATGCATCTTGAATACAGTCTTTGTAATATGACATGAAGTTATCTCCTGTTGCCAGTCGGCAAGCCTCGAAAATTGGTCCTCTGCGGATAATGCTACAAGAATTCTCAGCCCACATTCTTCTGGCTTTGCTCTATAACACAAAAGCAAACATTTAGAAATGGGCAATTTTCAAGTAATTTTTAAAACTTTATAATTTCAGAAAAATATAATCATTTCATGAAATTGTTCAAGTTTCTTCCGATATATCATCATCATCATGTCACGCTGCTAGCACGAATCTCCCTGACCCTCTCTCGCCACCCATCCCTACCGTCCAACGCTTCTGAGATGTCTTCCAGCCTACATCCTGTATCGGCACAGAACTATTATATATAGGTTCTAGCTGGTGGTCCTACCTATGCTCGTCCATGTGAAGGGGTCCACTGGAGTATATCACTTATGAGTTCGTCCTTATTTCTCCAGCAGTGTCCCGCATGTCTGGTTCGTCAAACTTTGATAGTTTTCGGGATGGGTGGTAAGTGACCGTACAGCTGCTGTTTTGTGGGGTGCTGCCCCCAAGACAATCCCATTAGAGCATTGCAAGTTATTTCAGTCTAAGCCTAAACTGAATTGGCTCAGAATGCTATTCTGGTCAACCAATTAAGTCGCCACACAGTGAACTTTTTAAGCATAAAGTTAATTTCAAAATTTCATTCAGTTTCGTCAAATCATGTTTCTTGAAAGGCCTTTGAAGATAATTTTACAAAAGGTAGAGCATATAGTTCGGGTGCACTGTCCCTGTTTTATCAATCAACCTTTTGTTATCCACTAAAGTTTTATTCCATGAGTTATAAAACCAAAAAGAATATAAGAAATGATAGGTAATGGAATGGAGTGCTCCGTTGATCTTTTAATTTGTTACCAAATCGTCTCTTACTGATAAATAAACCGTATATACTCGTATTCATCACGAGATTTGCTTTTGAATACGCCAAAGCTGACTGTCGTTCATTACACGCAATATATGATTAAAAACACTTTTGGAGCTAAAAATTTGGAGTCATTCATAAATCGTTTATATTCAGTAAATAAGATAAAAGTGGAACAACAAGAAGAAAGCACATTTGAGCATCTTTGCTCATCTTATGATACAAATAAGGATAAGCAATTCATATTAAAACATGATTTTATGTTGCAAATCAGATATGGAGATTTCATTATTAGTCATCATCATCATCATATCGTGCTGGCAGCACGGATATCCCTGACCCTCTCTCGCCACTCCTCCCTATCGTTCATCGCCCTAGGCAGGTCTTCAGGACAACATCCTGTATCCTCACACAGCTGCTGAATGTACGTTCGTGCTGGTCGTCCTGCTTTTGCGCGGCCGTGTGTGGGGATCCATAAGAGTACATCTCTTATGAGTTCATCTCTGCTTCTCCAGCAATGTCCTGCATGTCTGGTTCGCCTAACTTGAATAGATTTCGTGATAGGGGGCAGGTGGCCGTACAGTTGGTGTCTTGTGGGGTGCCGCTGCCAGGACTTGTTGAGGATTGCACGCAGCATTCTTGTGTAATTGCCATCTAGTTTCTTCTCGAGCCGTCTTGTTAGCGTCCATGTAGTGCATCCATATAGCAGTATCGATGTGACCGCTGCCTGGAAGAAACTGCGTTTCATTTTATCGGTCAGGTCCGACTTCCATATAGTCGATAGCCTATTGATAGCTGTCCATGCTTTCGTTAACCTCGTTTCGATGTCCTTTTCGGTTGATTCGACGCTGCTTCCTAGGTACGTGAATTTGTCTACTAGTTTAAGAGGGGTTCCTTCTAGAGTGGAGATGTCCCCCGTTTGGTTATAGCACATATATTCCGTTTTGTGTGCATTAACATGGAGGCCTATGAAAACCCAATATTTTAGATTAAAGCGATGGACTGCGGAATCGTAGTAAGCGAGTTCGTACTCCAGTCGCGCTATTACGTTCACTTTCGGGCAAATACCATTGGGAAAGGTATGAACTCCCTTATCCTCTCAGCTATGGGTTAAATAGTACTACTACTGTTCTCGGAGAATGGCTTTGGCATTAAATAACCCACAAAGGTTGATATGCCATTAAACAAAGAAACCAAACGAAACCAAATCAATATTTTAAAGACTTAAAAAGTTGATACGCCATAAAACCCAAACAACCAACCGACTTACATAAGACTTACATTCATTTGATTATAATTCAATTTTTTCGAGGAGCAAATGGAAATTTGTTTTATGTTTTAGTTCTTTTAGCTTTGAAGTCGAAATTTATCCATCGATAATAAGACTTCTATGAATAGCATTATACTTCAAAACAATATTTATCTGTAGTGATCGTTTCATGAATATTTTTAACTTAAACAACTTCAGGTGGTTAATTATCTGTTTCGTTATTTTCTTTAAAACTAGAATACAGTTTATGATAAAGAAAAAAAAACTCTCGTTGTCAAATATTTACCTTGCAGAAAACCTTTTTGTCTGATGGTTTTGTCTGCGGAACTGCTAAACACTCTTTCAATCTCCAAGAGTGACCAAAATCTGAAGCCTGGAATTTAGGAGAATTGTCTGGCCCGATAAAATCATCCTGAGAATTGCCATCGTAGTTTCCACATAAACCTTCCACTTTTCTCATCCATTGTTTGGATAAATGAATATACACTCTTGTTGCTAGAGGTTAAGAAAATAAAACATTGCATGAGGGACATAAATTTCGCACGCTACAAAAGAATAATGATTTAACAATTATTTTTTATAAGATGCAATCTGAATAAAGTTAGATTCAGATTTTTCTAAATAGATTTTGTTTTTAATACAATATATCAATAATTTTGTGGATGAAAAAGATCCACGTAAGTTTGATTCATATAAAAACAAGATCAGATCCAAGGATGAAATGCTGTCTTTAGAGTTTCATTTTACACCAACATGCAATTCAACATTAAATCATAGAATACACTTACTTAAGCCAAGTGAAATAGTAAAAAAAATATCTTTACATAAACAAAGAATATGACGACTAAAGAATTTAAAAAATTTTTTTGTCTTGTGCACCAACCAGATCATGTTAAGTCTGAACAATTTTCTCAAATGTCTAAAGACGTTAAAAGAATAAACTAATGAGATCTCTGAATTACAATATCTGCTGTATCAAAATGTTTTGATTTTAAAGAACACTGACTCAATACATATTAATGAACAAAAAACAAAACAAAAAAAACAAAAATAAAAAAAAAAAAAAAAAAACGACAGAAAAATGATTGGAAAACCATTATCCAATTTTGTAGTGTATTGCTTTCTAAAACCGTCAGAACCTCTAATATTGGACAAGCTATTCCCAGTTACCAAAAATTCTTTTAAGAAAAATCCATAAAATGGATTATTAGAGATTTATGGCTTCAGAATAAAATTCTATAATATTTAGGTACTGAAAAAGTGGAAATTTAAAGAGAATATATATATATATATATATATATATATATATATATATATATATATATATATATATATATATAAAAGAAGTTCCTTTGTCGGAGTGGCTAATATGCTTCACTGAAATACTCTAGTAAGCTAGTTCAAACTCCAGGCGCGCTATTACGCTCACATTCGGACTGTAGCAGAAGGAATTTTCGTATTTTGGTTTGGCGCGTAATTTAATTCGACGCATAATTTCACCCAATCGGATGACTTATCCTATTTATCCGGATCTCCTTTCCGGGCAGCAGAAATTGGGGAAGCTGCCAAACACAGCCTCTTTGGCTGAACTACTCCATTCAGTGCAGACGTCTCACTGGCTGTTCTTCAATAGCAGCAGCAGCAGCATGGACACATGAGGGAACCTATCTAATTTATGGATCCCTTGCGTCTATTTCTCTTAGACCAAGGGATCCCAGTTGAATATGAATTAGATAAATTCAATACGCCACACACAGGAACAACTTTATTTCACCCACAAAATTGGCTATGTCGATTGCGATGTCTAATTCCGTTCTGGCACCTAGCGACAACTTCACCTCTGGGCAACATTTTCTGGAGACATTCCGCTTCTCCCTGAAACCACCAGAAACACAAACTCACGGTGACTCCAAAGTTTATTTCCTCCAACGGCAGACATGACTTTCGCTACATACTGCGAACATACCTCCTTCGCACATCTCAACTCTCATAACTCCATTTCGTCTCTTTACTTCTTTCCTTTCCCACGAGGCTTGCAGCACAAGTGCAAACTTTATATTCCATGCGACCAACAAAAAACTATCATAAAAACATTTCGACACCTTGGAACTTCTCTCCTTTATATACCTAACAACACAACTCAACGAGGAAACAATTCGATGTAAATACACACACGCACGTTACAACTTTTCCTCGCTAAAAATAATAAACAACAATTTTTTTCATACTAAAAGACTAATACTCTTGAGAAAGGTATGAACTCCCATATCCCCACCGCCAGCTCTGGATTACGTAGTATTACTACTGTTCTTCAACAAGAATGCCTTTGGCATGAAATAATCCACAAAGGTTGATATGCTATTAAACAAAGAAATCCAGAAACCAATTTATATATATATATATATATATATATATATATATATATATGTGTGTGTGTGTGTGTGTGTGTGTGTGTGTGTGTGTGTGTGTTGCATCTGCGGCGGGTGTAATATAGTGTTTAAGAATTGATTTGAGGACCAATATATTGCCTATTAAGGTCAGATGTTAACTTAATCGTGACATACCAAACAATCAATAAAAAAAGAGGAAATATTTTAAGAGGCTCCAAAATCAGCATGAGGTTGCATCTGCAATATTCAAGCTATGCCGCACTTCGACGTTAAATCAGCAAAAGCGTGGTATTACAGCTGGATTTCGCAAGGTTAGTGGTTATAATATTTCGGCTCCGAAATAATGTTTGACCCAAGATCCTCTGAGAAAGGACTTGTTGGGGGCACTGCTGTGGTTTTTACAACAATAGATGTATTTACCCAACCCCTCTACTACAAGTTGGATGCGACAAAAGGTTGATTTTTAAGCTGCTAATTTGAATTCAGAGTTATATTCTCCTAAACTGGTTGCCGTGCCAAGGCTAAAGAGAACAGCCTACCCTACTATTTACCAGTAACTAGTGGGAGAAGGGATGGATTTATGCTTTCCCAGGGTCAATAGTGTAAAGCGAAATGCAAACAGCCTTATCCAGCATTTGAACCCGGGTCGCCGAATTCATTCCCTACAACGATAATCGTTATGTTGTGGTAGATGTTTGAATTTATTATATATATATATATATATATATATATATATATATATATATATATATGTGTGTGTGTGTGTGTGTGTTTGTTTGTGTGTGTGTGTGTGTGTGGACAGACAGACAGATAGACAGACAGGCGGAGAATGACTCTTCTTACCTCCATCCCATTGTATCTGAAGTCCTATTTTTGTCATGATGCTGTAGAAAAGCCCACTCTTGGAGATGATCACTGAACCAGTCTTCCAATATGTTTGCTTCAATATCTCTTTATCAACCTTAACACCGACGCCTCGAGTCATGTATATTTTTACTTTTCCTATGACCACTTCGACTGCTTTTGTACAGGTTACTCCACTGCTTCCACATTTGACATTCTGCGTAGTAATACTAAATTCCTTTTTCTTCCCTCGTACTAATGTGTACATACAGTCACCCATAAAAGTGTACTGCATTCCATCAAAAGTTGTGTAGTGAGGGTCACCGGACGCCCAACAGGTTGCTGTAAGAAAAAAACATTTTATTTAATTCTAACGATATTAACCAGAGGCCTGTCCGGCCCAATGTCAAGTTTGGAACAATAAAAATAGTAGAGAAATCTAAAAAGTTCCAAATCAAATAAGAACGTGTTTGTAAAGGTTTCCATTTGAAAATAAGGAAAATGTATATCTTCTTTAGTTAAAAAGTGTCGGATTTCTTTACTTCCGTAGATATGAAAACTTAAATAGTCTCACTGGTATAGACGGATATTTTTAACTGTTGTTCTTATATTGATTAATAATCCCAAAATTTTAATTGTAGCACCCTTCTTCAGATTCTTATTGTCTTAAATCAAAAAAATTTTTGGAATTTTAACCTGAACCCACTTGGTAAAAAATGAAGACAGTTCGAGAAACTCCATTTCATAACAAACAATATTTTAACTGCAGTTTGAATAAACCAGGCTTTCATAATAATAACTTTTCGTACAGACAACAATTTAATAATCGCCTTAAAAGGATTGCAGGTATACAAATGATATGAAACAATAAACTACTTTGAAAAACATCTTAAGAGCACTATCACAAAAACAGATTTCATTATGTTAATAAACAATGTGTGGGTCTCTTAATTGTAATATGTGTTTATATATATATATATATATATATATATATAACAAAATCTATGGATCACAACAGACTAATACTTGTAGAACAACATTTCTGCTCAAACGGTCACGATAGCAGAGATCATATAAGGGTCCTCGGAAGACACTTTGGTACCAGAAATAATTTTCATTGAACGAACGGATATACTTACTCGCCGGTTTATTTTCATCGTTTCTCTAAAAACACATCAATTCTTTTAAAAACTATTCTAAAAACTTTCTTGAAAATCTTTTCTTCACAAAAACCTTTCTCCTGGCGATAATCTAAGGTCGAAACTAGTTAAGTAAATATTCCTACATGTCTTATCACATTTGATCATTTTTTTAGATAAATAAATAAATATGCGTTACCAGTTCATTTTACGTCGCTTCTTTTATAGCCTATCAACTCTTAAAATATATACATGTGTGTGTGTGTGTGTGTGTGTGTGTGTGTGTGTGTGTGTGTGTGTGTGTGTGTGTGTGTGTGTGTGTTCTACTTATTAGAAAAGGCACGCATTTCATAGAAAATTTTCCGATGAAGAAAAAATCAATCATTTAAAAGCAGGAATTTTTCTATCTTCAAATACCAACTGTTGATAAAATAGCTGTTATTTCATACAGAGCAAACCTCTTTTTTAGTTGATACGAAATGTTGGAAATCTGTTGGAAAATACTTGTAATAGATTAAGTCTTTTAGATGAAGAGAAAAAAAAGAACTAACCTGGGCAGTCTCTTTTACTTATGACAGACCATAAACGTTGTTTACAGCTCCTGTAAAGCACATAATATTTAATATTGTCGATCTCTATGAAAAACATGATTAAATGAATATAAACGAATAATAAAACATTTTTCAATTAGATTTTTAATTCAATTGAATTTTGCTTCTATTTTTTATGAATGATATCTACTTGTGTGAATATTTTCGATGATAAAGTATCGATTCGTTTAATATCTACATAGATAAATATGATGACTTCATAATTGAGACCAGGTCATCTTCCCATCTGAGTTCATGTACACAAAATTTTGATAACAAGCAAGAGATAAAAACTGTGCGTTATACGAGGGTGCCTAAAAAGTTTATAAGCTGAAAAGTTAATATGATGACATCATATCTGCTGTTGGTGACTTTTTCATTAATGGAATCGAATCACTGCGACAGTGATGGAAGAAGTGTGTGGACCGCAAGAGGGACTGTGATGAAAAATAAACCTCATTTGGTCACATTCCATGAGAGTATCTTAATCAGCTTCTAAATTTTTCAACCGACCCTCGTATCTAAAGAAAACTTATATATTAGATAGAAGTACATTATAAAAGGAAGAACTTGTGGACACTGTTCTCTTATAATTCTTTTTTACCCTAAAAGATTAAGAGAAAGATGCTGGCAAATTATTTCTCACAGTTAAGTTTACCATGAAAGAAAATAGTAAATACTAAAACTTTCATTGAGATTTGAATTTTGAAGATTATTGGATAAAAACATAATTTGAAGAAACTTAAACATTTTGTTAGATTCTGCCAACTTACAGCGTTTTGCATCCAATTTTAAGTTTTTGCCCTGGTTTGTACCATTTATTTCCATAACGACATGGACATTCGTCTAGCTTGACACAAGTTCCCTGCAATTGGCATAAAAGCAATCAGAATATCAAAATGCAAAGATAATCACAGTAGTCATTTTATAACTATTTCCTTTTTTTTAATATAGACTGCGACAGAAAATAAACGATTTCTTACAAATATCCTTTCAGTTTTTAAGAAAATATTCACTTAGTTCATCAAAAGTCTAACGTTAAGTCATATTAGGATATGTTGTTTTTGGAGAATATACTATCAGCTGTATAGCGACAAGGCAAGAAACTACATCAATACAGGAACAGAAAATCCATTTTCCCTTCGTTTTTGATATCTGATCATCTTCATCGACCGTAATTTTGTCTTCGGACAAAACGTGGTAAAAAATTTATTTTAATGGAATAAAATAAAAACAACCGAACTTAGTCAAGGGGATATCGACCCTACAGCAGTGCCTCCCCATTTTACCAAAAATAGGGTCGGAATACTATTATCACGGAGACAGAGGGATAGTTGTCGGATTTGTCTTTATGGCATGGAACTCATCTTTGAAATCCACGCTTTTAGACATACTTGATCTTGCCTGATCATCGATGTTTTTGTTGCATGGGTACAACCCACCTTGCAAAAATGACCCCCGAAGAGAGGTTGTTAGATACTGACTACCACTTCATTCGACATTTGAAGCTTCGTCTTTATCTTAATTTGAATGAAGACTGCGCAATAAATTAAAAAGTAAAGTAATTAAAGTAAAGTTGGCGACCTTAGTCAAAGGTGACCCGAAGGCTCCCTTTTCAATAGCTACTACACCGAGTGCTCTTGATCCTTACCTTGTAATGCTAAGTGTTAACCAAGGCGGTATCAAGTAGCATTTTTTGTTCTTTGTTATGACTCGACCTGGGATTAAATCTCAAACTCCCAGACCATTAGCAAATACTCTACTCAGAAATGCATTATGAAAACTATTTTTACTTAAAGAATCATTCACTCAAGACATATCTTTTGATATTCATTTAGTTTATGAGGCACTGATATCAGTGGCTTGAGGAATTGACTGGTAAGTTATTGTACAATAATCAATGGATAGAAAGATAACAAAATGAAGGTTTTAATGGTATACAAATATGCTGACAATTCTGAGGATAAAAACACTAGCGTGAATCAAAAGTTTTACAATATTTTTGTTGCGTAAGGTCCGATTCGATAGCTCGAGATGCATTTGATGGAGTCGTGAAGGTGGCAAACTACACTGAACAGTGAGATGTCGAGCTCTCCTGATACTCTCCGAATGCTAGTCACTGGATTTGCCTCTATGGCTTGTAGGACAGCTTTGAAATGTACGCTTTTTAGGCTTACCTGGTTGTCGAGCTTCTTGTAACCTGTGCAAAATTTCTTAAAGCGTTTGGTTACTGTACAACCAATGTCTTTGATTGTTTCTGCGTTGTTATGGTCCAGTTAGAACTTGTAAAGCATAAGTTCCCGAATTAGACAACACTGCACGTTTACCTTTGTGTCTTTCAAATCACACGCGGAGTAAAACAATACACAACGTGTCAGCGCACCTACTACCAACCACAGCGGATATCTTGCAAGGTTTGAAATTCTTCGGTCACGTGATATACGTGCTGCAAACTAGCACGTACGAAAATATTGCAAAACCTTTGATTCACCTTTAGTGGTATGGAATTAATATACCAAAATGAAGTTGGTCGCTTTACCAAAAAGTATGATTACTAAGAATTTGTCAAAGATTGATTATTTTATATTTATTATTTTACCCAATGAAAAGCGTATAAAAATAGATAGACTATTAAAATGTTCAATTACAATAAAGATTTGTTAAAAATAATGTAATGATATCATATTGTTATATATTGACCCTTGACCGAGCCGTCAATTAGAGATGCACCTGTGTAAACAAGTGGAAGAAGAAGCGGAAGCAAGTGGACGTTATGAAAGAATATAGGCAGATGCCGGCGACCGTTGAATTAGTTGGGGACAAGAAGGCCAGAGTGAGAACCAGCTTGCAGACTGAGAACGCCCCCTGAGGGATGTGGCCCTCAGCGACCCCCGGTTGAGCAACCCCAGCCAAGGTGCGGAAGAAGTGCCAAGTGGGTTCTTGAAGATAACACAGCGTGTTATGGTCAGGAAAAGAAGTTAGCAGTCTGTCCCTGTCTCCACCCATCTCTAACACACCACAGAAAATCAACCCTTTCGAGAATAAAGTATGAGAGATACATATTTTTATAAAGCAGTTTGTTCGTACGTTCATTGAATTGCGTAAATCGTGGGTATACAACAATATGAAAAACATTTAGTTGCGTATCAATCTACTCGAGTTTTGATTTATAAATAAGCACAAATTTAACTACCAAAGTTTATAAGTTTGCATACCAGCCATACAAAACATTCAAAGTGAATTTCTTATGAGATATTCCATGAATATAAACTTGAGCCTAAGCAGACAAAATCTCCCAAATCATTACAGAACGGCTTCTATAAAAAGCAAGAATCTACTCACATCAACATTTAAAATTTTGCCTTTCGGACATCCACAGCCCTCAGAAAAAGTTTTGCGATTCGGACATTGCATGGGATGATCGTAGTTCTGACATGTTCGTTGACAAGTCGATAGTTTAGTTAAATAAACTTGATTTTTGGGACAAATGATTTTATCACATGTCCTTCCGCCACACTTCCATGTACCGTTGTTACATTTACTGAAGAGAAAAAAAATGCAAAGTTTTACGATAATCATGAATGAAGACATTAACTAAGATTATGATAGATCGATTGAGAAAATAAGGCAATATATTGGTAGATAAAGAAAAGAATAGATAGATAGATAGATATTATTAGAATTAATAGCCTGATCAACTTACCAGTGTGCGCATTTTCGTCTAATTGTGTCCCCACTGGAGTAAACGGTATTTGGTTTATATTCATTATAACAAGTACATTCTTTGTGTTTAACGCAATTGCCTTTGTCATCTCGATAAGTACCTTTTGGACAGGCACAACCTGCTATACATTCATCTTGGCATCGTTTTCCAAGTTCGTGAAAGTCTCGGCAAATTCCACGACAAGCTGAACTGCATTCTGTGTAGACTTCGGATTTAGTAAGGTCACATTGATAAGCTGGCAATAAAGATCAAATCATCAATAAAAACGCTGCCAATATTTGTATATGTGTGTATTTGTGTGTGTGTGTGTGTGCGCGCGCACGTACTCGCACTTGCTCTCGAACGTTTGCAGAAAATCTTTCAACCTATGTAATTATAACACGAAGTCTATTATCTTATAAAGTAGACGCACACACGTAATGGGAACATCTCCTCGTGTACTGGTTAAACAATTGAGATTAGCAGACCATAGTAAAAGAGTTTGATTCTCACTGAGTGCTCCATACTTCTGACCGTGTGCCACAACCGAACTAAGCTTAGTGAATAATTAATCTAGCATGTATTCTTCAGTCAATTCCATTTTGTTCAAAGATAATTTTTCTTGTTTTCTAAATTATGAAACTGACAGTATCTTGCAAAAGTTTGAAAACTAGTAATTTTAAGGTATTGTTATTTAGAAAAAAAACAACAAATTTTCTTTAATTGAATTTACGAAAGATTTACATTTTTTCTGTTTCTTCATTGAATAGATCCACAGTAATCCATAGATTTACGAGTGAAGTAGTTTGTCATAACTAATTTTTCCAATCTTGTCAACTAACATTGCATTAAAACGTGGGAAGTTCAAACTTTTGCAAAGTACTCTATATCCTATAACTTTCGAAGATCTACGGCTATAATTTGATAATTTCTATTTTTACACGTATTTCTAAGATAACTATTCAGTCAAATAATATACTTTTGTACAGTTTAGAATATTGGGTAACTGTGAAGCTTCGAAGAAAGTTGGAGACAAAGACGAGATGAAAAGATGACAACGAGTTCACATGGTCACAGAAAAATACCACTCATTTTGTTATTGATGCTACAACTTCCCTATTGTCTGTTCTAAAATACAGGAAGGCGTGAAGTGGTATTCTCGAATCGATGAAGGAAAAGTCTAGTGTTGGACTAATCATAGCTTACCCCTAATAGAAGTGGGGTGGACAACCCCTGAAATTTAGCTTGTTACTTGTTACTCTGTCAATAGCTGACCCTAGTCAAAAATCTCCAATTCTTATGTGAAATTGTTTCTCGCATCTTCCGCGACTGTTCACGTATTTAATCCTTTGTTGTCGGTCGCAGAGCCGGGCACTAGGTTCACTAGTGATGGGAGGCGGCCACCTAATTACAATATTGTCTTTCTCTTATCTTTGCTGGTTGGACAAATTTACTGACTTGACAAGGAGGAGGATTTTCTTGGTTAATATTGTTCGGTATAATATTGTTCGGTATAAAGAAAAATCCAAAATAGTTTTATTTAATTGGAGTGATGGATACAAGGACCTCATAAAAGACAATTGATAGATTTTTTAAGGTTTTGGAGCTGATATAAAATTAAACAACTATGTCAAAGTTTAACTTACGACATTCTCTTGCCATTGTTACATTTAGTCTCCAGTTGACAATCTTTCCGTTTTTAGCGCATTCTTTTGCGTAGTCAGACAAAATATCGCAGAGTGGAGCATTGTAATTCTTCTCATTTACAAGGCACATTTCATGAAGGCAGCGGTCATAAAAAGGTCTGTAGCTGACTGTGTCATAGCAACTGGCGAATAAGCTGTCATCCTTGATGAAGGCACATTTCTTTTTGGCATTTTGAAAATTCTGTATAGAGAAGAAAGAAAACAAGTGACAGCTTCGTAAGTACAATATCAAACTTCCTACTTTTGGGAGGGAAGACGTTATTTACCTTTTAAATTAAGTTCTTCAACGGATCATGGAATGCCAAATTAGAATGGTTTACTTTTCGAGAAGTAGGGTGGTACTAAATGCCGATAAAAAAATATTTTCATTCTCATCAACATGTGCATATAACGTAACGGTTATCGTCGTGGGAAATGGAATCGGCGGTCCGAATTCAAATCCTGAACGAAGTTATTTGCATTTCACTTCGTGTAAATGCACTTGGGAAAGGCATAAATCCATCTGTTTTTCTTCGATCTATCAGTGAATAGTAGGGCATAAAAAGTTCTATAACTTTAATAAGGCAACCAGTTTGGGAAAAGGAAAACTCTGAATTTAAACCAACTGTACTTCGTTTTAAAAATTGACTTTGTGTCACATTGTGGTCTAAGGGTTGGGTAAATACATGCTCCATCATCATCGTTTTTCTCACACACACACACACACACAGATTAAATTAATCCGGTACAAGTCATAACTGAAAGAAAATATGGAGCAGAAAACTTGTACAGTGCCAACATTACAAATAATTTGTTTACATCATTCAACTCTTGCCTTTTTACCTATCCGAAGTACCGATTGAAAATGTTTTAAAAATATGAACTAATGGAAAATAAAATTACAACATTTAGAAAGACGATACTTAATTTTATATGATTACGCTATGTGCTTACTAAGGGATAGTAGATATTCTGCTAAATTTTTTAAATAACACTTCTCGCAATAAGTCGTCTATGTTTGAGTTTTAGAGCCTACAGACCTGTATTAATACCTAAGGAGGATATACTGTATATCAATGTATAGTCTTAGTACTCTTGATACACCCCTTATTTTGGAACCTGTGCATATGTTCACTGCCATCCAACTACATCAACTGTATATTTAGTCTCAAGTAAAATCAAATCTATTCAGAATACTGCAATTTTATTTTCACTTAGTGTATTTCAAAATCGAGAAAATATTTTGAAAATCTTTAAAAAAAATTCAACGTGAATATTTAGCATTTTGCGACCGATAATATATTTTAACAAATAAAACTAAAAAGTTGGAAAAAAACAAAAAACAGTACTTCATTTCATGTTGTACTTTTAAATTTTTCTTATTGAAGGCATTAATTAATTTTGGGGTGGGGATTTTTTTTTTTAGAAAAAAAAAAAGAAAGAAAAAAGAAAGAAACTAATTTAAAGTCTCCTGGGACTTATCTTTTTATGCATATATCTTTCAGTATGAAATAGTGAATGTATTTGGTGCTGATAATACTATATTTGAATTTTTGTAAGTTTTTCCTTTTCACCTTTTTTTCCTTCCAATTACTTTTAAAGATATAAATTTGAATAAAAGTAAATGAAAACTAGAATAAATATAAATTTATATGAATATAAAAAATGATTAAACGGTTATGTGAATGAATTAGTCTTTGTTGGGGGATGTCTCTCTCTCTCTCTCTCTCTCTATATATATATATATATTTACTTATCTAATGTCTACCAGCATTCACGGTTACCAGAAAAAAAGAAAAAAAAAACCCACAAGGAACAAGAGATAAAAATATCTCGAATCACCGCCCGGGGGAAAAGAAAAAATATTATAGGACAAAAAGAAAGAAAAGACCTACCCCGTCACACCAGTTGAAAAAATCAAGCGATATGCAGTCAGTTGGACAAAAGAAAACTAAAACCCTCCGTAAACGCTGCAATGCTACAAATTACAAGAATGCTCAATACGAGTGGAGCCAATTATAAAATTAACTTAAATCGCGAGTCGGAAATCTACTAAAGTTTCACCTTAACGGATGATCCGTTAAGGTGAAACTTTAGTAGGAGAGTTCCGACTCGCGAGTTAAGTTAATTTTATATATATATATTTATATATATATATTACAATAATATATGGTTGTCACTCTCTCACAGACTAAATGGGGTATAATTTGGAGAATGCACAATATCTGTGATAAAGCTGTTATATAATAAATAAATGTATATTAGTTTTTCATACATATTTGATAACACGGATGCTTATCAGCGACCACTGGTTTCTGGTTGTCCTATAAAGACAGCATGAAACCAGTGGTCACAGATAAGCGTCCATGCTATTAAATATATATAAAAACTAATATATATATATATATATATATATATATATATATATATATATATATATAATATATATGGAGTGGGGACATTTCAAAGTAATTTTGATGTCGATTCTCTTTCATCTCTTTTTCTATCAGTTATAACCAAAAATATATATACTTTCCTTCTTCTTTAATTTTTTTCTTGTCAAATATATATCAGAATTTCATGTTTTTTCTTGGCATGTTTTCAATGATTTTTTTACCAACCGAAGGGAAAAGATAAAACAAATTTCAATTTTATTGTTTTCCTTAGAACATATATTATTCTTTTTTAATTGCTTTTTTGTCAAAACACAAAAATCTTGTTTTAAATAAATAAATGAATAAATAAATAAATATCAGTTTGTATACGCGAAATATCTCAATATATTTTTCTTTTATCAAAAAGCAATTCATTAAAACTATACACACACACACACACACACACACACACACACACACACACACACACACACACACACATATATATATATATATATATATATATATATATATATATATATATATATAGCTTAAGCCGGTACAAACATTTTGAAAAAAAAAACTGATTTAAATTCTCAAAGGATTTATCTTTTTAACATGTGGATAATTTTCAGGACGAATAAATATTAATTGAAATACTATGAATTTGAATATTGAGGATGTATCTGTGTAAAAATATTTTCACTGAGTTTCATTACAGAGTAAATAATTCTATTTTTTTTATTAATTATTGTGAAACGTTTTATTAATCTTTATTAATTAGTTGATTTTAGTAAATTCATAAAAAGTGAATGTATTTGGTATTGATAATATTCCATCTGAATTTTATACATTTTTTAAACACAAATAAATCATTTCTTAAAACAATTTTTCTCAACTATCATAAAGTATATAAATTTATATTCATAGAAATTCTTATCTATTTGATATGTATGAATTTCCATAAATATAAATTTGAATAAATATAAAAATTGTTGGTTACAAATATCTTTTAGAGAAATGTAATTCATGAAAAGATATTAAAATATTTTGCTTATATATATACATACTTATATATATATATATATATATATATATATATATATATATATATGTGTGTGTGTGTGTGTGTGTGTATGTGTGTGTGTGTGTGTGTGTGTGTGTGTGTGTGTGTGTGGATAGATAGATAGATATACTTATATGCGTATATACATACATAGATATATGTATGTATGTTGATAGATGGATAGATAGATATACATGCTTATATATATATTTATATATATATATATATGTGTGTGTGTGTGTGTGTGTGTGTGTGTGTGTGTGTGTGTGTGTGTGTGTGTGTGTGTGTGTGTGCATGTGTGTGTTGATAGATAGATAGATAGATAGATACATATATGCAAATATACATATATACATACATTATATATATATATATATATATATATATATATATATATATATATATATATATATATATATATATATGTGAATAGTAAATAAGGGATTGTAATCCGACAATATGTAGAAAAACTGATAACAACGATCCAAGTGGAAGGAATGATTTATTAACGGGTCGACACCGTTTAACATCAAACGCTGATTTACCGGTTAAACGGCCAACTTAGAATTATTAATATGACCCCTCATGGTCCTGATGATGGTTCTGTAGAACCGAAACGCTATAGTGGTGACCCGTTAATAAATCATTCCTTCCTCTTGGATCGTTGTTATCAGTTTTTCTACATGTATATGTATGTATGTATGTATGTATGTATGTATGTATGTATGTATGAACATAAAATTTAATTTCAAGGACAAAAATTGCCATTAGAAAAAGAAAACAATATAAAAAGAAAAAAATATTGCAATACGTACAAAACTGTAGGAACTGCAAGGATCGTCAATTCTGACATTTCTTTGGTCTTGACAATTCCCCATTTTATATTCACGAATGAAATTTTCTTTGGAATCTGCGATGTTATTTCGTAAAGTGAAGTCATCGTGTGTAAGGAAATTGAATTGGCCGCACATCCCACGAATCTAAATAGAATGCAAAAAAAAAAAACAGATAAAAAGGAGAAAAAGTGAGGAAAATCGAAAGAAAACGAAAAGCAGGCAAACACTCAATAAGAAGGATAACAAACAACTAAAAGAAATATGAAGGAACAATGTCAATAAAAGGAAGAAATGAAGAGAAAAATGAAAACCCATTCAAAACAGACGACATCTTTCAAAACTGGCAGTCGGGCAAGGGAGACAACTTTGGCGTCTTAATTCAGCAACTAAGTTATCGAAAAATATTAGTTATCTTTCCTTGGCTTTTAAAATGCTTCTAAATAGATAAATAGATAAATCCATCCGTGGTAAAATCATCTTTTATCCATGTATATATAATTATAGTTCATTATGCTTGTATTTATATGATAATATTTTTTATACATGCCGTAAAAAAAGAGGAACAAACAAACAAACAAACAAACAAACGACTCCCACCCAGTCTAGAGCAAACAAAGCCTTCATCAGATCACGGCTCTGGGAGCAGTCATGTCATGCCAAAGACTCAAAAAATCGTACTTATTGCCTCCTTTCTTAACACTTGGCATTATAAGGACTGGATTATGGGTTAAGTGGCTATTTAGCTATTTAGCTATTTAAAAATGAGTCTTCGGGTAACCCTCGACTACAATCGGCCAACTTATATATATATATATATATATATATATATATATATTTTTTTTTTTTTTTTTTCATCATACAACATGTGAAAGCACAGGTGATACCCTACCCTCATCAGCTGCCAACCAGGAGTGATAACACAGTTTCGGTAGTTCAAGGCAGTACTGTCACTCTTAACGCTACCAAACAGCTTTTGCCACCGGACAGGGTATTTAAATATATATATATATATATATATATATATATATATATATATGCCAGATCAACTAAAAGCTGAGATTACATTCTACGTTCATCTTCATTTAATTGATCTGGAAGACACTGATTTTTTGTCTTTTTGAAATATGATAAAACAGTTTTTGTGACTAAAAATGAGCAAGTGTTCATTACATGAAGTCGTACATCACTCAAACATATGCAGTATATAAATTCCGTATAATTTCTACGGGTTTAGGTGGTCCTTGTTAACTGCGATTGACTGAAAACGATATTGACTTGTGATTATTTCCTTACCTTGTTAGAGTAAATAGCATCAGCGTCGATGTAGATTTGACTGTTTGGTTTATAAAGAATTCTCAAGAAAGAAGTCTGGATCATGAAAAACTCGGAGGTAGCTTCTTTAATGTAGATGCCAAATAAGGAATAAGGTAGAGTATCATACTTTCTGCCATTAATGCTGAGTACTTGACCGATGAACTCGATTTCATTGTTGTTGATTTGTAGAGTGAAACCCTCCAAGCAACTGACTGACGACACCATAGCTTCGTCGCATTTTTGGTAATTAATGTCCAGTTTAATAGCTGTTCGCTTGTCCTTGGCGGATGGCACTGACTATAAATAAGAAAAGGCACAAAAAAATATTGAAATACAGAGAAATACTGAATTTGAACATTTATACCACCAACAAAACGTCGTTTGTATTTGGCTAAATAGAAACTGAGTATATTTTAGCCAAAGCAGTAGTATCCACAAAAGAAAATATTTGATATTACCTCTTTCAACTATGATCCACTCAAGTCATCCAGATGTTTCTCTTATATACTTACTAAAATCATTTTGGAGCCCAGTCGGATGGGGCTGTGGAACACACCGACTGTATCTCTGCAGATAGATAAGACCCACCCCCAAAACGAGTGTCCTAGATATGACACTAAACAATGTGATGGTGAGATTCTAATAATGCTAGAGCTTTGGGGAATGCAGAGTACCCCTTCATTTGCATCGCTCCAATGTCCACTCTGTCCGGAGTAGTAGTCCCCAATTGTGTTCTATCGGTCAAATAGAACTGTTTGTCATTTAATCTGTGTGCAAACAAATGACATGCTAAACTGAATTGTTAGAAATAGAACTGTTTTATCCTTTAGCTGTGTGTAAACAAATGACATGTTTAATTGAATTGTTAAAGAGCAATACTTGGAACTATTTAACTTTGTTGACTTATGCTAAATTGAATTGTAAGAAATAGAACTGTTTGATCATTTAACTACGTGAATTGACAAAATGTGTTTGCAATTCATATACTTAATAGATATGTAAAAACAGGATTTGGCATTAAATAACCAACAATAGTTGATATGCCATAAAACCAAACCAAACCAAACCAAACTAAGATTATTTTAGTAAGACACAAGGCTAAATAGGTGTGAGATTACTCTGAAATTAGAAAGACTGTGTTGCGCCATTGTTTTCAGTGAATAAGATTTTTCTTTGATTTCTTCAATATTTGTGGTTTATTTAAATCATCGTCGGAAGAATACGAAAAGAAAATATGTAAGCGAAAATATTTAAACAGGAAAAGAATTACTTGTTTGTTTACTTCCTTTTACTGCCTGCCTGAGGATTGATATTCATGAAACTCAATTAGAAGGAAATCTTAGCAAGGTTTTATATTTAACACAGATGCATGTGTGTACGCACATGCGCGGACTGTCCCCAAGAACCGTAAACTCAGTGTCTACGTTATTCTAAATTAGATATATATGCTCTATCACAGATATCAATCTTCATTGATGAATATAACAAACTACATTATATCATAATCATCATCATGTCGTGCCACCAGCACAGATATCCCTGACCCTCTCTCGCCACTCCTCCCTATCGTTCATCGCTTCTGGCAGGTTCTTAGGGTTACATCACGTATCCTCACAGACCTGCTGTATGGAGGTTCGAGCTGGTCGTCCTGCTTTTGTTCGGCCATATGACGGGGTCCATAGGAGAACATTACTTATGAGCTCGTCCCTGCTTCTCCAGCAATGTCCTGCATGTCTGGTTCGTCTAACTTTGATAGTTTTCGTAATGGGAGGTAGGTGGCCGTACAGTTGGGGGCTTTGTGGGATGTTACTTCCAGGACTTGTTCAAAATTTCTCGCAGCATTCTTGTGTAGTTGCCGTCAAGCTTTTTCTCCATCTGTTTAGTTAGCGTTCATGTAGTGCATCTATATAGTAGTATCGATACGACTGCTGCTTGGAAGAAACTGCGTTTCATTTTATCAGTCAGGTCTGATTTCCATATGACCGATAGTTTATCGATAGCTGTCCATGCCTTTGTTAGCCGCGTGTCGATGTCTGCTTCAGTTGATAAGACACTGCTTCCTAGGTAGGTGAACCTGTCTATAAGTTTCAGAGAGCTACCGTCAAGTGTGGAAATGCCGTCTGTTTGATTAAAGCACATGTATTCCGTTTTGTGTGCATTATATGTATATATATATGTGTGTGTGTGTGTGTGTGTGGTTAGGCAGTAGTCGTTCATTTAAGCATGTTTCATTAAATAATAATTTATTTAGGATCCTTTCAAGTTTCCTGATAAGAGTCTTAATTTAAGGTTGAAATTGGTAGATGAATTCCCCAAAATTATCCCGGGCGCTTTCGAACCTTTCATAGGCTATCATCAGGGGTTGCATGTTTGTGTAAGGTGTGTTGTTTTTAAAATGAGTTTTGAAAGTTTTTTATGACATAGCAAAAATATGCGAACGCAGAGTTGGATAAAACAGGGTAACTGATGTATTTAAAAAAGGGAACGCTATTTAAAAAGGGAACGTTATTTAAAAAGGAACGCTATCAACGGAAATAGAATATCTATTCATTCATATATTTTTTTTTTTTTTCATCATACAACGTGTGAAAGCACGTGCTATACCATATCCTCATCAGCCGCCATCCAGGGGTGATAACACAGTTTCGGTAGCTCAAGGCGGAACTACCGAAACTGTGTTATATATATAAGTATTATTTGGTCCAGTTAAACCGGAGTCGGAAGTAATTCCATTAGGACAAGAAAACTATTCAAAAGCGAACATTTGAATTTTCCTGGTAAAGAGCTCAATGTAACAGACATTATAGAGCAATAATTTCATTAAGAAAAAACACAAACCGGTCACATTAGGATTATAAATTTATTTCCATCCTGTTATGTGTTTTTGATAAAATTAACTGGACTTCTTCAAAAAAATATTTTTAAAAATTAATTTACTATAATTCTAACCGACAATAAAATAAAAAACCGAAGTGGGCTAAATGAGGAAATAACTCTTCACCCCTATTATATCCCCTCCCACCCTTCTTTCCTGTGTCTATTCTGATTTATTTTATCCATAAGATCTGAAGAAGTCCTGTTAATTTTTTTCGTGTTTTTTGATTTTATCAAAAACACATAACAGGATGGAAATAAATTTATAATCCTAATGTGACCGGTTTGTGTTTTTTCTTAATGAAATGGTATATATATATATATATATTGTGTGTGTATGTATGCATATATATATATTGTATATATATATATATGTGTGTGTATATATATATATATATATATGAGTGTGTGTGTATATATATATATGTGTGTGTGTGTATATATATATATATATATGTGTGTGTGGATATATATATGTGTGTGTGTATATATGTGTGTGTGTGTATATATATGTGTATGTGTATATATATATATTGTGTATATATATATATATATATTGTGTGTGTATGTATATATATATATATATATTGTGTGTGTACATATATATATGTGTGTATGTATGTGTGTATACATATGTATGTGTGTGTGTCTGTGTGTATATATGTGTGTGTGTATATATGTGTGTGTCTGTGTATAAATATATGTGTATATATATATATATATATGTGTGTGGGTGTGTGTGTGTGTGTATCTGTTGTAGATCTGCATGAATAATTGAATTCAATATAAATTCTTACCTCAATGAGTGTGTATTTACACTTGATAGGTTCAAATCTATAAATGACACCATCAAAAGTCTTGATCAGTCCACGCTCACGTACCATGCAGACAGATGGACATTTGTGTTTTGTGCATTGCCACCGGGCATTCTTACAGACGCTGAAAAACAAACAAGTATATATATATATATATATATAGAGAGAGAGAGAGAGAGTCAGACAGACAGACAAGCAGAGAAATATAATTTTTCCTTCAAGACAGACTGAAACACAAATAATTTACAGTTATATGGTTTAAAGTATTCCAATCAAATACTAATAATTTTAAACAGATATATTTGAACAACAGAGGCGACCCTAACAGTAACTACCACTTCGAGTCAGAGTGGACCTGGGAGTAATAACAATGACAGAATACTCCATATTCTCCCCATTTCCAGAACTGGAGTGTCGCTATTAGATCTAGTTTAGTGTCATGCCCAGAACACACCTTTGATGTAGAGGGCGTTTTACTTCCCCAGGGAGGATAGAAGAAGAAGATTCTAAGACCCACCAACAGGGCGAAAACCATATTGTGTATAAATTATTAGTATTAAATAGGAATACTTGAAACCATTTCACTGTGTGCATATTATTGGAATTAATTGTTACTTGAAGCTGTAATTGTTTACAAAGGATTATTATTATTAGTTACTTGAAACGATATAACTGTAAATCATTTGTACTAAGAATCGTTACTTGAAGCAGTAATTGTTTACAAAGGATTATTATAAGTTACTTGAAACTATATAATTATTTGCCAAAAAGGTTAATTTCGGCATTAAGTAACCTAACAAGGGCTGGCAACCATGCAACCAACTATTATGAAATAGTTCAAAAAAATTATTTCAATGGTTACGTAAATATTTTTTCGGTATTCTTTGTTTATAGATATATATGTTGATATATCTGGAATAAAACTGGAAATTAATCCGACAGTATGAAAATGTACAGAGATGAAAAAAACATTAGGTCAAAGGATGATTCCATTTGGAGAAATATGTGCCAACTTTGAACGTTTCGGTTTTTAGACCTTCATCAGTCGGCTAGGGTGGTAGAATACACCGACTGCTTCTTTGCTGAGGAGTAAGACCCTACCAACGAGTGTCATGATATGACATTAAACAATATAATGGTGAGGCTCCAGTAATGCTAAAGCTTTGGGGAATGCGGAGTACTCTTTCATTGCCATCGCTCCCAGATCCACTCTGGCTTGGAGTGATAGTACCTGATAGGGTCCTATCTATGGGTGAAATATAACTAAACTGTGTACTTATACTAGACTGAATTGCCTGAAATAGGACTGTTTTGATATTTAAACTGCGTACTTATGCTAAACTGAATTGTTTGAAACGAAACTTTTTGTATGCTAAACTGGATTGTTTGAAATAGAACTGTTTTTAGATTAAAACTGTACTTACGCTAAACTGAATTAATTGAAATAGAAGTGTTTTGACATTTAACTGTGTGTAAACAAAAACTATGATTATACTAAACTGAATTGTTTAAATTAAAACTGTTTAACTAAAATGAATCGCTTGAAATAGAAATCTTTTTGACAATTAAACTGCGTACTTACGTTAAACTGAATTGTTTGAAATAGAACTGTTTTTGTATGTTAAACAGAATTGTTTGAAATAGAACTGTTTATTTGTACGAAAAGGAAAATGGCATTAAATAACCAAGAAAAGTTGATTTGCCATAACAAACAAACAAACAAACAAGGCGTGTAAGTTATTAAATGAAATGAAAAAGATGAGAAAGTTTTAAAAAATTTCCGTTGGTAGCATTTTGTTTCAAATTTGATATAATAACTTACACACCTTGATGAATGTCTAATAATCGAATCGATCAACGTTAGCTGATATTTATGAAAATTAAATCATCTACTGAAAGCCTTGTGTGTGTGTGTGTGTGTGTGTGTGTGTTGTCTTTTTTGTCCTTTTTCATCTCCATACATTTTATATACGTTATCTGCATTTCATTTAATTTTTAATTTCCCATGATTGATTTGAGAATATTACATGAGAGTAGTCTGTCAAGAAACCTAGCTCAAGACCAGAAAGACATGAAGAGTGATGGAAACCCATTCAGCTAGACAGGTCCATGATGAGTTGGCAGAAGATTTGAATTCTGAGCAGTTCTTGACTCATCACCCACCCAGGCAGAAATCCCAGTCTGCTCTAAAATATTAGAAAGTGAAGAGATGGATCCATGCCTTTCTCTAAAGGGCATTAGCAGCGAAGTGAACACAAATAAACTAATCAAGAGTTCAAATTTCGCTCACCGAACCTATTTACTGCACCAATAACCGTTGCGATAGCCACATATCCACTGCGTAAATATATAAACCTTTTATTAATATATTTACTCAACCCTTCCACCATGGGTAGGATATGACATAAGGTTAAGTTTATAAGGAGAGTACAGCTGGTTTAAATTCAAAGTTTTCTTTTTTCTATTCTTGCATTAACAATGTCAAAGAACTCAGCCTATCCTACAATTTACTCACAGCTGGGAGAGATGAATTTATACCTTTCTCAAGGCTATCAGTACATAATGAAACGCAAACAGCTCCGTCTAGGCTTTGAACTCGAGTAGCCATCAATCTCTTCCTCCAATTACTGTTACTCCACAAGCGTCACTACAAACCTTCTATTTAGCTACCACCGTGGAATTTATATGAAACTAGTCTGAAATATGTCTTACCATTTGTTACATCCCATTTTGATGGTTGAACCGGCCGGCTTGTGAGTGTTGCGATAAGTACATGAACATTGTTTTGGTTTGACACATTTGCCTTGGTCAAGAATCATTCCATCCTTGCACACACACCCAGGAATACAATCATCATAGCAGTTGTTTGGGGTAATGGCGTATAGTCGGCTGCATGTCAGTGGACACTGGGATGTACATTCGGTAAAGACGAAATCTGCTGGACATTTCTTTGCTGCAACAAATAACCACAAATTTCACATAAGACACGAACAGATTTTTAGTTTTACATGGAACAAAATCTTATTTTGAAACGAATATATACGAGGATCATTAAATAAGTTTCCATACTGAGGCGAGACGATTTTGCGCGCCATAGGTGCTGCACGAGATAGGGGCCAAATGAACAAGACGGGATAGCGAGATTGTGTCTCTCTCCTTATGTCCAAAACCTTTAACTCAAAAGTAATAAAAAAAAAGTTTCGTACCTGAACAAGAAGTCGTTATGTGTTTTCGAATTTCGAGATTCCTATGTTCTTTATATGTTCTATTGTTATGAAAATTATATGTCTATTTCGCACATGGCGTTAATTGTGGCTATCGTACAGAACCATTTAACTGTGTGCAAACAAATGATTAATAGTAAATAGAAATATTCGAGTTGGATAAAAAATATTTGTGACTATTCTACTGTGTACAAAAGAATGAGCTCAGGCTCGTATAAAAAATCTGTCTACAAAATGTGTTTAAAAATCATATATACTTGATATATATGTAAAAACAGGATGTAGCATTAAATAACCAACAATGATCCTATTTACCCAACCCCTTCGCTCGGGCAGGATATGACACAAGGTTAAATTTTTAAGCGGACTTTAACAGGTTTTAATTCAGAGTTTTAATTCTCCTTGACTAGTTGCCTCACCAAGGCTGAAGAACAGTCTGCCCAACTATTTACCCATAGCTGGAGGGAGAATAATTGGATTCATACCTTTCCCAAGGGTATTAGTGCTATGTGAAATGAAATCAGCCTCGTCCAGGATTTGAACTCGTGTCGCCGTGTCCATTTCCTACGACGATAACCATTACACCACGGGTATCTCGTAACCAACCAATAATGACTGATATGCCATAAAATCCAACCAACCAAACCTTAGAGTGAGACACATCAAGATCCTCAGGACATGACAAGCAGGTTGTTATAACTTTATTAATACACAAATAGTGCCTCTTCTATAGAGCAATTTTTAGAAGCCAATCCTCGCTGTCGTAGATAGTTTGGTTTGGTTTGGTTTGGTTGTTTTTCATAGCATATTGACTCTTCTGGGCTATTTAATGCCAATATATATATATATAGTGCAATTAGAAGGAAACTCAAACCTGGTTATATATATATATATATATATATATATAGGATTTGTAAGTGAATAGTTTGAATGTAAGATTTTTTTGTTTGCGCACCGTTAAATACTTTCAAGAATTGTTATCCAACATTAATAGTGTTACTTGCACACAGTTAAACAGTTTCAAGTATCGGTATTCAACACGAATATTTCTTGTTAACATTATTCCTTTGCTTTCACACAGATAAACAGTTCCAAGAATTGCTATCTCCGGTCCTTGGCATGATGGTTAGAGTGTTCGCCAAAGGCCCGGGAAACCTTGGTTCAATCCGAAGTCGAGTCATACCAAAGACTCAAAAAATGGTACTTGATGCCGCCTTGCTTAACACTCAGCATTATAAGGTACAGATCAAGAGTAAAGAGGAGTAATCCAGGGAAAGGAGCAGTGCCCTCTCCTACACCTTGGTGTAGTAGCTATCGAAAAGGGAGCCTTCATGTCACCCTCGACTACGGTCGCCAACTTTACTTACTTCTTGCTATCTAATAATTCAATTTAATATCATTCATTTGTTTGCACACAGTTAAATGGTTTCAAGTATAATAAAGGATTAAATAGTTTTATTTGACTCATTAATAAGACCCTAACAAGTAATATCACTCCAGGTCAGAGTGGACCTGGGAGTAATGGCAGTGAAGGAGTATTCCAAATTCCCCAAAGCTCCATGATTGGTGCCGCTTAGTGTCATAACTAGTACACTCGTATTGGAGGGGGGTGCTTACCACCTCTGCAGAGATACAGTCGGCCTATACTACAGCCCCAGCCGATTGAGCTTTGCTGTCGTAGAAATGATGACCTCGATGCATTACAATACAAAGCAACTAGAGTTAAAATGATGAAGGATACTAGTTAAAATTGTTAATAATGATAATCCCTACACTGCTGTAGTATTTTAGTTAAAGTGAGAGGTCTTGGTAGTGATCTATTGACTGGGAAATGTCTCTCTTCGATACTTACGACAAAGTGATGAGGAACGCCATTGTATAATTTTCCCTGCTTCTCGGCAATCCTCCGAAAAACCTTCGATGATACTGCAAACGCTCTCTTCTCTTTTTTCCTTTCGTTCAAAGCAGAACGCGTTCTTGCATCTGTCGATCCATTTTTTAATGTTTACCTGCAAAGAATTTAACAGCAGTTAAAATGAATACTGATCAAAAACTTTTTATTTTAAATAAAGCGTAGAGAAGTTATTTATACGCAAGAAACAATACTAAGAATTCGTAAAAAGTTGATATTAAAGAATATAACTTTTGTTGCATATTAACCTCCGACCCGGCCAAGCTGTCAAAAGAAGAAATGCACCTGTGTAAATAACAGGTGCATCTGGTCGAAGATATCAGGAGATCAGGAGCGACCTTGACTGTCGAGGGGTTGAATTGAGTGCGAAATTGTGACGCTCGCAGGAAGAAGAGTGGATGTCAAATTATTTTATAACCCTGGCGACAGGAAGTTCAGATTAGTTGGAGAGAAAATGCTGGAATGAGGACCATGTCCCAGAGAGGCTGGGTCCCCAGGCCCCCGGTTGAGCAGCCCAGGAGAACGGGAAAGAAACGTTGTTATGGCCATAAGAGTGGGGGTCAATATGTTGCAGTTCTGTTCAGTCTCCAACTCACCTTTCACAGATACTACCTTTCGTAACCCTTTCAAACCCTTTCAAATAAAGTGAGAGGTATATTTTTCTAAAGAACTATGTCTTTATTGTGTCACCGTTATGTTTCTGCATGTATATGTGTATGTATAGTTGGTTGTGACTATATAACACTTTGATCTAGGACACAACTGCACAAAATATAGATATTTATTAGATAATTATATTAAATGCCAAACATTTGATCACACAGATCTAAAAACTTGATTTGATAAAAATATTAAAATGCCACTTTTTATATAACATGTTATGTTACACAAAAAGATTGTCCCAGAGAGAAGAAAAGATTTCATGATACATCATATTATTGTTAAGAATTTGAAGATTATTATTTTTTTAAGAAATAGATGGTGGTGAGTTCAGAATTCCACTGGAGACCACAGTTTAGTCAGCCTTTTTTATGATACTTACTGGAGTCCAATTAAAGAATTTTAGAAATTATTTAACAAATATCTTTGTTAGTTTCCGATATGCATCAGTTCAATTTGAAAAGAATACACGGAATTATAGTGTCAAATATATGTTTCGAGGATTAATATTTGTTTAAATTTTCTGAGGTTACTAAAGGACCAGCACTAAATGGTTTTGAAATCGTCTTAAAGTTTTGGCCAGGTATTTTCTTCATATTCCATGAAATAAAAGCAAATAATATGTAATGGTTAAGACTATTTTAAAATCATCAAATAAAACTTTGGTATATTACTAAAATTATGGTTCGATTTCTTTGTTTAATGGCATATCAACCTTCATGGATTATTCAATGCCAAAGCCATCCATCCTTCTAGAAGAACAGGGGTGGTGCTCTTTAACCATAGCTAGGAAGATAAGGGGTTCAAGTGAATGTAATAGCATGACCGACATTCGAACTCGCTTACCACGATTCCGCAGTTCAGCGACTTAACTATTACAACACGAGAACATCTCCAAATTATTGTTTTTATGAATTTTATTATCCCTATAATGCAGGAGGGTGAGTTAAAAGTTTTGCAATATTTTGTTAAATTCGGCTTATTTCGGTATCTTCGAATGATTCTGCCGTCAAGGTCATCGTGAAGGTGACGAATCATACTGGATTGTGAAATCCTCTGGCTCACCTGATACTCTCCGAGTGCAACTTGCCGGATTTGCTTCCATGGCTTGAAATCCACAGTTTTATGCTTACGTAACCTTACTTGATTGTCGACATTCTAGTAACCCGAACGAAATTTCTTGACCCGTTTGGTTACTGTACTGTAATCAACTGCGCCGTCATCTTTCGCCCCACAAATATTTTTGGTTACTTCCCCGGCGTTATGGTTCAGTTCGAATTCGGAAACTTATCTTACCGGATTAGACTATGTTGTACGTTCATCTGTGTAGCTTTAAAACCAGAAACTAGGTAAAGCAATCCACAATGTGTTAGCGCACTAACTACCACGATACTACCAACCTACGGCTTGAACTGCTTCGGTGACATAATATACATGCCACCAACTAGCGCGTACCAAAATATTGCAAAACGTTTGAATCTTCCAACTATTTTTTTTTGCTTCCTTTGTAAAAACTAAAATCACTTCCTGATTGATTCATACGGGAGCCTTCAGGTCACCCTCGTCTATGTTTTACTTACTTATTGCTAATAATTCAATCTAATATCATTCATTTGTTTGCACACAGTTAAATGGTTTCAAGTATAATAAAGGATTAAATAGTTTTATTTGACTCATTAATAAGACCCTAACAAGTAATATCACTCCAGGTCAAAGTGGACCTGGGAGTAATAGCAGTGAAGGAGTATTCCAAATTCCCTAAAGCTCAATGATTGGTGCCACTCCATCAGATGGCTTAGTGTCATAACTAGGACACTCGTATTAGAGGGGGGTGCTTACCACCTCTGCAGAGATACAGTCGGCCTATACTACAGCCCCAGCCGATTGGGCTTCGCTGTCGTTGAAATGATGACCTCGATGCATTACAATACAAAGCAACTAGAGTTAAAAAGATGAAGGATACTAGTTAAAATTGTTAATAATGATAATCCCAACACTGCTGTAGTATTTTAGTTAAAGTGAGAGGTCTTGGTAGTGATCTATTGACTGGGACTGTGTCGTGGCGGGTTTCAACTAGAACTGAACTTTGACCACTAGCTTCAGGTCAGAGTGGAACTGGGAGTAATGGGAATAAAGGATTCATTTTTTTGCTTTTTGATCAATAACAAATAATAATAATTCATTTTCTTACCCGTGCATGACACTCGGAGAAAATTCTTGATTGGATGACGCCACATTTCTTCAAAGCTTTAATCTCCATTTCTTTTGTTTTGCAGTACGATGGGACGCCATAGGACTGTATGCACTGAAAATTTGAGTGGAGAGATTTTATTTTTCACACAACAAGAAACACTTCGAAATAAACTTCAGATTTAGAAACATAAAAACTAAAGAAGAAAAAAATACTGCACGTTAAAGATTTTTTGAGAAAAAAAACAAACAAACGATAAAATAATTTTCTATCGTTTCTTTTTCACCAGTTGCAATTGCGATGCTTATGTAGGGTTACAATAAATAATTATCTCACTAAGATAATTTGCATGTCTGCTTAGGGTTCCATAGTGGGATCACACGTGTTGGATATGCCCGTGGTGTAATCGTTATCGTCGTAGGAAATGGACACGGCAACACGAGTTCAAATCCTGGACGAGACTGATTGCATTTCACATAGCACTAATAAGTAAGTAAAGTTGGCGACCGTAGTCGAGGGTGACCCGAAGGCTCCCTTTTCGATAGCTACTACACCAAGGTGTAGGGGGGCGCTACTCCTTCCCAGGATTGCTCTACTTTACCCTTGATCCGTACCTTATAATGCTGAGTGTTAAGCAAGGGGGCATCAAGTACCATTTTTTGAGTCTTTGGTATGACTCGACCTGGGATTGAACCGAGGCCTCCCGGGCCATTGGCGAACACTCTAAATGCTAGGCCAATGTCCGGTACTGAATAGCACAAATACCCCTGGGAAAGGTATGAATCCAATTATTCTCCCTCCAGCTATGGGTAAATAGTAGGACAGACTGGGTTCTTCAGCCTTGGTGAGGCAACTAGTCTAGGAGAAGGAAAACTCTGAATTCAAACCTGTCAAAATCCGCTTAAAAAAGATTGACCTTGTCATATCCTGCCCGAGCGGAGGGGTTGGATAAATAGGATCACACGTGTTGGATATTGGTTCTTACGGAAAATGAAAGTAACAGTCTGTCTATTCTTCTAGAGAACGGAAAGTATCGTTTTATCCATGTTTGCATTGTTTTAATTAAAAGCCGGGAGTAGTTATTCCTCCATCTTAGTTACAACTGGAAACCGTTGTTGTCGTTTAATCATGATTATTCGCCAAAGGACCGTTTTAACATTTTGGCAACGAGGAGATTTTCCACAGAATTATGCCAACGGTAAGATGTTTGGATGAATTCTTCATTGAATCAGAAAATATTTCGTCTTACTCGGACTATGTAGAACAGTTTTTCATAACAGACGATAATTCCGTACTCTATTATAATGGCTGGAATAGTAGTTCTGTTTTCTGTTAAAACTAACATATAACATCCATCGCCACTTGCAATTTAACATACATAGTCATCTCAATACTTTTAATGACACTGAGAAATATCCATAAAGTTTTCAAAGGAACTTCGATAAGAAGTCATAATATCAGGAGGAAGTGTTGACTCACTCTCTGTCATAATTACATGACATTTCCAAAAACCCATTCACGACCTCTTTTGACCACAGGTTTTTGAACTGACCCTTACCAGGAAATGGTAAAGCTAAGTGGCTATTTTTTTATATACAATTAAAGGATTGCAGAAATTATTTAACAAATATCTTTGCTATGCATCATTTCAATATGAAAAGAGAACATGGAATTATATTGTCAAATAGATATATCAAGAATTGATATTTGTTTAAATTTCCTGGGGTTACTAAACGAACGGCATTAAAGGTTTTTAAATTGTCTTAAAATTTTAGCATTGTATTTTTGCCTATTCCATTAAATAAAAGCAAATAATTTGTGATGGTTAAGACTATGAATATTATAACAAATCAAGGGATAAAACCTTTGTATATTACCAAAAGGCCCATTGGCCAAATGAGTAAAGTGTTCGCCAATGGTCAGGGAGACAATCCCAGGTCGAGTCATACCAAAGACTCAAAAAATGGTACTTGATGCCGCCTTGCTTAACATACAGCATTATAAGGTAAGGATCCAGGGTAAAGTGGGGCAATCCCGAAAAAGGAGTAGCGCCCACTCCTACACCTCGGTGTAGTAGCTATTGAAAAGGGAGCCTTCGGGTCACCAACTTTACTTTATATTACCAAAATTATTGTTTTTATGAATTTTATTATCGATATAATGCATTAGAGTGAGTTAAAAGTTTCGCAGTTTTGTACCCTTCTACATACTGCTTGTTCATATAACAATATATGTATAGTTTTAACTTCATTTTAATACTACTTGTAATATGATTCAAAAAATTTGAAAAAAGAAAATCGTTATTCGTAAAAGTTCATGCGTTTAATAATAATAAAAAAAAGCCTGATTTATAAGTGCAGTATTTAAACCATTGTGTGGGATCTAATTTTTCTCAACGGTGACCGGGAAATGTGTAAATTGAATCAACGCCAAGTTAAGTTTTTGGCTGAGGCTGATGTTCTTGAAACTTATATATAAGAGTTTCGACATTGTCAGTTTTAAATCACTACGAATGTTTGTATTTCAATGAGTTGTGCTTAGTGTGTTTGCTAATTCCACTATATATATATATATATATATACACACACAAACACACACTTGTATATATATATATATACACACACACTCACACACACAAGCACACACACACATGTATATATACATATGTATACACACACGCGCACAAACACACGCATGTATATATATATATGTATACACACACACGCACAAGGACACACATGTATATATATATACACACAAACACTCACATGTATATATATATATACATATATATAGACACACACAAACACACACACATGTATATATATATATATATATACACACAAACACAAACACAAACACACGTGTATATATATATATACTCACACACACACACGAACAAACACACATGTATATATATATACAGACACACACAAACACACACACATATATACATATATATATATATATATTGTGTGTGTGGAGGATCGTTGTGTAACACAGAGAGCTATGGAAATATACATAATGGGAATATCATCGCGTGAGAACATTGGAAGTGAAGTAACTTGGAGCAGAGCATAGTGAAGGGGATTGGGGAGAACCGAAAGAAGTTCGCCAGACTGATTACGTTAGAAAATGCAGTTGTCGAGTAATATATGAGAGACTAGAAGGGACTACTCAGAAGACCTCCTCAACGATGGGAAGATGAAAATGTCAAGCAATTCAGGTCAATACGGTGAAGGGCGAGATCAAAAATGAAATAGAAGTGCATTTAGGCATCGAAGTCGCAAACCTGGTCAAGAAGAGAAATAAGGAATATATATATATATATATATATATATATATATATATATATATATATATATATATGTATGTATGCGTGGAAAATAGTCTAAGGGTTAGACTATTAAGTAATAATCTAAGGTGATTATAAATCTCGAGTTGAGTGCTCAATGACAACGGCTATCGAATATATAATTAATTTCAAATCAAAAATATTTCAAAATACATGTGCAGAGCGAAAACATTTTTTATAAATTTAACGAAAAACATTCAATCCAGCTGTTCCATTATATATTTATATCAGGTCTACAAAATGACCCTCATTAGATTGAATTAAATAATTTAACTTTGAATACATCGTATTTAAAGCATAAATGTATTCAATTCAATTCAGATTGAATTAAATACATTTATGCTTTAAATACGATGTATCCAAAACATAAGTGTATTCAATTCCATCTGATGAAGGTCATTTTGTAGACCTGAAATAGATTTATAATGGAACTCCTGGATTGAATATTTTTTCGTTAAATTTATTATTATTATTATTATTATTATTATTATTATTATTATATGTCCTTTTTTCCTTTTGCCACATGTTTAGTTAATATTCGTTTTGAAATAGAGACCTTCGTCTCAGACTGATAGAACTCACAACACATCTATTGGAATATTTGCAATTTCTAAACGAAGTCAGTTCTGTATCAGAATAATGGACATTTCCTTGTTTGAAAAACTTACCGTTTCTTTTCCAGGTATAAAATAGGTGTTAGCAAATTTATCACTATTGGTTTCGATTGTTCCACCACGTGCTCTGAAATCATCTGAAAAATAAAAAAATTGAATTTAAAAAATGGATCATAGCGTGCAATTGATTTCCTAAGGAGATAATCATAAAATATCTTAAACTTTTATCATTGCCACTGTTCGTATCTTTATTATCAGAAACCATCTTATATCTTTTTAAAAATTCTATAGTAAGGAAATATTGATATATGAAAAAAAAATTAAAAAACAATATTCAAAAGATGTATTTAAAATGTACAGTTATTTAAGTAGATGAATTTTGTTATAAATTGAATAACCATGACCAGAAATTGCAGCAAACACTTGCGTGTTACATACGGAAACACTGGACAGCAGTTTCTACCTTATTAGGTCTCATCAGCAGTGTATACTGTGATCTCACCTACTGGAGATCGAACCAGCGAACACAGAATGCAGAGCCGAAACTCTATCATTGAGCTACTGGGCGATATTGCACCCAAGCGATCCCAAATTAACTAGTAATGGCAATTGTGCGGTTAATTTACCTGATGTGTCTTGTATTTACATCCGTACTCCTACAGAGGACACGGTCACCTCCAGGGCCACGTCTTCCCAGGAAGATTGGAGATACGCATCCGCATAATAATAACGTTATAACTCATAACTTCCATATGTAGCACGCAAGTATTTGCCATATTTTCTGGTCATGGTAATTCAATTTATAATGTATTTAAAAGTTGACATATTGTTAATATATAAATCCACCCCTGGAATATGTTGCTTTTTTTCTTATTTTCATATTCACACACACACACACACACACACACACACACGCACACACACACACAGATATAAAAGATGAACAAAACTGATAAGACAATAGAAATCTTTCCTTTATGCTACTTGATTATATATATATATATATATATATATGGGTGATGAGTGTGTCTATTTCCTTACGCATGTGATATTATTGACTTGTATCTATTGAGTTATCACACACTAGCGATACAATAAATAGTTATCTCCCTCAGAAAATTGGCATATCCATTAGTATCCCCGTAGGATGTCACATGACACTTACAGAAACCCACTGCCGACCTCTTTTCTGGTTTTTGGTAAGTAGAAATGCTGTATTTGACCCCTGTCAGGTAACGGTAAATCCACACGGCCATTTTACCAACACTTAACAAGGAAGCATTTTACTATTTATTCTTTCTCTGTAATGTCATATATACCGTGCATATACAATATTGGATGTGCCCGTGGTGTAATGGTTATCGTCACAGAATATGGACACGGCGACACGAGTTCAAATCCTGGACGAGACTGATTGCATTTCACATAGCACTAATATCCTTGGGAAAGGTATGAATTCAATTATTCTCCCTCCAGCTATGGGTAGATAGTAGGGCAGACTAGGTTCTTCAGCCTTGGTGAGGCAACTAGTCTAGGAGAAGGAAAACTCTGAATTCAAACCTGTTAAACTCCACTTAAAAATTGACCTTGTGTCATATCCTGCCCGAGCGGAGGGGTTGGTAAATATGATATACAATATTGGATGTTCTTACATTTGTAATTAAAATTATTCTATCTTTATTTTCGTTGTGATATTTTAGTCGTGAAATACTATTTCACGACTAAAATATCATCCCGACCAGCCAGCGGTACAATAGCATTATCAAACGTGTATCCAGAATTTATTTATTTGGAATATAAAAAGAAAACTCACCATAGGGATTGTCATTGTAGTTTCCGCATAGACCTTGTAATTTGGGATTGTTTTTGTGGACATTGGTCAGCGTTAAGTAAACAGCTGCGTTGTCATCAATTTTCAGTCTTATCCCCAACGAAAGACATTCGATTCGGATAAACTCTCCTTTCTTCACAATTGAAACGTCTGTGAACATAAAACATTAACAGAATCTAAAAATCTGTCGATAGAAAATTTAACTCAGTCAAATCTTATCCAGTGGAATGTTGTAGTGGCCTTATCACCCCTAGTAAACTGAGTGACCGACAACAAGGAGTTAGCAACTAGTGTTCTCGCGGTAAGTGCGAGAAACGGTCACAGGAAAATTAGGGATTTTTAAAAGGTCAGTTCAAGTTAAGCAGTTAGTGACCGTTTTAGATCGAAATAAATGAAATTATATAATTGAAAATAATTTGCGTTAAGAATAGTCAGTTTAAACTATAGCGATGGACTACGGAATCGTAGTACGCGAGTTCGTGCTCCAGTCGCGCTATTACGTTCACTTTCGGGCAAATACCCTTGGTAAAGGTATGAACCCCGTTATCCTCCCAGCTATAGGTTAAATAGTACCACTACTGTTCTTCTAGGAGAATAGCTTTGGCATTAAATAACCTACAAAGGTTGATATGTCATTAAACTAAAGAAACCAAACCAAACATGACAACATATCATTTGCTGTTCAGTCTCCAACTCTATGCTTTCACCACAAAACTTTTCTTCACGCTTTATGTGAAATGAAATCAATTATCAGGGAGACCTATACTAATGGGAGCCTCATTTTTGCCAAATTAGGTCAGTTTCATTAATTCTGACAAACGTCCAGATTTATAAACTATTTTGCTACAAAAAGATTTTTTATATTCTGATAAGATATACCTTATTTATCTGAATACCACCTCTGCCCTTCCGGTCATCGATAGAAAACAATATTACCTTTAAAGACTTTGCCAGTTTTTACGTCGATCTTTTGGTTGTTTGCAATAAGAGTTCCATTGAAAACATAGATTTTCACGTTGCTCACACCAAATTTTATCCAGACTTTCTGTTAAAAGAAACAAAATTAAAACAGATTATAATGATCTTGTAACATTACAAAAGGTGAATGAGAAATAATCAAAACGGAGGTTGGAAGTAAAATAGAAATCTTTATAACATTAACAGAATACAATACTCGCCAGCGGCGTGAAGAAGGTAAACCACTGCTAGTAATGACTACTTAGTCAGCATATTAGCTATTAGTCGCACGTCCACCAACCAGGTGAGTACGAAACCGGCCCTTTTTTTAAATTGGGTCCTGGTGCCGGGCCGTAGCCCAAACACCTCCGGTAGCTCAAAAAAATGCCTCGGACTCTGTCGGTATTCTCCTAAAAAGTTGATAAACCTAGCCTGTCCGAGGAGGGTTAGAACCTGAAGAGACAACCCTCTGAGTCTCGATGATGGTCAGCGCATGACGTGAATGCTGGGCTTCCCCGACACACACGGTTGTGGCTACAACCGAGTTACTACCAACTTAATCAGCATATTAACCTCCACACAATAGTGTCCAACGTATGTATGAGGAATGGGACATATCCATCAAAGTTCATAGATATGGTATATAACAAATACCAAATGGTTATATGACATTGAGAAAGAACTGTATTGCAAAATAGAATTGAAGAGAGCTAGATACAACAGAGAATAGCAAGAGACCAAAGTGAATTGCCATTCGAGAACTGTGGATACCAAAAGAGAACGATGGATAGGAAGAGAAAACAGTGAATAGCAAAAGAGAATCGTAGATAGCGAGATGGATTAAAATGATTAAATGACATTAAGAAATAGAAAGGAGATCAAGATACAACAGTGGATAGCAAGAGAGAACAGTAGATAACGAGATGGATTAAAATAGTTATATGGCAATGAGAAAGAACTGTATTGCAAAATAGAAAGAAGGAGATCAAGATACATCAGTGGATAGCATAAGACAATGGTGGATAGCGAGATATATTATGATGGTTATATGGCATTGAGAAAGAACTGTATTGCAAAATAGAAAGGAGGAGATCAAGATACATCAGTGGATAGCATAAGACAATGGTGGATAGCGAGATATATTATAATGGTTATATGGCATTGAGAAAGAACTGTATTGCAAAATAGAAAAGAAGGAGATCAAGATACAACAGTGGATAGCATAAGACAATGGTGGATAGCGAGAGATATTATAATGGTTATATGGCATTGAGAAAGAACTGTATTGCAAAATAGAAAAGAAGGAGATCAAGATACATCAGTGGATAGCATAAGACAATGGTGGATAGCGAGATATATTATAATGGTTATATGGCATTGAGAAAGAACTGTATTGCAAAATAGAAAGGAGGAGATCAAGATACAACAGTGGATAGCATAAGACAATGGTGGATAGCGAGATATATTATAATGGTTATATGGCATTGAGAAAGAACTGTATTGCAAAATAAAAAGGAGGAGATCAAGATACAACAGTGGATAGCAAAAGACAATGGTGGATAGCGAGATATATTATGATGGTTATATGGCAATGAGAAAGAACTGTATTGCAAAATAGAAAGGAGGAAATCAAGATACAACAGTGGATAGCAAAAGACAATGGTGGACAGCGAGATATATTATAATGGTTATATGGCAATGAGAAAGAACTGTATTGCAAAATAGAAAGGAGGAGATCAAGATACAACAGTGGATAGCATAAGACAATGGTGGATAGCGAGATATATTATAATGGTTATATGGCATTGAGAAAGAACTGTATTGCAAAATAGAAAGGAGGAGATCAAGATACATCAGTGGATAGCATAAGACAATGGTGGATAGCGAGATATATTATAATGGTTATATGGCATTGAGAAAGAACTGTATTGCAAAATAGAAAAGAAGGAGATCAAGATACATCAGTGGATAGCATAAGACAATGGTGGATAGCGAGATATATTATAATGGTTATATGGCATTGAGAAAGAACTGTATTGCAAAATAGAAAAGAAGGAGATCAAGATACATCAGTGGATAGCATAAGACAATGGTGGATAGCGAGATATATTATAATGGTTATATGGCAATGAGAAAGAACTGTATTGCAAAATAGAAAGGAGGAGATCAAGATACATCAGTGGATAGCATAAGACAATGGTGGATAGCGAGATATATTATAATGGTTATATGGCATTGAGAAAGAACTGTATTGCAAAATAGAAAGGAGGAGATCAAGATACATCAGTGGATAGCATAAGACAATGGTGGATAGCGAGATATATTATAATGGTTATATGGCAATGAGAAAGAACTGTATTGCAAAATAGAAAGGAGGAGATCAAGATACATCAGTGGATAGCATAAGATAATGGTGGATAGCGAGATATATTATAATGGTTATATGGCATTGAGAAAGAACTGTATTGCAAAATAGAAAGGAGGAAATCAAGATACAACAGTGGATAGCAAAAGACAATGGTGGATAGCGAGATATATTATAATGGTTATATGGCAATGAGAAAGAACTGTATTGCAAAATAGAAAGGAGGAAATCAAGATACAACAGTGGATAGCAAAAGACAATGGTGGACAGCGAGATATATTATAATGGTTATATGGCAATGAGAAAGAACTGTATTGCAAAATAGAAAGGAGGAGATCAAGATACATCAGTGGATAGCATAAGACAATGGTGGATAGCGAGATATATTATAATGGTTATATGGCATTGAGAAAGAACTGTATTGCAAAATAGAAAGGAGGAAATCAAGATACAACAGTGGATAGCAAAAGACAATGGTGGATAGCGAGATATATTATGATGGTTATATGGCAATGAGAAAGAACTGTATTGCAAAATAGAAAGGAGGAAATCAAGATACAACAGTGGATAGCAAAAGACAATGGTGGACAGCGAGATATATTATAATGGTTATATGGCAATGAGAAAGAACTGTATTGCAAAATAGAAAGGAGGAGATCAAGATACAACAGTGGATAGCATAAGACAATGGTGGATAGCGAGATATATTATAATGGTTATATGGCATTGAGAAAGAACTGTATTGCAAAATAGAAAGGAGGAGATCAAGATACATCAGTGGATAGCATAAGACAATGGTGGATAGCGAGATATATTATAATGGTTATATGGCATTGAGAAAGAACTGTATTGCAAAATAGAAAAGAAGGAGATCAAGATACATCAGTGGATAGCATAAGACAATGGTGGATAGCGAGATATATTATAATGGTTATATGGCAATGAGAAAGAACTGTATTGCAAAATAGAAAAGAAGGAGATCAAGATACATCAGTGGATAGCATAAGACGATGGTGGATAGCGAGATATATTATAATGGTTATATGGCATTGAGAAAGAACTGTATTGCAAAATAGAAAAGAAGGAGATCAAGATACATCAGTGGATAGCATAAGACAATGGTGGATAGCGAGATATATTATAATGGTTATATGGCATTGAGAAAGAACTGTATTGCAAAATAGAAAGGAGGAGATCAAGATACAACAGTGGATAGCATAAGACGATGGTGGATAGCGAGATATATTATAATGGTTATATGGCAATGAGAAAGAACTGTATTGCAAAATAGAAAGGAGGAGATCAAGATACATCAGTGGATAGCAAAAGACGATGGTGGATAGCGAGATATATTATAATGGTTATATGGCATTGAGAAAGAACTGTATTGCAAAATAGAAAGGAGGAGATCAAGATACAACAGTGGATAGCAAAAGACAATGGTGGATAGCGAGATATATTATAATGGTTATATGGCATTGAGAAAGAACTGTATTGCAAAATAGAAAAAAAGGAGATCAAGATACATCAGTGGATAGCATAAGACAATGGTGGATAGCAAGAGAGAACGGAAGATAGCGAGATAGATTAAAATGGTTATATGGCATTAAGAAAGAACTGTATTGCAAAACAGAATAGAGAACGAGATATAACAGTGGATAGCAAGAGAGAATGGTAGACAGCGAGATAGAACGGAAGATAACAGGAGAGAATGGTGGATAACAAGAGGGAATGGTGGACGGCAATGGAGAATGTTAGACCAGAATATAGAACAGTGGAAATTAAATATTTTCGCTAAAAATTTTGCAGAGTTTTTTTTTTTTTTAGTAAAACATTTTCTTTTTGTCATTAAGGGTTTTCGGACTATTGTCCTCATCTTTATTGTTATTTCCATAACCTTTCGGCCGACTTGTTCTCAGGCCTTCTTCTTGTGTTTACCGAACTCGGGAACCTTCACGGAACTTCAAACTACGTCCTTTATTGAATCCACGGGGGTCATCTATTCTGATTCCGTTAGCCATAACCGGGCACAAATGTTAAGTATTCCTGTATTGTTTTCGCCTGCAGTTAGCATTGAACCTGCAACCACCAGATGATTGTTTCCTCTGAAGCTTTGGGAACCAACGGCTATAACCGTTACGCTATGTGTACGCGAAGTTCCGTGTAGGTTCCCGAGTTTGACAAATACGAAACGCTGTGGAAATAACAATAAAGATGAAGACAATAGTCCGAAAACCCTTAATGATAAAAATCATTTCGTCACAGAAATTTTGATAACTAAACAATTTCTTATTTAAGTCGGTAAGAAAAAATTGATTTATCGATTTTGACATTTTTATTTTTTTATAATCGCAAACTAATTAGTAATTCTGTATAATTCTTTGATATCTTGAGCTTGAAGAACTACTTAATTAGTTATTATTAATTAATTGTATGTTATTATTTTACTGAGACAAATGGCAAATAAACTTTGGCAAATTTAAATTCGATACAATTTGTTAGAGCTTGCAGCAACATGGACTCTTGATAATTATTATCTAACGTTAGGAAAACCCCTTTCCACATGAAAATCAAACAATTGCCTTAAAACCTTTGCCTGGGTCCAGTAAGACTGCATACCAAATTCGGTAACTCTACATCAAACCGTGTGACAGTCTACTGGGGACAGACAGACAAACTTTCTCCTGTTAAGAACGTAGATATAGTTCTATGGTTTATTGAAAAAATTGTCTACTTTTGGAAAATTGTACCACTAGCAATGTACCACTTGGTGTCCTCGTGGTGTAATGGTTAAAGCGATGAACTGCGGAATCGTAGTACGTGAGTTCGTACTCCAGTCGCGCTATTACGTTCACTTTCGGGCAAATACCCTTGGGAAAGGTATGAACCCCCTTATTCTCCCTCAAGCTATGGGTAAATAGTAGGACGGACTAGGTTCTTCAGCCTTGGTGAGGCAACTAGTCTAGGAGAAGGAAAACTCTGAATTCAAAACTTGTTAAACTCCGCTTAAAAATTGCCCTTGTGTCATATCCTTCCCGAGCGGAGGGGTTGGTAAATAGTACCACTTGGTGCCGCTGAAAACCTTAATAATAAACTTCAAGTATTTCTCAACAAAATTCGGTTTCGTATATGTCAATATCAATATTTAAAAAAATTGAAACTATTTATTTTGAAGACACCCTGTATAAAGAGGAGATAGGCATTTTCCTTTGTGGTCATCTTGTATTTCAAGTAAAATTCCAAACCCAGTTATGTAGACATTGTTTACACGTTAATATAAATGTCCAGAATTCGATTTACCTTTTTACATGTGGAGAATTTATCACATTGGTAAGGTTTTATATTCACACTCCAGTCATTACCCATATAGGCCATGGAATAGCGACATCTGCCGGCGAAGTCATATACTCTTCCGTCAAAAGTTCGGAAACCATAGGGACCAAAAGAATAGCAGGTCGCGAATTTTAGGTGAACAATTTTGTTGACAGTTACAGGATTTTTTCCAGCTGCAAAAGAAATTCAAACATCATCATTAATTTTTATTTATTTTTTTTTATTTTTTATTTCTGTATGCAGTCTTTTCAATGTGGCTTGAGGTTAAGTCAGGTTTTTCCAAGAAAGTTTCTGAGCATATTACATTGAGGGAGTTTTTCATTCAGGAAAAGTCGCTTTTTACACTGAAATAAGGCACCCATTAAAAGTGTGTACCTACAACACTTATATTCTTGGTTTGATCAATCTTCATGAGTTAATGCCATCCTTATAGAAAGACAGTAAGAGTAGTATTTAACCCATAAGTGAGAGATAAAGAAGTCCATACCTTTCCCAAAGACATTTGTCCGAAAATAAACGTAATAGCGTGACTGGGGTTCGAACTCGCTCACTACGATGTCGTAGTCCAGCAAGTTAGCCACTACACCATGGAGACACTCCCACCGACTGCATAACAGAAATTAATACCTTGCCAAGTCGGCTAGGGCTGTAGAATACACCGACTGCACCTCTGCAGAGGGGTAAGACCACCCAGGTCCACGCTGGCCCAGAATGGTAACACCTGATAGGGTCCTATCTATGGGTTAAATAGAACTGACTGGATACTTATGCTAAGCTGAATTGTTTGACTAAAAAGAATAGCTTGAAGAATATGAAAATTTCGTCAATGCACACCTCGAGGCAGCAGCAAAATACATTCCAACAAAAATTAAAACTAAATATAGTGTCCTATGGGAAACTTTAGCGGTGAGAGAAAAACGTGCACTAGTGAAAACAGCCTCCAAAAACTATCGAAAAAAACCAACAAACACAAATGCCTTAAAACTAAAAACGGCACAATATCAATTAGCAGGCATATATATAAAGGAACAGACAGAATACATTCAAAATCAGATAGATAAGATTAGAGACTCGGTGGAAGATAGACAATCTAGGATAGCCTGGCAAACAATAAACGAAGTGAGTAGAAGAAAGAACACAGCCAAAGCAAAACTTAAAGCAGCAAACCAACAAGAAAGAATAAAACTGTGGAAACAGCACTTCGAAAACTTACTTGGAAACCCACCAAAAATAACACATGAACCAATCACCAGAATTATTAGCAAACAATTAGACATTAAACTAGGACCGTTCACACAAGAAGAACTCGACTCGGTTCTCAGAAAAATTAAAGATAGGAAAGCTGCAGGGCTGGACGAAATTCCCCCGGAAGTATGGAAGACCAGACAATTCGACGACATACTGCTCCGCCACTGCAACGCAGTATACAATCAAAATCCGATAGATAGATGGATGAAGGGATGCATACTCCCCTTCCCTAAAAAGGGGGACCTCGGATTAGCCAAAAACTACCGAGGCATAACACTTACATCCATAGCTGCCAAAATCTACAATGCCCTACTACGAAACCGAATAGAACCCAAAATCGACAACATACTTAGAAAAAACCAAAATGGCTTCCGAAGAAATAGATCCACGACCTCACAAATATTAACCATCCGCAGAATCCTTGAAGGTGTACGGGCAAAGAACCTACAAGCGACATTAATATTTGTCGACTTTACCAAGGCTTTCGATTCCATTCACAGAGGAAAGATGGAACAAATCCTACTAGCGTACGGCATACCTAAAGAAACCGTAGCGGCAATAACGATTCTCTATAGAAACACTAAAGTAAAAGTACGATCACCGGATGGAGACACAGAATACTTTGACATTGTAGCAGGAGTACTACAAGGGGACACGCTGGCCCCGTACCTCTTTATCATTTGTCTAGACTACGTACTTAGAACATCGATTGACAAAATCAAAGAGAATGGCTTCGAACTGACGAAGAAAAGAAGCAGAAGGTACCCCGCAACAACAATTACCGACGCCGACTACGCCGATGACATAGCGATACTGGCAAATACACCTGACCAAGCCGAAACTCTTCTGCATAGTTTGGAACGAGCAGCAGCAAGCATAGGCCTCTATGTTAATGCACACAAAACGGAATATATGTGCTATAACCAAACGGGGGACATCTCCACTCTAGAAGGAACCCCTCTTAAACTAGTAGACAAATTCACGTACCTAGGAAGCAGCGTCGAATCAACCGAAAAGGACATCGAAACGAGGTTAACGAAAGCATGGACAGCTATCAATAGGCTATCGATTATATGGAAATCAGACCTAACCGATAAAATGAAACGCAGTTTCTTCCAGGCAGCGGTCACATCGATACTGCTATATGGGTGCACTACATGGACGCTAACAAAACGGCTGGAGAAGAAGCTAGATGGCAATTACACAAGAATGCTGCGTGCAATCCTGAACAAGTCCTGGCAGCAACACCCCACAAGACACCAACTGTACGGCCACCTGCCCCCTATCACGAAAACTATTCAAGTTAGACGAACCAGACATGCAGGACACTGCTGGAGAAGCAGAGATGAACTCATAAGAGATGTACTCTTATGGATCCCCACACATGGCCGCGCAAAAGCAGGACGACCAGCACGAACGTACATTCAGCAGCTATGTGAGGATACGGGATGTTGTCCTGAAGACCTACCTAGGGCGATGAACGATAGGGAGGAGTGGCGAGAGAGGGTCAGGGATATCCGTGCTACCAGCGCGATATGATGATGATGATGATGACATCTAAACTGTGAGCTTATGCTAAACTGAATTATTTGAAATACAACTGTTTTTTGACATTGAAACTGCATTTACACTAAACCACCCATCACGAAAACTATCCAAGTTAGACGAACCAGACATGCAGGACACTGCTGGAGAAGTAGGAACGAGCTCATAAGCGACATGCTCTTGTGGACCCCTTCACACGGACGAGCAAAGGCAGGACAACTAGTGAGAACCTATATACAGCAGCTCTGCGCTGATAGAGGATGTAGCCTTGAAGACCAACTGGGAGCGATGGACGATAGAGACGAGTGGCGAGAGAGGGTCAGGGAGGTTCGTACTGGCGGCGCGACGTGATGATGATGATAATGACATATGTACTGATATTATAAATAGTAAAGAATGTTTAATAATTGTTAAGATAATAAAGTTTTTACGTAACTTTGTTAATTATTTATGATATTTTCATATTACATGTCATCATCATTATCATGTCGTGCGGCTAGCATGGATATCCCTGACCCTCTCTCTCCACGTTTCCCTATCATTCATCGCCTCTGGCAGGTCTTCAGGGTTACATCCCGTATCATCACATAGCTGCTGTATGTATGTTCGAGCTGGTCGTCCTGCTTTTGATTGGCCATATGCGGGGGTCCACAGGAGTACATCACTAACGAGCTCGTCCTTGCTTCTCCAGCAGTGTCCTGCATGTCTGGTTCGTCTAGCTTGGATAGTTTTCGTGATTGGTGGTAGGTGACCGTATAGTTGATGCCTTTTGGGGTGTTGCTGCCAGGACTTGTTCAATATTGCTCTTAACATTCTTGTATAGTTGCCGTCTAGCTTCTTCTCCAACCATTTAGTCAGCGTCCAAGTAGTGCATCCATATAGCAGTATCGACACGACCGCAGCCTGGAAGAAACTGCGTTTCATTTTATCGACCAGGTTTGATTTCCATGTGGTCGAAAGCCTATCGATAGCTGTCCATGTCTTCGTTAGCCGTGTGTCGATGTCTTTTTCGGTTGATGAGACGCTGCTTCCTCGGTAGGTGAATTTGTCAACCAGTTTCAGAGAAGTTCCGTCTAGTGTGGAGATGTCACCTTTCTGATTAAAGCTCATAAATTCAGTTTTGCGTGCATTAACATGGAGTCCAATGCCTGCAGCAACTCGTTCCGAACTATGCAGTAGTGCTTCGGCTTGGCTGGGTGTATTGGCCAGTTGCGCTATGTTATCGGCGTAGTCGGCGTCGGTAATTGTTTTTGCGGGGTACCTTCTACTTCTTTTCTTTGTCAGCACGAAGCCGTTTTCCCTAATGTTATCGATCGATGTCCTAAGTGCATGTATTTGAGTTATAAGTTGTAAAGTATATTATATAACACTTAAGATAATAGAGTTTTTACGTTAATTTTTCTACTATTTATAATATTTCTACTTGTTATACGCTGTGGAGTTATAAATTGTAAATATCCTTAAGTAAAAACTTGATTATCTTAGCTTTTGTTGAGGTATACGCTCCGTAGGGATACTTTGGATCAAAAGTTTCGACAAGTTTTTAAAATTTGTAAAAAGTTAAAAACTCCCAGAAACCCCTGACAGGAAGTGAGGTGATGCATGCGAGAAAAAAAGAACCGTCCCTACGAAAGGAAGAGACTCGCCCTCACTTCACGTCAACCATTCAGACTGAAAGGACTTTCTTCCCCCCACCCCGGTTTCTAGAGATAGCACTTCTGTTTTGCCAAGTCACCAAGGCTTCGCATGTGGGTTCAGTCTGCTGTTAGCTAACCAACAGGCCGAAGCAAGCAACATGAAAACACCACTGGACATGACCACACTTAATGTGGACTTATTAACCACTGGACACCACTGATATATTTCAACGACTGATTTAGGAGAAAGGACGATTCTCAAATAGTCTAGTGGAACATTCATTGCGATCGAATAGCCGCGCCAAAACGCAAATGAAATTCTTTTATTGTTGTTTGTTTTTTGTGTGTTTCATTTTGTTGTTTTGCATGTCAGTCAAAAGCCAAATAATTTGTATTATTCTACTTTGTAGTGTGTGTCCTCGTGGTGTAATGGTTAAAACGATGGACTTTGGAAGCGTAGTAAGCGAGTTCGTACTCCAATCGCGCAAATACCCTTGGGAAAGGTAGGAACCTCCTTATCCTCCCATCTATGGGTTAAATAGTACCACTACTGTTCTTCTAGAAGAGTGGCTTTGGCATTAAATCACATACAAAGGTTGATATGCCATTAAACAAAGAAACCAAACCAATTCTAATTTGTATTCTTTTTCTACTTTTATAAGTACTTATTTTATTGTCTGAGGACAACTGTTAGCGGCGACCATATCTCTGCGGTGACTATAACCCTGTTTAATATAAAAGTAATTCTAGTTTAGAGATAACCCAAAATTAAATTCCCATAGCCAAATATCTATACCACATCTGCTACAGAATCATAAAATTGGGAATACGTGTTTGATAATCGGGGCCAACGTTCATATCTTGGTTTACTACGGAGAATTTCAGTTCGCCGGACGAGTTTTACAAATATTAATTATTAAAGAGGTGAGCAAAAAGAAAATGGTCTCAACGAGAACTTAGATAAAACATAAATATGTTTGACTCAATATGGCGCTATCACTTCATTAAATGGCAATCTTCTGAAATTAAAAGACCAGTTCATGTACCTCGGTAGCAATGTTACATCTTCTGAAAGCAATGTCAACATACGTGTAGATAAAGCATAGACAGCTATTGGCTTCCCCATTAGATAAAACGTGAATTCTTCCAAGCTGTGGCCCTCTAAGTACTATAGTAAAGTTGCACTACCTGAACTTTACAAAAAACTAGATGGGATCTATATAAGGATGCTGCGTACTTTTTCGAACAAATCCTGAAAGCAGCACCCCACAAAACAACAGTTTACAACCACTTGCCTCCCGTTTCGCGCTGGGCACTTCTGGTGGAGTGTGGACGAACTCATAAGCGACGTTCTCTTGTGGACTTCTATTTACGTACACACCAGTGTTGGCTGATCAGTAAAAAACTTATATTTATCAACTCTGTGCTGACACTGGATGCGTTCAAGACGACTGATAAGGATGGATGGTAAGAAAGAGAATTAAAAGAATCGCAGCTGTCAGAAAGCCTTGATGACGATAATGATGATAATGAAAAAGTTAATTAACTAAAGATCAATATAATTTGCTTTCTGTTTTGTAATTGTAATATTTAGATATAGGAAATTGTATACGTTTTTCTTCCAAAGTAACCAAGTTGAAATATTCAAAAGAGCTGCTTGTGTCAGCAAATTTTAATATTTACCTGATTTTTTGGGACAAACTTGGCAAACACCATTTGCGGAACCCCAGCTTTTTCCACCGGAACCTTTGCCAGAGCAGCACTCCTTTTTGACGACTGCTCTCCCTTTGAAGCCTTTGACCATTCTTCCGTAGCAATTGTTATTTTCATAACAATATTTCCTTGCTTTTGTGACATCTGAAAGCCAAAAATTGTCAAATCAATCAAACGATTTACATATATATATATATATATATATATATATATATATATTATTAGAGTGTTGGTTGTCACTAAATCACTTTGTGTGTATGTGTCGAACCAAGTGCAATATTATATGAAGAGTGCACAATATCTAGTATAGAGCTATTATATAATAATATATATATATATATATATATATATATATATATAATCCATGAAAAATAGTCTGCAACCCTGTGTTTCATGAATTTTTTTTGTAAAACAACAAGCATCAGGCATGTAAGAAGATCTTCTTAACTGCTTGATGGTTGTTGTTTTGCAAAAAAAATCATGAAACCCAGGGTTGCAGACTATTTTTCATGGATTATATATATACATATATATATTTATTTATTATTATTATTATATATGTATCATATAAAATAATGATAAAAAGAGAAAAGCAAACGAGAAGAATTTGAAGATAGCAGAGCAGGTAGAAAAAATAAAAAAGATATGATAATAATGAATATTAGAAATCCGTTACGTAAAGTTCCACGTGATATGCACTGGGATACTATAAGCTCTTTTAATTCAGGGTGCAGATATGAAGATGCAATAATGCATATACATGTAGGTATGAACATGTCTATATGAGAATATATATGCATATAAGCGTAGAATGCATTTACCCAACCCCTTCGCACAGGCAGGATGTAACACAAGGTCAATTTTTAAACCGGGTTTAACAGGTTTTAATTCAGACTTTTCCTTCTTGTTGCTTGACCAAGGCTAAAGAACCCAGTCTACCTTACTATTTACCCATTGCTGGAGAGAGAATAATTGGATTCATACCTCTCCCAAGGATATTAGTGCTATGTTAAATCAGCCTCATCCAGGATTTGAACTTGTGTCGCCGTGTCCATTTTGACGATAACATTACACCACGGGCCATATAAAATATATGTATGTATACATGTGTGGTAGTGAGCGTATCTTTACGGGTGTGTGCGGGAATAAGTAGCGTATATATATATATATGGATTTTTGTGTATATTAGTATCAAAAGGATAGCTAAACAAGTTAGAGAGGTCTACAGATTTTAATAGATGATAAAATAGAAAGAGTATGATTTCTTGACGGAGATGAAAGGTTAAGTGTTTTAATGTCCGTAATATACAGGGGTCTTTGGCGCTAGTACAGCCAGAGGTCCGTAGATAAGAGTATCATTTATTTATTCATTTTTTTAGGAATTCCGTGCGGGGAAAACGTTTTTCTTTTCCGGAAGCCCAGGCCGTATATATTCAAGGAAGCAAAGAGTTGGATAAATCCGTTTCGACACAGATGAGAAGCATCTTGACCAGTGACGGTTTTGGTTGATCCCGTTCACTGTAATTGGTCACAAGAAGAAAAAAACAGCAGAGTTAAGAACTGGCCGTCAGACAGAATGGGATAGGAAACTGACCAAGTCTACATCTGCCATTCGTATCGCGACAATGAAGTATCAGTAGCCAAGTCTATATTGCTGTGTCACGCGCCATAAATCAGAAGAGAAATTGTAGTAAAAAAAGACGGCCATATCTGGATTTTGGAGGCGCTCGTAGTGTAATGAACATGGAGACCCAACTTCAAGTTTTGTACAAGGTTGTTTGCATTTTAGAGAGTTCCAATATCCTTGAGAAATGTATGAATCCAACTATTCTCTCTCCAGCTATGTCTAAATAGAAGGGTAAACTGGGCTCTTAAGCACTGGTATAACAGCCGGTTTAGAAGAAGAAACTCTGAATTCAAAGCTGGTAAATTTCACTTAAAAATTGGCCTTGTGTCACATCCTGTTTGTGCGGAAGGGGTTGAGTAAATGCATATACCTCTTTAAAATTGACCTTGTGTCACATCCTACTTGTGTGGAGGGGTTGAGTAAATATATACATGTCTATTTTGAAATTTGCTTTTTCTTACGCTTTTTCTTCTTTGTAGGAGTGACGGGTGACTTGTAGTTTTGACCAAATCCAGAGGCCGACAGAATTCCTTTCAGAAACAAACACAATGAGTAGAGAAAGAGGCATCAGCAAGCCGGCAAGACTGTACAAGTTGTGACGATGATCGCTATACTTATATATATATCTGTGCTTGTATATGTTTTCGTGTGGATGTACGCATTTATGCATGGGTGTGTATAGAGAGGAGTGTTTACTTACATTCATTTCGTTCTTCACATCGGTATCCTGAATATCTAGAACGACACTGACATTGGTTTGGTTTGAAACATTTTCCACCATTTTGGCATTTGGGGTAACAAATAGCTGAAAAAAAGCATCAGCGTTATTAATATAGTTAATCATCGAGCTAAATACGAAACAGTGTCAAAAAGAGGATAAGAATGTATTGTTATATAGTTAATTATTAAGCTAAATACGAAACAGTGTCAAAAAGAGGATAAGAATATATTGTTATATAGTTAATTATTAAGCTAAATACGAAAACAGAATCAAAAAGAGAATAAGAATATATTGTTGTACCAGTTTTCTAAGTATGGAAGACTTATCTGCTTTGAAAATCAGCAATCACAATTTTTAATATTTAACACTGACACGATTAGACGCATTTAATTCAGCTACTAAGCATGCTATTTTATTTTCAAAAGTGGATCGTCGATAGTCTGTGTGGTCCTACAGCGTGGCATATTTTCTCCCGATCAGTAGCAGCTCGTCTAAAAGCGCTTAAGCGATGGTATGACAGCCAGTTTAGGAGAAGGAAAACCTGTTAAACTCTGCATAAAAAAATTGACCTTGTGCCGCATCCTGCTCGGTCAGATAAATTAACAGGGTTGGTAAATAAATATTTGGAGATTTGAGCACTACCAAATAACTCTTAATGTCGTAAGAGATACTATGAAAGAGTAAACCAACACTGATGAGATGACAGGAAGCAGTCGTTAATGTGAACTATTGTTAAAGTTCTTCAAAGTAAAAAAAAAATGGCTGTTTTTAAAATTATTTGTAAATCCCATCGATGTATAATTAGAAATATATTCGTAACAAATACTAAAATTGGGAAACCGTTACATTTTTCTTTTCTCTTATTTATCTTACATTATCCATCTCCAGCCTTGCACCACGAGGGACTTTGCTATCTAAGATATGATTTACAGGATCAACATCACAGAAAGGATGAACACTCCGTATATATTTAATTTTGACAAGCATTTTCTTTTATCTTTTAATTTTTAGTTGTGATTTTTTTTATCGCAACTTAGCCGAGGTGTCAATCTACGACAATGAGGAGCAGTCTGGATTGGGACTAATAAAGAATAAGCTGACAATAATGATAGAAAATATGCCCTCTTTTCTGGCTAAACAAACATATAAATTCATCCTTTATTCTGTTCCTCATAATCATGAAATGATAATCTGGGTGCTGTGCCATAACAAAATAGTTAGATGAACGAAAATACAAGTCCAAATTAATAATGTTATGGATTCACAGAAATCGACATTTATTTTATTTCTCCATCTCTCGTGGTTTGCAGAACACCAAATCAAAATTATGAAATCATTTTTTATTCTTTGTATAGATCTCTGTTAATTTGCAGAAACCCAAATAAGACCTACAAACCAACCCCTTATTCTGTTTATCGATCTCTGTTGCTTTTTAAAAGTTGAAATAAAAGTCATGAACTCATCCCTTGTTCTGTTTATTGATGTTTATTGGTTTGCAGAAGTTAAAATCAAACCTATAAACTAATCCCTTATTCTGTTTATCGATCTCTCATCATCATCATCCTCATCAGCTATCAGTACGGATATCCTTGACCCTCTCTCGCCACCCCTCCCTATCATCCATTTCTTCCAGCAGGTCTTTAGAGCTACATCTCGTATCGGCGCAGAGTTGCTGTATGTAGGTTCGAGCTGGTCATCCTGCCTTTGCTCGGTCATGTGAAGGAGTAGATCAATTATGAGCTCGTCCCTACTTCTCCAGCAGTATCCTGCATGTCTGGTTCGTCTAACTTGGATAGTTTTCGTGATGGGTTGTTGGTGGCCATACATCTGCTGCTTTGTGGGGTGTTGCCTCCAGGACTTGTTCAATATTGCTCGCAGCATTCTTGGGTAGTTGCTGTCAAGCTATTTCTCCATGCGTTTAGTTAGCATCAATGTAGTGCATCCATATAGCAGTATCGACACGACTGCTGCTTGGAAGAAGCTGCGTTTTATTTTATCGGTCAGGTCTGACTTCCATATGACCGATAGTCTATCGATAGCTGTCCATGCCTTTGCTAGTCGTGTGTTGATGCCTGTCTTGGTTGATAAGACACTGCTTCCTCGGTAGGTGAACGTGTCAACTAGTTTCAGAGAGCAACCGTTTAGTGTGGAGATGTCACCTTTTTAATTAAAGCACATATATTCGTCTTGTGTGCATTGACATGGGTAATGCCAGCAGCGGCTCGTTCCAGATTATGTAGCAGGCTTTCGGCTCGGGTGGGTGCATTTGTCATCGGCGTAGTCGGCGTCGGTAGTTGTTTTTGCGAGGTACCTTCTGCTTCTTCCCTTTGTTAGCTTGAAACCGTTTTCTTTGTTTTTATCGGTAGATGTTCTAAGCACGTAGTCTATACAGATGATAAAGAGGTATGGGGCTAATGTGTCTCCTTGCAGTACACCTGTTACAATGTCGAAGTAGTCTGTGTCTCCATCTGGAGAATGGACTTTTATTTTGGTGTTTCTATAGAGCATCATTATAGCTGTGACGGTTTCTTTTGGTAGGCCGTAGGAAAGTAGAATTTGCCCCATCTTTCCTCTGTGAATGGAGTCAAAGGCCTTGGTAAAGTCGACAAATAATATTGTTGCCTGTAGGTTTTTTGCACGTACACCTTCAAAAGTTCGACGGATAGTCAAAATTTGTGACATCATGGATCTATTTCTCTGGAAGCCATTTTGGTTTTTCCTAAGTATGTTGTCAATTTTGGGTTCAATGCGGTAGCGTTGTAGGGCATTGTATATCTTGGCCGCTATGGATGTAAGTGTTATACCTCGGTAGTTCTTGTCTAATCTGGGGTCGCCTTTTTTAGGGAAGAGAGGATGCATCCCTTCTTTCTATAGGGTTTTGATTATATACGCCATTACAGTGTCGGAGCAGTATTTGGTCGAATTGTCTGGTCTTCCATACTTCTGGGGGTATTTCATCGAGCCCTGCTGCTTTTCTATTTTTAAATTTTCTCAGTACCGAGTCGAGTTCTTCTCGAGTAAACGGTCCTAGTTTGATGTCTAATTCTAACTTATAATTCTTGTGATTGCTTCATGTGTAACTTTCGGAGGATTTCCGAGTAAATTCTCGAAATACCGTTTCCACAGGTGTATTCGTTCTTGTTGGCTGGTAGCTTTCAGTTTAGCTTTGGCAGTGCTCTTCCTTCTGCTCACTCCGTTTATGGTTTGCCATGCTATCCTAGATTGTCTATCTTCAACCGAGTCTCTAATCTTATCCATCTGATTTTGTATGTATTCTGTTTGTTCTTTTAGGCATATGTTAGCCAATTCATTTTATGCCCTTTTAAGTTTCAGGGCATTGGTATTGGTTGGATTCTTCCTATTGCATTTGGAGGCAGTCAATTAAAATGCATGTATGATTTTATTTAATTTTTTTATTGTAAAATCACTGCTGCATACTATCTGTGTCTTAAATGGAAGTACAATTTTACTGTAAATCCCAAATAAAATTTGAACCTCGTCAAAAGAAGCTTACACTATTGGACTCATTAGAACCCAAAAATCAAAATAAACGTAAAATAGAATGCCTGCAAGGATGCTAAGAAGCATAAAAAAGAACTTTAATAGATTTTTAAAAAAAAGATGGTCGTGGAATTTAACAAGTTAAAACTTAATAATGAAAAACGGAGGAATGTCAGATTTTTTTCTCTCAAAAGCCATGGGAAGCAGCATGGTGGACATAAAGGCAAGCGGACAAACCCTCTGACGGCTCAACGCAATGCCTAACCCGGTCCTGGGCGTATTAACCCTACAGTTCAACGGCCTGGATCGATTAGTTCGATCGGGGAACTACTGCTGCTCATCTATAAAGGTGGTTTCAGTGGATGAGAATAAAAACAGCTATCAAAAAAATGACCATCGATCTCTGTTGCTTTTTAAAAGCCTAAATCAAAGTCATGAACCCATCCCTTGTTTTGTTTATTGATCCTTCTTGATTCTGTTCAGTTTATTATTCTTTCATATTGTTTATGTTTATTTTGCTTATTAGTATTTTTACATGAAGCCACATCAATCATTATTATTATTGATTTTTACTGGGTTGCATTTTCAACATTTTTCCTTAAGAACATAAACTAGTTAAGGAAAGAAATATTCCTGTGGATGATGGCGTGAGGAACGACGTCGATACTTACCGATGGTGCAGGTTTTACCAGACCAACCAGAGCAGCATTTGTAGACTGTTCTGACAACCCGTCTGGAAAAGGGAAAAATATAATCAAATAACGGTCGTCCTATGATAGATAGATAGCAGAATGATGTATATATATATATATATATATATATATATATATATATATATAATTCTTCTATAAATATATATATATAAGAATATAATGAAATAACAGTCGTCCTCTGATTGATAGATAGAAGAATGACATGTATATATATATATATATATATATTGATCGGTTTCTATCTATCTATCTGTCTGTCTCTATGAATAGATTGAAACAAACTGAGATAGATTGATAGAAACAGACAAAAACATCAAGCTGGAAACATACAGGTATGTAAGAACAAAGTAAATAAACAAATCCTAAAAAATACAAATACAGTGGGTTGCAAAAGTATTTGGTACATTGGTTTTTCTCGTATTTCTCAAAAAACATCCGGCCAATTTTAATGAAATTCACACTTACTCTTTGAACAGACATTATCTAAAAATAAAAGGAAAAAGAAAAATTGCCACCAACTGTATCTTGTGGACCTACTCATTTAAAAATATTTCTTTCTTTCTTTGGACCAGCAACTAAAAAATTATATATATATATATATATATAATGATTTGAGTTCCCTTGTATATATATATATATATATAGTACAATTTCATGGAGACTCAAGCTCGGTTAAGTCGTCATAATAAATTTATTTCGGCGGAGAATATTACTATACTCTCCGTCTCGTCAGATGACTTTTTACTTGCTTCTCTCTCGTCACAGAGTAGCAAATGTGGAGTTACAGTTCGTATTCAGAAGATAAAATAATGCACGGGAACTCAACTCATTTCTTTACTAAGAAAGTGTTAATTTTTATGCAAAAAGATAGACTCGAGAAACTGTTATTTTTGTATTTGTATGTTTGCATTCATTAACCAATTAGCGCATTCGAGCTAGTTTTTAAATTTCGAGATACCTCGCAGACAACAATATTTGACTTGCTGCGAAAATTTTAAAGGATCAAAACCCAAAATAATTTCAGAAATGTTTTCCCTCCAAAAATATTGAAAATACATTTTCTTAGCTAAATAGATTCATTGATAAATCATTATCTTCTTCAGTTAATTTTGAACCGACTTAAATGGTGTAAATAAGAGAAGAAATAAATATTTCTTCAGTAGATATGAATTTGTCAAAGCTTATTAAACTAACAGTAAGTAATGAATTATGACTTCCTCAAATACTTTTCAATTGTTTTTTTAACATACCCGTACATGTGTGAAACGTACATATGTGTGAAACGTACATAGAATATTCGTAACATATATACATATAGAACATAGGAATCCCGAAACACGAAAAACAATTACGACTTCTTAGTTCAGATACGAAACTTTTATTACCTTTGAGTTAAAAGATTTTTCGACATAAGGAGAGAGGCACAATCTTTCTATGCTGGCTTTTCCATCTGCCTGCTCCCAACACGTGTGGCACCCGCCACAAGGCCACTGCGAGCTCGCGAAAGTCACCCTTCTTCTTCGGACCGCAAGACTCAACTCAACTAAATTTTCAAAATCCCCAAAATCCTCCGCGCACGCTTCCGGTGAATGACGTCATTCACATCCACAAGTCACAATTTTCTATCTGGGATTTTTATTTTGACATCTGTGAACGACATATCTTCCCTGAGCGCGCGTGAACACCTGCGCTCAAATTTGCACCTAACTAACCCATGTGCTGAGCCGAAAGGTTCTCAGCCTAACTAAACCCAAAGGCAAGATATATAAAACGAAATCCCTCGGCCATTATATTACATTTTGAGAGAAAATCTACATCCCTTTCTTTAAAGAATGCATTTAATTTCAACATCGCTTATCTATCGTATACGTTAGTTTTAACATATACTTGTTATTTCATCTATAAAAATATCTTGCTTGCTGCTTGCAGAGAGACTTACATTTCATTCCTAAATTTACCCTCCCACTACATAGAGACAAAGTGATACAAAGAATTTTGCACATACAAAATATTTCCTTTTATTTTAAGCTAACAATAACTGCTAAACTTCATTGCACATACTTTAACCATATCAAAAATATCTATATTCTGACTAATTTCATCTTTGCTTACAAGAAAAGATTTTGAACTTTTGTTGTTCGATAAACTTTTAAATCAATTTAAAGAAATGAAAATTATAAATTTGTAGATCATTCATTTTCTCTTTTATCCGCCACACATTAATTGGTGAAAACCGACTTATGAGCACCAAAAGGTTCGTATGTAGGAATATAAATAAACGGGTCACTCTAATTAATTAGTGACAACCGACTCATGAACACCAAAAGGTTTGTATGTTGTAATATAAATTAACGGGTCACTCTAATTAATTGGTGACAAACAAATTATGAACACCAAAATATTCGTATGTAGAAATATAAATAAACGGGTCTCTCTAATTAATTGGTGACAACCGACTTACGAACACCAAAATATTCGTATGTAGGAATAAAAATAAACGGGTCACTCGAATTAATTGGTGACAACCGTCTTATGAACACCAAAATATTCGTGTGTAGGAATATAAATTAACGGGTCAATCTAATTATTTGGTGACAACCGACTTATGAACACGAAAATATCAGTATGTAGAAATATAAATAAACGGGTCACTCTAGTTAATTGGTGACAAACGACTTATGAGCACCAAAATATTTGTATGTAGGAATATAAATAAACAGGTCACTTTATTAATTGGTGACAACCGACTTATGAAAGGCAAAATATTCGTATGTAGGAATATAAATAAACGAGTCAATCTAATTAATTGGTGACAACCGACTTATGAACACCAAATGTTTCGTATGTAGGAATAAAAATAAACAGGTGACTCTAATTAATTGGTGACAACCGATTTATGAATACCTAAAATATTCGTATGTAGGATTATAAATTGAAAGGTCACTCTAATTAATTGGTGAAAACCGACCTATGAGCACCAAAATATTCGTATGTAGGATTATAAATTAAAAGTCACTCTAATTAATTGGTGAAAACCGACTTATGAACATCAAAATATTCGTATGTAGGAATATAAATTAACGGGTCCCTCTAATTAATTGGTGACAACCGTCTTATGAACACCAAAATATTCGTATGTAGGAAAATAAATAAACGCATCACTCTAATCAATTGGTGACAACCGACTTATGAACACCAAAATATTCGTATGTAGGAATATGAATTGACGGGTCCCTCTAATTAATTGGTGAGAACCGTCTTATGAACACCAAAATATTCGTATGTAGGATTAAAATAAAAAAAATAAAAAAATAAATTAAAATTTTTATAAATTAAAAATAAAACAATTATTATAAAATTTTTATAAATTAAAAGATCCCTCTAATTAATTGGTGAAAACCGTCTTATGAACGCCAAAATATTCGTATATAGGATTATAAATTAAAAGGTCACTCTAATTAATTGGTGAAAACCGACTTATGAACACCAAAATATTCGTATATAGGATTATGAATTAAAAGGTCACTCTAATTATTTGGTGACAACCGTCTTATGAACGCCAAAATATTCGTATATAGGATTATAAATTAAAAGGTCACTCTAATTAATTGGTGACAACCGTCTTATGAACACCAAAATATTCGTATATAGGATTATAAATTAAAAGGTCACTCTAATTAATTGGTGACAACCGTCTTATGAACACCACAATATTCGTATATAGGATTATAAATTAAAAGGTCACTCTAATTAATTGGTGAAAACCGACTTATGAACACCAAAATATTCGTATATAGGATTATAAATTAAAAGGTCACTCTAATTAATTGGTGAAAACCGTCTTATGAACACCAAAATATTCGTATATAGGATTATAAATTAAAAGGTCACTCTAATTAATTGGTGACAACCTTCTTATGAGCACCAAAATATTCGTATGTAGAAATATAAATAAACGGGTTACTCTAATTAATTGGTGACAACGGACTTATGAACACCAAAAGGTTTGTATGTTGAAATATAAATTAACGGGTCACTCTAATTAATTGGTGACAACCGACTAATGAGCACCAAAATATTCGTATGTAGGAATATAAATAAATGGGTCACTCTAATTAATTGGTGACAACCGACTTATGAACACCAAAAGGTTCGTATGTAGGAATATAAATTAACGGGTCACTCTAATTAATAAGTGACTACCGACTTATGAGCACCAAGATGTTCGTATGTAGGAATGTAAATAAACGGGTCACCCTAATTAATAAGTGACTACCGAATTAAGAACGTAAATAAAGGCTCATTTACTAATCAAAATTTTAGCGACTTTAACTGTAAGGTTTTAAAGGAAACTGTTTTAAAAATTCAAAAAGTAACAGTTTCTCATGAGGCCACTTACAGGAAGTGAAATCGGAGCATGCCATAAAGGAGGGGCTTCCTGGCGTTAAAGAAAAGTTCTTCCTGTTTAATCTTTACCACTTCTAGTAGACGGAGCTTTTTCTTTCAGTTGCTACTGGAGAGCGTACGTGTTCGCTAACTCCTGGGGCTTAGCGACAGGCTTTGTCTCCAGCTAGTAGCTGCCTCTGCAACGCCTTTTATTTAGGAAACAAGGCTATTTCTACTGGTTCAAGAAAACATTCCACATCACAGAACCTATATAAATTAGATATGAATAGTTAAAGGGGTTTTAAAAATGTTATTACCCCGACTTAAAAATTCAAACAAATAATCTCAAAATTATTTGTAATATCCCTCGCCCCCGCCCCTCCCCCAATTATTAGTAACCCACTACGAACGCAAATGAATAATTTAAAAGATTATTCAAAGATTACAACCTTCTTCAAACTTTCAAAAACATTCTGACGCGTCACACAAATTATTAACGACTGCGAACTTTGAACATTTACACAAATGAAAATACGAAAATACGAAGATATTCTTCTTCAAGTTATAGGATCATCGACGCTCACATCTCAACATAATATCAAAGGATCCTCGACAAAATCTACAAAAAATGGTCACTCAAATTATTAGTGACTCATCATTCGAACTTTTCGGATGATAAATTTTTCAGACCACATAGATAGATAGATAGATAGATAGAAACAGAACTGAGATAGGTAGATAGATAGATAGGTAGATAGATAGATAGATAGATAGATAGATAGATAGATAGATAGAAAGAAAGAAACAGAACTGGGATAGATAGATAGATAGATAGATAGATAGATAGATAGATAGATAGATAGATAGATAGAAACAGAGCTGAGATAGATAGATAGATAGATAGATAGATAGAAACAGAACTGAGATAGATAGATAGATAGATAGATAGATAGATAGATAGATAGATAGATAGATAGATAGATAGAAACAGAACTGGGATAGATTGATAGATAAATTGATAGATAGATGTGAATATCTTAAAATACATATATTAATATATACATGTGTATCAAAGTTAAAGGATACTTGCAAAATTAAGGATTGCCTCGTGTGGTGTAATGGTTAGCAAACGAGACAAGCAAGCCTTCACGAGTGAATTCGAGTCTCATTGAGTGCCCCATTCATACAGCCTTGTGCCACGTCTAAGCAAGAAGCTAAGTAAATTACTGCTTACAAAATTAATAAAAGCGTTTACGTTTTGCAAATTTATATTTAAAACATACAACTGACCGGTGACAAATTTGATAAAGTGTAGAAATTCTTATAATTATGATTACAAGGAATATCGATTAGATTTGATTGATTAATGACTCAATTGATAAAGATGAAAATGATTTCATAGCAAAATAAGTAAATTCTCTTGACAGTTATAAGAAATGATTTATGACCCTCTTTAAGTCTGATTGATCAAATCACGACTGAAAGGTCGATTTTGTATTTAAAATTGGTTCCTTTATTATACCATTAATAGAAAAGACTTACTTGTTGAAGACACAACGGGGACTTTTTGAAATATCCTGCGCCCATCGTTGCACGTTGGTCATCAAGACACTCTCGGTAAGATGATTCAGTTTGGATTCTGTGACATTCAATGTAAAACCTTTAAGCACCAATTCCAAGAATTTTCCACATTTTGCTATTTTTTTCTGGAGCGGAAATTCTGTGCTTGAGCATGTTTTCCCTCTGGAAAAAAAAAACAAAACAAAAAAACGTGAAAATCGTTGATTTTTAAAATTTTTTTTTAGATATTATATATATATATTCTCCTTGGTTTCTTACGTGGAATGATTAATGTCAAAGCCATCCTTGTAAAAGAGCAGTTATGGTTCAATTTAACCTATACAGAGAGAGAGAGAGGGAGGGGGGGGATTAGGGGGTTCATACCTTTCCCAAGGGAATTAGTCCGATAGTAAACAAAATAGCCTGAGATCGAACCCGATTAATACGATAAAAACGTCCAGTACGTTAGCTCCTTACGCCACAGAGACTCACCTTCTTTGAAAAGATTTGGTTTAGTTTATTTATTTAATGGCATATTAAATCTTTATGGGTTATTTAGTTCCGAAATTTTATTGATTTGTAATTTAATTATACTCATAACTATATTTTCAATGTTCCGTTGCAATGATATTTTTAAACGCCCTATCGTAAGGGCTTAGAATAATATGTCGACCGAATCCCTTGCGGAGGGATAGGACCCCCAAACAACAGAAGGGTGCACTGAGTACGACACTAAACGGCATCTGATGATGAATTTCCGCTTTGACCCAGAGTAGCTAACGTGTAGAACTGCGACCACGTAAGAAGCGAGTCTAAGCTTTAATAACTTTCAGACTAATATTCTTATTGGCCAGTTGGCTGGGGGTGCCGTAGAATACGCCAACTGCTTCTCAGCAGAGGGGTAAGACCCCCGCTAAGGAGTGTCCTAGATATAACACTAAACAATCTGATGGTGAGGTTTCAGCAATGCTGGAGCTTTGGGAAATGCGGAGTACCCCTTCATTGTCATTATCATATTTACCAACCCCCTCCACTCGGGCAGGATATGACACAAGGTCAATTTTTAAGCGGAGTTTAACAGGTTTGAATTCAGAGTTTTCCTTCTCCTAGACTAGTTGCCTCACCAAGGCTGAAGAACCAAGTCTGCCCTACTATTTACCCATAGGAGGGAGAGAATAATTGGATTCATACCTTTCCCAAGGGTATTAGTGCTATGTGAAATGCAATCAGTCAGATCCAGGATTTGAACTCGTGTCGTCGTGTCCATATCCTGTGACGATAACCATTACACCACGGGCACCTCATTGTCATTATTGCCAGGTCCACTCTGGCCCGAGGAGGTTACACCTGATAGGGTCCTATCAATGGATCACATAGGTCTAAACTGTGTACGTATGCTGAACTGAATTGTTTGAAATAGTACTGTTTATAAATGGATTTGGCATTAATAAACTACAATGGTCGATGTGCTATAAAGCCAAACCAACTAATACTCTTAGGAAGAGTAGGAAACCTCCTTATTCTCAAACTATGGGTTAAATAGTACCACAAATGTTTTTCTACAGGCATGGCTTTGGCATTGAAAAACCCACGAATGGTGATATGCCATTAAAAACAAAGAAACTGAAATCAAACTGTAATCACATTCGTGTAAAAAAATTCTTCAGAAATAAAAACACCAAAAAAATACAAATATGATCAGTGTAACCCAGATATAAGAGACACTGATATACGAGAAACCCGGATATACGAGAGGTTTTCTCTGGTCCCAAATTAGAGCCTGTGTTAATGTATATAAAATAGACCAAACCCGAATATAAGAGACATATCATGTCCCGACAACACTCTTATATCAGGGTTACACTGTAGATGTGAGTGTGGAAAGACACTCATTGTGTAATAGTTACCATTAAAGGAGATAGATATAATGACCCAAGTTCAAATCCTGGATGAGACTGTTTACATTTCCTATTCCAGGAAAAGTATGAATCCAACTATTCTACGTACAATTAACGCGATTCCCTAAACTTTAGGAATAAAATAACCCTAAACGAGTTGTCACGTCGTTAAAATCAGTCAAACACATTTTAAAATCACATTCTTTGTATTTGATTATGAAAAAATATTTGATTGTACTGTTACATGCTATCAAATATTCTTACTTATACTGAATTCCATACACCTCGGGTGTAGTAGATATTGAAAAGGGAGCCTTAGGGTCACCCTCGACTACGGTCACCAACTTTTACTTTTGATAGTTTAAAGTACGAGGGCAAATCAAAAAGTAATACTTTTTTCTTTAGTTCAGGAATAATTACCGACAAAGGAACATCAAAATAAAGCAAATCCTCATTGGATCACATCCTTACTTCTTAACATAGTCACCATTTCTCTCAATAGCAATGTTCCACCTTCAAATGAGAGCATGTACTCTTGCCTAGAAAATTTTTCTTGACTGTTCTTTGAACCACTTCATCGGCAGTTTTCATTTCCTCGTCGCCGACATAATGTTTGCCTCTTACACCCTCTTTCAGGGGACCGAAGAGATTATTGTCTGAAAGCGCTAAATCTTTCCAGTTGATAATCTCCTCCTCTGCATGACAATGCTTGACTACACACATACATCAGGAGAAGGGAGACAATGACCTCAATCGGGGGGACAACTTTACGGCATCCACCATACGCGCCAGATTTAGCGTTTTCAGAAGATGTCTAATTATAATCATTTTTTGCACTGACTTAAACGGTTTCAAATATTCCTATACAACACAAATAATTTATGATCAATTGTATGGTTTCAGGTAATGTTCAGTTTATTTTTATCTCTCAGTAAGTATCGAAGATCTAATTAAAATTGAATAACTTGACTTTCACAATATTTTATTATTATCTATAAAAATAGTTTATTTTCTTGTGTAAAATTCAACTTTCAAAATGCGTTTTCAAAATGAGCGGTCTTCATCTCTTTCGTTTCATCCTTTCTCTCTCTCTCTCTCTCTCTCTCTCAATATATATATGTGTGTGTGTGTGTGTGTGTGTGTGTGTGTGTGTGTGTGTTTCTAGAGTTTGCTAAAAATATCAGATATTCTTCGACTGTCAAAGAATCAAGAAACAAGCCCCGCCATATGCAACTACAACTCACAAATTTGAAACAGAACGCTACCGACAAAAGTAAGATATTTTTAAACTTTCTCAAACCTTTTTTCGTTTCATTCAATAACTCACACACCCAAAATTGAAACGTTTGACGTTTGCAAATGATTTAATTAATAAAATCATTCACTGAAGACCTTGTGTTTTTAAATCTCAATCACAATCTCAATCTCTATATATAGATATATATGGGTAATATTCGGTCCAGTTAAACCAGAGTTGGGAGTAATTCCCTCAGGACAAGAAAATCATTCAAGAGCTGAACATTTAAATTTTCCTGGTAGAGAGCTCAATGTAATTTATTACAGAGCAATATTTCTTAAAGAAAAAAAACAAAGACCGGTTAATTCATGATTATAAATTTATTTCCATCCTGTATTTTCAGTTTCTGGTGTGAACCAAAAACATGAAGAAAAAATTAATACAGGACTTCTTCAGACTCAATGGATAATTAATTAAAATTAAAATTAAAATTAAACCAGAATAGACACGTGGTGTGTGGGGGGACGGGAATTTAGAGTTACCTCCTCATTTTACTGAATTTCCGTTTTCTTTTAATTTTTCAAATTTCTTCTGTCAGTTATAATTACTGTAATTTAACTTTTTTATTTATTTGTTTAGTTTATTTTCTTTTCATGTTAAGTTCGATAATTAACTTTTAAGAGAAATATCAATGCTTATATCAATTTCGATACCATTTAATTAGCTACCTATTTATTTATTTTTTTTTAGGACAAAATCGAATTAGGACTAATATTCAAAGGTTTAATACAGAAAATTGTTTCTAAGATTTTAGATAATTCAAGATATATTTTATAGAAGAACTTGTTAGACACTATTAACTGGTTTTGAAATATCATATACAAGAAAAATACTACTTTTATACAATTTGATATTATATACTTTTATCCACCAATAATTAAGGAATGACTATTACGTAGTGTTAATTTAGTTACGAATTATACTAATATCCCAAAAGAAGGATTAGATATTATATTATCATGTAGGAAATACGGACTGATAAATAATGATACTACATGGGTAAAAATTTGTACAGAAAACTTTGACGTCATAATGGGATAATTCAATTCCGCACAAATTGCCCACCTTGTTGGCATATACATATTAGATAGACTAGGAAAAATCATAGATTTAAAAAAACATTGGATTATATTTAGATGATGGTTTAATTTCCATCCCTAATAGTAACAGACACCTAACATAAAAAATACTGAAGAAAATTTACCGAGCATTTAAACATATGAGTTTGAAAATCGAAATTTGTACGCACTTGAAAATAGTTAATTTTTTAGATGTCACCTTTAATTTAAGTGATAACACTTTTAAACCATTTGATAATAGTAATTATATACTAACATACATTATTATCATTAAGGGTTTTCGGACTATTGTCTTCATCTTTATTGTTATTTCCACAACGTTTCGGCCGATATGTCCTCCGGCCTTCCTTGGGTGTTTGTCGAACTCAGGAACCTTCACAGAACTTCGAACTACGTCCTTTATTGAATTCCGTTAGCCATAACTGGGTAAAAGTGTTAAATATTCCTGTATTGATACTCGTCTGTAGTGAGGATTGAACCTGCAAGCTCCATATGATTGTCTCCTTAGAAGCTTAGGGAACCAACGCCTATAACCGTTACGCCATGTGTCCTGAACCTGCAACCTCCAGATGATTGTCTCCTTAGAAGCTTAGGGATCCAACGCCTATAACCGTTACGCCATGTGTCCTGCTGGACGTAGTTCGAAGTCCCGTGAAGGTTCCCGAGTCCGACAAACACCTGAAGAAGGCTGGAGGACATATCAGCCGAAACGTTGTAGAAATAACAATAAAGATGAAGACAATAGTCCGAAAACCCTTAATGATAAAAATCGACAAGCTCCGTCTCAGAAATTTAGACAACAAACACTTGAAGAAAGCCGGAGGACATACCGGCCGAAACGTTGTGGAAATAACAAGAAAGATGAAGACAATAGTCCGAAACCCCTTAATGATAAAAATCAACAAGCTTTGTCCCAGACATTTAGACAACCAACATGCATTATGTTAGTTCTCATCACCCTAAATCCTTCATCTAACAAATTCCTAAAGTGGTAAATGTAAGAACAAATAGTTTATCATCATCAAAAAAGATATTCAATGATCATAAAGAATTCTATAATTAAGCCTTACATAAAAGCGGTTATAAAAAGAGCTTGAGTACTTAGAAACCAGAAAACATTATAATTATGAGAATAATATTTTAAAAAAACCATATAACTGATAATAATATGAATATGAACAATACAATGTATAGAAATGATATTAAAAATAGAAGTAGAAAAACTATCTGGTTTAACTCCCTTTTTTTCAAACTCTCAAATATTAATGTAGATAAATATTTTTTAGGTTTAATCGACAAACACTTTAAAAAGGACAACTCCCTAAGCAACATAATAGCAATAATGTAAAAATTAGCTAATATTGTACCTATAATATTTCTAGAATAATTTACAGCCATTACAAAAAATTAATATACAAACTATCCTGGAAGAATAATAACACCTTAAAACAATCTAGTAATTGTAAAATAAAAAATGAGTGCCCCTTAGGGAAGAAGTGTAACTTGAATGATATTATATATCAAGCTAATATCTCAACTAAAGAAGGTAATACTAATGAAAAAGCATATATAGGTATTACTGCTTTAAATTAGAAGTACAGATATTACAATTACATTCAATCAATCAAAAATCCAGCATTAAAAAAATCAAATTTTCCTTTCTAAATACTACTGGTCCTTGAAACAGCTAGGATTAAACCCTATTATAGATTGGAAAATTATAAAATGATCTTCCTTTGCAAATAGTTAACATGGTAGGTGTAATTTATGCTTACATGAGAAAATGTATTTTAAAGTATGAAGATAATAATTTATTGAAGAGAAGAAATGAATTAATATCTAAATGTAGGCATAGAAAAAAATTCTTAACATAATTTAATTAAATGTCTTGAATGTAATACCTTTATTTAACAATACTAAATAAGTAGGCGATTTTCAAATTGTACTTCAAATTATAGTGATATTAAAAATCAATGAAATTGATAGAATAATTTAGATATAACATATTTATGTAAGAATGTATTTTCATAAACAATTAATATGATATGTATTTTTATGAAAGATTTAGTGAAATTAATCTTGTCCTAAAACTTATGGTGACCTATTCTATGTACTACACCGTTTTAGTATATATAAACAAATCCTTAACTCGATTAAATAGATTTATATTTACAATTACTATTTGATTTGGTAATTGTCTGAAAGTTAGAATTTCTAAGAAATATTAATCCAATATTTATTACGATAACCTTAACAATTAACTTATTGTTGTGTTCTGGTTAATGAACGCTTGTAATATTAAATAAAGGACAAACCACGATATGAAAGGAAATAGAGAAATATTCTCAGGAAAAGGTATATACACTAGAGGGACTATTAGTAGACAAGAACATAGGATTAGTGAACGCTTGTAATATTAAATAAAGGACTAACAACGATATGAGAGGAAATAGAGATATATTCTCAGGAAAAGGTATATACACTAGAGGGACTATTAGTAGACAAGAACATAGGATTAGTGAACGCTTGTAATATTAAATAAAGGACTAACAACGATATGAGAGGAAATAGAGATATATTCTCAGGAAAAGGTATATACACTAGAGGGACTATTAGTAGACAAGAACATAGGATTAGTGAACGCTTGTAATATTAAATAAAGGACAAATCACGATATGAGAGGAAATAGAGATATATTCTCAGGAAAAAGTATATACAATAGAGAGACTATTAGTAGACAAGAACATAGGATTAGTGAACGCTTGTAATATTAAATAAAGGACAAACCACGATATGAGAGGAAATAGAGATATATTCTCAGGAAAAAGTATATACAATAGATAGACTATTAGTAGACAAGAACATAGGATTAGTGAATATAGAATAAAGATATAGTCCAACAATAGTATTGGTGATCTAATTCGATTTCGACTGGGCACATCAGCGCAAGTTGGAAAAATAAGATCTGCGAGAACAATGTGTCAGAAATGGCTGGATAACAAAAGTATTTTCTATCGAAGTCGGATGCAGAGGTTTTATTGCCAACTCAACCTCCGCTTTCTTTACTAATCTTGGACTTCCTCCATCAGACAAGAGGATATACATTGAAAAGATCCAAGATTAGGCTCTAACTGCATCAGCGTGGATCTGGCAATCCTAGAGAGCGACAACAATCTGACTAAGTCTGGTGGTATCACGAGATACTGCTGGGGCGCTCTGGGTTAGTGGTAATGATGCTTCTGCCCCGAAACTATGCCCGAACCCAAAGTCATCATCTGATGAAGGCTTTGTTAAAAGCAATGCTATTGTATAATCATCAGTTATTGTATGATACCTATATATATATATATATATATATATATATAGGAGGATCAGTCAAAGCCGAGAAAGAAACGCTTCAACGGTATTTTTTTGGCAACAAACTACCCACTTGTTAATTTGGATTTCTGTCAATTTTTGTGGCGGTGAAGCCCATACAAGGATGTGTGATATACGACAAATCTAAAATATGGTTGAGGCATAGAATTTTAAACGATCTTTGTTGATAGATAGATAGATAGATAGATAGATAGATAGATAGATATGAATAGACTGAGATAGATAGATAGATAGATAGATAGATAGATAGATATGAATAGACTGAGATAGATAGATAGATAGATAGATAGATAGATAGATATGAATAGACTGAGATAGATAGATAGATAGACATGAATAGACTGAGATAGATAGATAGATAGATATGAATAGACTGAGATAGATAGATAGATAGATAGATAGATAGATAGATTTGTGCCTCACATTACCAAATTATTTCCAAACTTTTGGTTTGGTTTGGTTTGTTTGGTTTTATGGCATATCAACCTTTGTAGGTTATTTAACGCCAAATCCATTTTTATGTAAATAATCTGTTCTATTTAAAACAATTCAGTTTATCATAAGTACATAGTTTAATTGTCAAAAACATTTCCATCTCAAACTATTCAAGCAGTTATATGTAACAATTCAGTTAAGTGTAAATACAGTTTTAATATCGAAAAACAGTTCGAATTCAAATACTTCAGTTAAGCATAAGCACGCAGTTTAAATGTAAGTACGGTTTAATTATCAAAAACATTTCTATTTCAAGCTATTCAGTTTACTCAAACAATACATTTTTGCATAAGTATGCTGTTAGTTCTATTTAACCCATAGATAGGGCCCTATCAGGTGCTACCACTCTGGGCCAGAGGGAAACAAAACTTTTGACTCATCCTAGCAACAAACAATTAACCGACGGGTGAGTAAAATGTTGTAACATTTATTTTTTTCTTCAAGATTTTGTGTTTTCTAAAATTTACTTTTTCTTTGAAGGAATTTTAAGTCTTTCAGCGTCAATCAAACGAACAATATACTGAGAAATTCGTTTAACAGGTGTCAAATAATAATAATATCAATTTCTACTAAATATTATCACAAAAATCTCTAGACATGCCTGATCTAACGCACCAGCTTGTGAAGTTAAATGTTCGCTGATTTTTAGCTAAATAAAGAAGCAATCTAGGCCAAAATAATCTTTTTCAATGATTACTCAATTTAAAGATTATTGTGACCTAAAAATAAAATAACCTGCTATTTGGAAACAATTTATTATATTCCGAAGAGAAAAAAAAACTGAACCATTTCTTATTATTGCAAAAAATCTAAATGAAAATTCAATGGCTGACGTGGATGGGCTAAAAAGTTTCATAGGCTGAAAAATTCATATGATGACATCATATCTGCTGTTGATGACTTTTTATCAATAGTCTCAAAGCGCGGTAACACAGATGAAATAAATGAGCTGAACACAGCGGGGACGGTGTTGAAAAATTAACCTCATTTAGTGATATTCCATGAAAGTATCTTGGTCAGCCTATGAAATTTTCAGCCAGCCTTCGTCGAAGTGATTTTTTCCTTCATTATTTCTGTAAATTTCACCTTTTTCAAACTGAGACGATTGTTTATTAGCCATCATTAAAAGACTTATCATAAATTAAAATATGAAATCGAAGAAATAAAGTGTTAAGAAGTTTCTTTTTTTTTCGGCGAATTTTCTTAGAAAATTATGACTTTTCACTATAACCAAGGAAACTTTGACAGCAATCATCATCATCATCACCACCAGCACGGATATCCCTAACTCTCTCTCTCTCACTCGCCACTTCTCTCAATCATCATCATCTCTCTCTCTCACTCGCCACTTCAATCATCATCATCATCGCCACCAGCACGGATATCCCTAACTCTCTCTCTCTCACTCGCCACTTCTCTCAATCATCATCATCATCACCACCAGCACGGATATCCCTAACTCTCTCTCTCTCACTCGCCACTTCTCTCAATCGTTCATCGCCTCTGACAGGTCTTCAGGGCTACCTCCCGTATCCTAACATAGGTGCTGTATGTATGTTCGAGCTGGTTGTCTTGCTTTTGCTCAGCCATATGTGGGGGTCCATAGGAGTACATCACTTATAAGCTCATCCCTGCTTCTCCAGCAGTGTCCAGCGTGTCTGGTTCGTCTAACTTGGATAGTTTTCGTAATGGGAGGTAGGTGGCCGTATAGTTGGTGCTTTATGGAGTGTTGCCTCCAGGACTTGTTCAATGTTGCTCGCAGCATTCTTGTGGAATTGCCGTCGAGCTTTTTCTCCAGCCGTTTTGTTAGCGTCCAAGTAGTGCATCCATATAGTAGTATCGACACGCTGCTTGGAAGGAAAATAATCGCTTCCTATGTGTGTTTAATTCATAGAAGTTTCATTAAAATTTGTGAAAATAATAAAAAATGGTTCAATAGTATCTGTTTTCTCGTTTTTTTTTTTTAATTACGTACTTTGGTATTTATAGTGAATTTTACATTTTTTATTTTTTGCGGACTTTTTGTCCCCATCTTGGTAGTTTTTTGTTGTTGTTTCTTCTTCAATACGTTTCGGCCAAATTTTTACCTCTGGCCTTCTTCAGGTGATTAACCGCGACCTCGGATAGGAATGCTGAGTCTTGTAACCGTATCCCCAGTAATTACTGCCTTCAATAGTTGTTGTCTATCGTACCACGTTTTTGACCATCTGGCCGGCTTGGGTAGGAATTGAAACTACTATCATATTGCTGAAGAAGGCCAGAGGTGAAAATTTGGCCGAAACGTAGTGAAGAAGAAACAACAAAAAAAAACCTACCAAGATGAGGACAAAAAGTCCGCAATCAATAAAAAAGTTAATTCTCAAATTAAGAAGCCTCATCTCAAAAAGATTCCCAATAAAGACAATTACAAATTCGGTACGGACCCGACTATGGAAGACCAGATAAGGAGAACAAATAATTGGATTTATAAGACCAAAAGATCCAACCTTGATCGCCCGTGGCGCAACGGATAAAGGCGTTCAGTCTCTACGGTTCCAGGTGAGCATTGTCAGAAGATGGCAGTTTCAATTCCTACACAAGCCGGCCAGAGGCTTACAAAAATGTGGTGCGATAGACAACAACTATTGAAGGCAGTAATTACTGGGGATACGGTTACAAGACTCAGCATTACTATCCGAGGTTGCGGTTAATTACCTGAAGAAGGCCAGAGGTGAAAATTTGGCCGAAACGTAGTGAAGAAGAAACAACAGCAAACAAAAAAACTACCAAGATGAGGACAAAAAGTCTGCAATAAATAAAAAAATTAATTCTCAAATTAAGAAGCCTCATCTCAAAAGGATTCCCAATAAAGACGAATTTTACATCTCTACGTATAACAAATTAAACTAACCAACCGAATGCTTCCAATCGCTCGCAATACAACAGTACTCACAGCACCACTCTAATTTCTTTAGAAAACAGAAAATATTTTCTGAAAGCTCATGCATCAAATTATTTTGTTTAGTTTGGTTTTATGGCATGTCAATCATCGTAGGTTATTTACTACCAAATCCTCTTTATAAATATATATTGAATATATATAATTTGTAAACATATTTTGTTGATAACGTTTTTAAACGAGCCTAAGTTCATTCTTTTTCATACAGTTAAATAGTTCCAAGTATTCTTGTGTATCTCTAATAATTCAATTAAACATCAGTCATTTGTTTACAAACCGTTAAATGATCAAACTGTTCTATTTCAAACACTTCAATTTAGCATTGGTCATTTCTTTGCCCTCCGTCTAAATGTCAAACAGTTCCATTTGACCCATAGAGAGGACTCTCTCAGGTGCTACCATTCCAGGCCAGAGTGGATTTGGGAGTGATAACAATGAAGAGGTACTCCGCATTCCCCAAAGCTCACGCATTACAAGAACTTAACCATCAAATTGTTTAATGATATATCCAGGACACTTGTCGGGAGAGTCTTACCCCTCTGCAGAGATGCAGTCGGTGTATTCTACAGCCCCAAACGACTGGGCCACAGGACACTCGTTGGGAGAGTCTTACTCCTCTGCAGAGATACAGTCGGTGTATTCTACAACCCCAGACGACTGGGCCACAGCACACTCGTTGGGAGAGTCTTAACCCTCTGGGAGGGGTCTTACTCCTCTGCAGAGAAGCGGTCGGTGTATTCTACAGTCCCAGCTGATAAGGTGGACTAATAGGTTTTATGTGGAATAGATGTGAGACAGAACGTTAAATAATCCTATTTTTTCTGGCAGAATTTGGAGCGTTCTCACAAGAGATGTGAAAAGGCAGTTAGTTGTTAGATCTTGGATGAATGAACCTGAAAATGCCACGAGGTCTTCGTCTTTCCGAAGAAGAAAGAAACTAAAATTTGGGTTTTAACAAAGGAGAGTTTTGAGTTAACAACATAAAGAAGAACCTCACACGAATCAGAATTCTTGTAAACAACCTTATGAAAAAATGGAAATATGTATTTACCCAACCTCTCCGCTACAGGCAAAATGTGACACAAGGTCAATTTTTTAAACGGAGTAAAGCTGATTTGAATTCAGAGTTTTCATTATCAAAGATTAGCTGCCAACCAAGGCTAAAGAACTCAATCTGCCCGACTATATTCTTATAGATGGAGAAAAACGTGGATTCATGCCTTTTTCCTAGAACCTTAGTTCGTAGAGTCATGCAAATAGCTTTGTTCAGGTTTTGAACTCGTATCGCTTAAGTTATAAAATCAGCTGACTGTATCCTTTGCACAAGGGTAAAGAAACACCCCAAAAGGGTGTCCTAGGTATTGTACTAAATTGCATCTGGTGGAGATGTTCCAATTTTGGATATCTGAGAAGTGAAAAATACTTCCTCAATGCCATTACTCCCAGGCCCACTCTGAACCGGCTAAGTAGTACTTGTTAAGGTCCCAACAATGAGTCAAATAGATCTGTTCAAAAGTTCATTTTATTAGATAGGAATACTTTATTGCTCCACTTTACCCTTGATCCTTACCTTATAATGCTGAGTGTTAAGCAAGGTGGAATCAAGAACGATTTTTTAGTCTTTGGTATGACTCGACTTAGGATTGAACCACGGTCTCCTGGGCCATTGGCGAACACTCTAACCATTATACCAATGGCAATCCAAATAACATGCAGTTATATGGCATCAAGTATTCCAATCGAATATGAATAAATTTTCAAACAGATCTAGTTGACCCATAGACGGAACCCTATTAGGTATTATCACTCCGAGTCAGAGTGGATCTGGGGGTAAGAGCAATGAACATGTACTCGACCTGGGATTGAACCACTGTCTCCCAGACCAATGGCGAACACTCTACTCATTAGGCCAATGGCCCGGATAATTGTTTACTAAGTATTATTAGAGTAGAGTTTAATTGTAAAAAAACTTTCTATTTCAAGCAATTCAGTTTAGTATAAGTATAGATTTTGTTTACACACATTTAAATGTCAAAACAGTTCTATATTAAACAATTCAGTTAAGTGTCAATACAGTTTTAATGTAAAAAAAAAGTTACATTTCAAACAATTCAGTTTAGCATAAGTACACAGTTTAATTGTCAAAATCATTTCTATTTCAAGATATTCAGTTTAGTCAAAAAGTTCTGATTTCAACAATTCAGTTTAGTTCTATTTAACCCATAGATAGGGCCCTATCAGGTGCTACCACTCCGGGCCTGAGTAGAAAAAAACTTTTGACACATCCTAGCAACAAACAATTAACAACCGACGGGTGAATAAATGTTGTAACATTTATCTTTTTCTTCAAGATTTTTGACATTGAAACTGTACTTACACTAAACTGATTTGTTTAATGTAGAACTGTTTTGTCATTTAACTGTGAGTAAAACAAAATCTGCACTTATACTAAACTGAATTAGCTGAATTAGAACTGCTTGACTAAACTGAATAGCTTGAAATAGAAATGTTTTTCACAACTAAACTGTACTTAAATTTAAACTGCGTACTTATCCTAAACTGAATTGTTTGAAATAGAACTATTTTCGTAAAAATGGATTTGGCGTTAAATAACCTACAAAGGTTGATATGTCATAAAACTAACCAACCAACAAAATAGCAAGTGCAGATTATTTGGAAACTATTATAAAACAGTAAATAACAAGAGAAGGGAGTGCAGCGAACTAGTACAAAAGGGATGCAAAAGACTAGACACGATTTGGTGGGAAAAGTGATCCACATGAAATTGAGCAAGGGATTAAAAGTTGATCATAATAATAAATGGCATATGCAGAAATCCGAATGTGTATTAGAAAATGAAACACATGAGATTTAAGATACAAACGTATCACTTGATGATGAGGAGTCCACGACAAAGAAAGGTTGGGAAGCACTGTACTAGATTAATAAGTGTAACAGAACTTTTATGGTGTAATTTTGAAATACAGTGTTTAAAATGTCTATATACACCATCATTACTTGTTAACACAATTTTCATTTATAACGTTGGACCTAGTTTGCCACAAGCCTAGAAGTATACGACTCTCAGTAAGAACTGAGTTTATGAACAAGGTTCTGCTAGTCGAGCTAGCGAACGACTACACCATGCCCGCCAAAACTAATCTTAAAAATAACACAAGTATGAAGCACTCAATGAGGATTAAACTCACGACTCTGTAGCAGTGGATCTGCGTGTTGAGTAGTAATCGAACTCACAATTAATGGTCTCCAATTCTAACTCCATAACCATAACAAAGTAAAAACAGTTGATATCAGTCGCCAGCAAACTATCATATTTACCAACCCCTCCGCTCGGGCAGGATATGACACAAGGTCAATTTTTAAGCGGGGTTAACAGGTTTGAATTCAGAGTATTCCTTCTCCTAGACTAGTTGCCTCACCCAGGCTGAAGAACCCAGTCCGTTCTACTATTTACCCATAGCTAGAAGGAGAATAATTGGATTCCCTATGGTATTAGGGCTATGTAAAATGCAATCAATCTTGTTCAAGATTTGAACTCATGTCGTCGTGTTCATTTCCTACGACGATAACCATTACATCACGGGCAAACTATGGCACGTGTGCAGAACAGTTTTCGTGATTAATTTTTTCCGAAAACTTGGTAATTTGTTCCTCACCTCTGGGCATGTTTCTCCCTAGAGAAGAGTAGAATATACTTTTATATTTCAATCACTTTCACTTTAGAATCACAACCCTAAAAGTAGAAATAATCCAATTCCATGTACTTTTTTAAAAAAATTCTTTATAAAGACGCAAGTGAAATATGCATCAGATTGTTTTAAAAGATCTATTATGGTGAATGGATGACTGAGATTAAAGACAAATAACTGACGCAAAAAACATGAGGAATTTCGTTTTTGTTTTCGTTTTTGTTATGGTTGTTTCATATCAAGAGAAAGGGTGGATTTTGACATGGAGGGTGTACATGAGATTTTGACATGGCGGATGTACATGAGGTGACAGATAACAAATACGGACAACAGAACATAAGGACATTTGTTTTGTTTCAAACATAAGAAAAATAGATTTCTCCACTCATATTAGCTTGGAGAAGGAGTTCATGGAGATGACACACAAATAAAAAGAATCATAGAATATGTTTAAAAACAGATTGTGAGATTAACAGAAATTATATCTGCTATTTCTTTAAATGTGATAAAACTGGATTTCGCCTATGTTTTTCCCTATTTTTAATAATATTCATGGTACAATGTATTGTAATTTACCCATGAAATGCAACAAAATGAAAAAAGGGAATTATCCAAAAGTAAAAATAAGATTAAGCAAAATTTGAAACGGGAAATTTGACCCCTTACTTTTATTACGAATTCACAGAACCCTCTCACTATCATATGCGTGTTCATTTTAACTAGAAAGAAAGCATTATAACTGGTGGAAATCATTCTCCCCGCCTCATTACGATTTTGGCCCTATGTACTAGACACGCAGGACGTAATTCCCCTTTTGGGGGGATCATTGAGTTTGAGACCCCTGGTTTAGATAGATTTTTTTTCGGTCTATCAAGGTGGCTCAAAATGGAACTGTTTTAAACATCAATTGGTAGTATTCAAGAAATCCCACAAGAAAGAAAAACCCCAGCGAGTGTCCTAGTCATGACATTAAACAATCTAGTGGTAAGGCTCCAGTAATGCTGGAGCTTTGGGAAATTCAGAGTACCCATTCATTGCCATTTCTTCTACATCCACTCAAGTTCGATATGGTCCTATCTATGGGTGAAATAGAACTGTTTGACATTTAAACTGAGAGCAAACAAATGACTTATGCTGAATTAAATTGTTTGAAATCGAACTTTTTGATCATCTAACTATTTCTAAAAAAACAACTGATGTTTAAGTGAATTGTCAGTGATACATAGCAATACTTGGAATCATTTAAGTTTATTGACGTATGCTAAATTGAATTTCTGGAAATAGAACTGTTTGATCATTTAACTGTCTGTATCTACAAGGTGAGCTTTTAAATCATATATTCAATATATACGTAAAAACAGGAGTTGGATATAAATAACCAACAAAGGTTGATATGCTATAAAACCAAACCAAACCAAACCAAACCAAATCATATATATATATATATATATATATATATATATATATATAAGGATGATTCGAAATTGAATAACCTTCAATGGTTGATACGCCATAAAACCCAACGAAACCAAATGACATATATTTAATATATATGTATAAAGAGAATTTAGCATTAAATAACCTACAATGGTTGATATACCATAAAACCAAACCAAACCAAATCATATGTATTCAATGTATATGTATAAAGAGGATTTGGCATTAAATAATCTCCAATGGTTGATATGCCATAAAACCAAACCAAATTATATATATATATAATAAATATGTATAAAAAGGATTCAGCATTTAATAACCTACAACGGTTGATATGCCATAAAACTAAACCAAACCAAATCATATATATTTAATATATATGTACAAAGAGAATTTGGCATTTAATAACCTACAATGGTTGATATGCCATAAAACCCAACCAAACCAAATCATATATATTTAATATATATGTATAAAGAGGATTTGGCATTTAATAACCTACAATGGTTGATATGCTATAAAACCCAACCAAACCAAATCGTATATATTTAATATATATGCATAAAGAGGATTTAGCATTAAATAACCTACAATGGGATTTAGCATAAAATAATCAATAATAAAACCAAACCAAACCAAGAAAGAAAAAAGCTGTTTGAAACTCATCATCCAAGATAATCTATTTGGCAAGCAACTTCTGAGATAGACATATCATAATCGAGTGCCTCCCGCTTTTTGAAGCGCATCCACTGTAGAATTTTTATTCAAACATTTGTTCACACCCTCGATGATCATCGTGATGTGAAAGTCAATCGATGAAAATTTGCTGAACAGACAGGTTAGGTAAAGAGGTAACATTGAATATCCTCACGTTTATCAAACCACTAGGCATTTTTATGGGCTCCCCTGTCTGTGGGGCTTAGAATAGGCTGACTGTATCCCCTCACCAGGGTAAGATTCACTCCAAAAAAAAAAAAAAACAACAAAAAACAGGGTATCTTGGGCATGACACTAAACTGTATCTGATGGTGAGGCTCCAGTTCAGGAGCTGTGGGGAATAAGGAGTACCTCTTCATTGCTATTACTCCCAAGATAACTTTGATTTGGTGTTGTAGTATCTGTTGGGGTCCCATCTAGGGGTCAAATAAATCTGTTGGAAAATCATTAGATAGGGGTGTGATGGCTATGACAGTAAACTGTATCTGATGATGAGTCTCTAGTTCTGGAGATCAGAGGTGTGCGGAGTACCTGTTCATTGCTATCACCTCCAGATCCTCTCTGACTCTGAGTGATAATACCTACTAGGGTCCCGTCTATAGGTCAACTAGATCTGTTTACGTTTTTTTAAACACATAAATATAGCTTCAAGCAACTATTCTTTTTACACAGTGATATGTCATCAAGTATTCCAATCTAATACAAGGAATTTTTGAACAGATCTATTTGACTCATTGCTAAACTGAATTGTTTGAAATAGAACTGTTTTTTGACATTGAAACTGTATTTACACTAAACTGAATTGTTTAATATAGAACTGTTTTGACATTTAAATATGTGTAAACATAATCTATACTTATACTAAATTGAATAGCTTGAAATAGAAAGATTTTTGAGAATTAAACTATACTCATACTAAACTGAAGTGTTTTAAATAGAACTAACTATTTGCATAAAAATGGATTTAGCGTTAAACAAAGGTTGATATGCCATAAAACCTAAACAAACAACTATATTTTCACTGTATCATGTCCTTTCAAATATTTCTATCAAATACCAATAATATGCACATAACTTCAAGAAACTATTCTTAGTACAAATAATTTACTCACCGTTATATGCTTTCAAGTAACTAATAATAATACGTAGTTAACAATTATCCGGGCAATTGGCCTAATGAGTAGAGTGTTCGCCAATGGTGTGGGAGACTGTGGTTCAATCCTAGGTCGAGTACATGTTCATTGCTCTTACCCCAGATCCACTCTGACTCAGAGTGATAATACCTAATAGGGTTCCGTCTATGGGTCAACGGGATCTGTTTGAAAATTTATTCATATTCGATTGGAATACTTGATGCCATATAACTGCATGTTATTTGGATTGCCATTGGTATAATGGTTAGAGTGTTTGCTAATGGCCCGGGAGACCGTGGTTCAATCCTAAGTCAAGTCATACCAAAGACTAAAAAAATGGTACTTGATGACACCTTGCCTAACACTTAGCATTATAAGGTAAGGATTAAGGGAAAGTAGTAGCGCCCTCCCCTACACCTCGGTGTAGTAGCTATAGAAATCGAAGCCTTCGGGTCACCCTCGACTACGGTTGCCAAATTTACTTTAATACCGATCCATTGGTCTCAGGGGTAATGTTCGCCAATGGTCCGGGAGACTGAGTTTCAATCCCAGGTCGAGTCATACTGAAGACTCAAAAAATGATACTTGATGCTGCCTTGGTTAACCCTCAGCATTATAAAGTAAGAATCAAGGATAAAGTGAAGCAATCCAGGGAATGGAATGGTGCCCTCCCCTACACTTCGGTGTCGTAGCTTTTAAAAAGAGAGCCTTTGAGTAATCCTTGACTATGCCTGAAGACGAGAACAGATACTACACTTTAACCCCAACGTAAAAGCCAGTTAAAGTCGTTCGTCGGTTCACAATAATCCATGAAATGAGAGCAACAATTTTGCTCGAATACCAAATGAAGTGATTCGTGATGAAAGTAATTCCATTGTCCAAGTCATCAAAAGTCTCAATCAAAACGGCCATCAGTTTCTACTTTTTTCTTTAATTTGAATTAGAAATTTTAGAGGTATTTTTAATGAATATTGTATTAAGATAAAATTAAAAGCGTTTATACATTTTAGTTATCCAGTATATATTGTACCTGTCATAAATATTTGACTAAATAGTAAGTTTCTAGTCACTTGGTTTTGAGAATTAAAAACAAGGACTTTATTCAAAAAGTCAATTGTATGGTAATTTGTTATTATAGAATTTGCATTTGATCGTATATTTCGGTTCTGAAAGTAATATTTTTTGATTTTTTAATAGAATTGTTAAATAAATAAAAATAAATTTGGTGACCGTAGTCGAGTGGGGGCGACTAGAAGGCTCCCTTTTCAATAGCTACTACACCGAGGTGTAGGGGAGGGCACTACTCATTTCCCAGGAATTCTCCACTTTACCCTTGATAGGTACCTTATATTGCTGGGTGTTAAGCAATGAGGTATCTAGTATCATTTTTAAAGTCTTTGGTATGACGCGACCAGGGAGTGAACCCAGGTCTCCCGGGCCGTTGGCGAACAGTTTACCCACTAGGCTAATGAGATGGTTTTCGTAAAATGAATTAATGAATAAATAATAATCTAAAGATGTAAAATGATTATAATCTTATTACGGACCTTGGTCAAAAGATCTAAGTGTCACTTTAAGATATTTCCCAATAAAACTGACATGTTCCCAAAGCCATACTGACTTCATAAGATAATATAGAAAATATGATTTTTCTATCTTTCAAAAAAAGTTTAGAACTGATTAAGAAGAATGATAACGTGGTTGTTTGAAAGATTCAACTAACTATTACATTCATTTGGATACCCTTGATTAAAATTCTTTAGGGGGCTTCAATTTTAGACTATTAAAAAAATTGTGCTTTGTACAACCAGAATTTTTATTGGTTAATGTTATGGCATAATTAATTAGAGCCGCAAGTATTAATTGCTGAAATTGATTGGATATCATGTTTTAACTAAAAGAAAACAACAAATAACTAAAAGTAAACTTCGTTATGAGAAGATCTGTATCAACAAGTAAGGTTTCAGCTATACAATACAAAGTCTACATAGAAATTAGTTGTCAAAATTTCTGAGACGAAGCTTGTTGATTTTTATCATTAAGGGTTTTCGGACTATTGTCTTCATCTTTATTGCCAGGATTGAACCTGTGACCTCCAGATGATTGTCTCCTTAGAAGCTTAGGGAACCAACGCCTAACTGTAGGCAAGTAACAATACAGGAATACTTAACATATGTACCCAGTTATGGCTAACGGGATCAGAACAGGCGACCCCCGTGGATTCAATAAAGGATGTAGTTCGAAGTTCCGAGAAGGTTCCAGAGTTCGACAAATACCTGAAGAAGGCCGGAGGACATATCGGCCGAAATGTTGTGGAAATAATAATAAAGATGAAGACAATAATCCGAAAACCCTTAATGATAATAATTAACATAGACACATCATTGGAGTTTTAGTAATATATATAGATAGATGATTAAAAGTCCCTTACCTGAGACTTACTGGTGAGGCAGTCGAGGAAAGGGAGAGCAGCCAGCAAATCCCAATGGTCAATGCCCAAAGTCGGGCTATTGGCAGATTAAAAACCATCTGCACTGCTTTAAGCTTCTCTCTCTCTTTCTGTACTGCTTAAAATTCAAACGTGCTCCTATAAGAGTCGTCAGTTACTTGTAATGACGCCAAAGGTGAGGGTTGCGGGCCAAATATATATACCTGGCAAGTACCCGAAGGAGGGCTGCGTGCCACACCTGTGCACCTGGAATGTGTGAACCATTTGATGCTTAACGGGTATTATTGTATTGAATTATTTGACATAAGCAAAAGAACTACAAGTAAGGAACAGATGTCAGCTTTTTTGTTGTTTTTTTTAATTCATTTATTTATTATTATCATTTCGTTTTTTTTCTTTTTTTTTTTTTTTTTTTTTTTGCAAAGAGATCTTATGGTATTGATTTGCTACAATCAATGAACGTCCCCAAATGCCATCACGGAAATTGGACATTTTTCTTCTCGGAATCTAATCATAAATTGTTTAATGGGTTGTCTTTATCAATGTCAAATAGTCAATGTGTAGGTGTTGGACTTTAGCCAAGTGTGGCACAAGGAGACAGGGAGGTGTCAGTTGAATCACTATCGATTGTCTTCAAGATGAACACGCAAACCACAACAGTCGATTGTGACTGATCAGTGAGTCGAAAGATATTTGTAATCTTATCTTTTGACTTCATCTGAAAGAACGTAATTGATATTGTCCATATCTATCTATCTATCTATCTCTGTTCATATCTATCAATTTATCTATCTATCTGTCTTGCTATCATCATATTCAGATCATTTTCTTTCTATGAGCGTTCCTAACGGTCGTCACAGGATTTAGACATTTCTCAAACAATCTTTCTTTCTTTTCTATTTATATTTTTTCTTTATATATATATATATATATAGAGAGAGAGAGAGCGATGGGTAAACAGTCCTCTGAATTACACAAAAAGGATAATAACACTGATATCTTACATAATCAGGTATATTTAGCAAAGTAACACGAAAATATCTTTAAATTAGTCAAAGTAATCGCCATTGGCTTTAATCACAGCCTCTATACAATTTCGGAATCTCAAGGAAGCCTTTCAGACGGTCTCCTTAAATGCTGCTGTTATCCTTGCCTTCAGTTCATCTTTGGTGCTGCACAGAGTTTTGTTGGTCTCCCGCTTAACTGCTTCCCTCACAAAATAATTAAGGAGATAGCAATCTGGGGATTTAGATGCTAGGAGTGATGCGGTCGCAGAAAATTTTTAACAGCCAACATTGGCTTCTCCTGCCGTAGGTGTGGTAAGTCATAAAGTCCCGTTTCCCAACGTTGGGTCTTCCAGCAGTCAGTCTCCCGATCTGGAGTAGCACTGACTTCACCATGTATGTTATGTAGGCCTCTGTGTTGGGTCTGAGATGAATGGAGGGATATCGTTACCATCATTAGCGGCCACACTATGATGTGGACTGGGTGTTTGGCTTTCATCATTATGAATATGAAACAGACTTCAGACTGAAACCTAAACAAACCGAAATCTTTGTATGGCTGCTTCAGTTGTAAATGGCAACAGTACAGAATTCTATTTACAAATTTCTGGAAAGTGAATTGGGTCATGGAGTTGCTTTCATTACAGACAATGCCAAGCAGATCTTGTTTGGTCCATAGTAGGTTTGGTTTGGTTTGTTGGGTTTTATGGCATATCAACCTTTTTTAGGTTATTTAACGCCAAATCCATTTTTATATAACTGATCAGTTCTATTTCAAACAAGTCAGTTTACCATGAGTACACAGTTTGTCAAAAACATTTCTATTTCAAACAATTCAGTTTAGTCAAGCAGTTATATAACAATTCAGTTTAGTATAAGTACAGTTTCAATGTCAAAAACAGTTCTGTTTCAAATAACTCAGTTTAGCATAAGAAATAATTCTGTTTGGCATAAATATGCAGGCAGCATAAATCATTCCATTCACTTTTCCTTATTTGTTTGCACACAGTTAAATCATTACAAGAGTTTCTATGTAACAATAGGAATTTCACATTAGTCATTCGTTAGCACACATTAGAATAGATACGTATGAAATGTTAGAGATTAACAAGTCAAACAGTTTTATTTCAGATAATTCAGTTCAGCATAAGTACACAGTTTAGACGTCAAAAACAGTTCTATTTTGAGCTATTCAGTTCAGCACTAGTACGCAGTCTCAATGTCAAAACAGTTCTATTTTAAACAATTCAGTTTAGCATAAATACGCAGTTTAAATGCAAAAATCAGTAAAGTGAAAGAAGCACGTAGTTCTATTTAACCCATAGATAGGAACCTTATTAGGTGCTACCACTCCGGGTCAGAGTGGACCTGGGAGCGATGGCAATGAAGGGGTACTCCGCATTTCTCAAAGCTCCAGCATTGCTGGAACCTCACCATCAGATTGTTTAGTGTCATATCCAGGACACTCGTTGGGGGGGGGGTCTTACCCCTCTGCAGAGAAGCAGTCGGTGTATTCTACAGCCCCAGCCGACTGGGAAATGGTCCATAGTAGACGAAACCTGAAATATATAAAGTTAATGTGCGAAACTAAAAACCTAAAATAGCGCGGCAATTTACCCATCGCAATATTTATATATATATATATATATATATATAAGTCTGTTCATATCTATACTTTTTGCTATCTATCTATCTATCTATCTATCTATTTATCTATGTAACTGATAATATACATATAAATACGAGGAACATTAAATAAGTTTCCAGACTTTTTTCGTATGGGCACTTTTATCGATAGTACAGACATGAAACTGTCGTCCCCTTCGGAGTAATTCCCTCCGGCTGCAATGCATTTGTTGTACCATTCTAACAACTTCTGGAAGGCCCTATTGAAGTCCTCTGGTGGAAGCGTGTCAATGGCCTTCGTCATAACCTTTTTCATCTCCTCAATTGTCTCATAACGACAGTCTCTGAGCTTAGATAATAAGCAAAAGTCACAGGGAGCAAGATCTGGACTGTAGGGAGGGTGATGAACTGTTTTGACGCCCATCTTGGTCAAATAGTCTGTGACAAGGATGGAGTTGTGGACTCGTGCATTGTCCTGGTGGAAATGCCACTGACCCGATCTGAAGAGTGCTGGCCTCTTCTGATGGAATCTCTTCCTGAACTCCCTTAAAACCTCAACGTAGTAACCCTAACCCAAACCCTAACCCTTTGGCCAATCAACTGTGGTGTATTGACTTCCTTACTCCTCCCACACCTCTCATCATCCCTCACAGACTTCTTGCCTTCCTTGATTCTTTTATGAGACTCAAAAACTGACACTCGATACATGCTAGATGGTCGAAAAGCAGTCTGAAGCATTCCATACGTTTCTGTGGCATTTTTTCCAAGTTTAAAACAGAATTTTATTGCATATCGTTCTTCTAAAGTATCTTCACGTCCAGATTGCATTTTTGAAATTCACCAGCTGTGACAATCAGGCTTTAGTACGGTGTATTCCAATTACTGCTGTAGCTGTTCATTTGAACCTAAAATCATAAAAATTGGTCAGTCAGGTTCATACAGTCAGTATGCTATTGCTATACATCTTTACAAGAGTCTACAACAATTTTAAATGGCTGTACAAAAAAAGTCTGGAAACGTATTGAATGCACCACACACACACACACATATATATATATATATATATATATATATATATATATAATGTAATAAACAAAGACACCATTGGTAATTACAATTGGGGAACTAATAAAATAATAAAACAACGAAGGACCTTTTCGTCCGGCTCTTTTCAAGTATAAACACCGGAAATTCAAATCAAAACGGGGTATATATATATATATAATATATAATCAGGATGATTTTTCTCCCACTCTATCTAGTCATCCTGATTATATATATATATATATATATATATATATATATATATATATATATATACCCCGTTTTTGCTTGAATTTCCGGTGTTTATACTTGAAAAGAGCCGGACGAAAAGGTCCTTCGTTGTTTTATTAGTTCCCCGATTGTAATTACCAATGGTGTCTTTGTTTATTATATTGTACAAATTTTCCTGTACCCATAATTTAATTATATATATATATATATATATATATATATCACTCTGTTTATATCTATTTATCTATCGATATCATTCTAATCACATCTATCTATCTAATAATGTATATATATATATATATAGTCATCCACAGAGAGATCTGTTTCGTTCTCTCAGAACTCATCAGTGTGGCTAGACAGTAGCTTCCCGTAACTGGGATCGAAACCCGGTTGACTCAAACGCCAAGCCAAAGCATCTAACCATTCAGCCAAGAGGAGCCATTAGCTGCGAAGTAAATTTTAAACGGTTATGAATAACAATTACTATTGTTTACATACATCCGTTCAAACGGCTGCTGAGACCTCCATTCGTATACGAAGAGGCTTGCAATGAACGCTAATGGCAACACGATTACTTCTTCGCCAGAGACCTCAACCCTACGGGGGTAGGGGAGTATATATCTCTATAGTCATCAACATATATATATATATATCTATATATATATTTATTTATTTATCAGTCTATTCATATCTATTAATCTATCGATCTCATTCTAATCATATCTATCTCATTCACTTCATATCTTTCTGATAATATTTATATGTATATATCAGTCTGTTCATATCTCGCTTTCAATCGACCTCATTCTAATCCCCCTCAATCTATCTATCTATCTATCTATCTATCTATCTATCGATATTTTTCAGTGCGTTGCTATCTATCTATCGAGGCCACATATTTGTACTGAACCATGCAAGACGAAATATGGGATAAAAAGTGTTAATAGGGAAAGAGATTCGGTTATAGATACATTTATAAATGTACACCAATTGACTGGAGAGAATTTTATTTTCTTGGAAATTATCAGTTGAAATGATGCGTGTTATTTTTGATAAACACGCCATTTCTTCAGCTATCCTCATGTTTCTGCCTTCATTTGTGTCTTTATCTCAGTCAGTATGTGTGTTTTCACACAAATAAAAAAGAGAAAGAAAAAAAAAAGAAAAGATTAAAGAAACGAAAGAAAAAAAAAGAAGATGACTACGACTAAACTACTATCTTTCCCCACAGACTACAAAAAAGAAAAAGAAAAGATTAAAGAAACGAAAAGAAAAAAAAGATGACTCCGACTAAACTACAATCTTTCCCCACAGACAACAAAAAAGAAAAAGAAAAAGAATTGATTAAAGAAACAAAAGAAAAAAGAAGAGGATTTTGGTAACGACCCTAAAAATTTCGACAAAAGTATTTCTTTAGAGACTGATAGAATGTCACTAGAGATAAAACTATTAACTTATACTTTGTTTTGGGGGCATGGTGATATCTCTCTGGATTTTTATGGCCACTGAGATTATTACAGTTTGTTAGAACGGTGGAATCAGTGTGACTTTGTTGTTAAAGTTGTCTTTTCATTTGCGAATTTCTGATATTTCTTTGTATAACACCATGGCACCATCCCGAATATCAATAGGTATTACGTTTCTCAAATACAAGACGGACCTGTCCTTTCTTTCATAGCAGCAGTCATCGAATCACGAGAAAAAGATAGAATAAAAGATATACTGTTGTTTCATAGAAACGCTACAACTCTCATTCATGAGAGAGGAACGATCAAAACATCGATTTCCATTTCTTCACCCCGCTCGTCTCTTCGCCCCCATAGCGTCCGAATCTTTGAACTCAACCGACTTTCTCTGGCTCTGAACTCTGAACTAGACAAAAAACAAACTTCTAAAAATTTCCTTGCTTATATAATATTGTAATTATCTCATCAACTACTGATGATAAGAACACGTGTCATTAACTTTTAGTGCTACGTCATCTTATCCTAAGTCAGTCGACATGCACTCAATTCGTTTGCTTTTTCACTTCCTGTCCCTCCGTGGATTTCAAAACAGAATTTTTATTATAACAGACTGACTGTCGTCCCATAGACTCAGGGCGCACCAACTGACCTTCGTATGTAACTTTCACTTCAACTGAAAGATTTTAGCAAACTACAATTGTTACTTCTGTGTGTCTGGTTCGTCTAACTAGGATAGTTTTCGTGATGGGAGGCAGGTGGCAGTATAGTTGGTGCTTTGTGGGGTGGACACTGCTAGAGAAGCAGAGAAGAGCTCATAAGTGATGTACTCTTATGGACTCCCAAATATGGCCGAGCAAGAGTGGGACGACCAGCTAGAACATACATACAGCAGCTCTGTGAAGATACGGGATGTAACCTTGAAGACCTGCCAGAGGCGATGAACGATAGAGAAAAGTGGCGAGAGAGGGTCAGGGATATCCGTGCTAGCGACATGACATGATGATGATGATGATGACTATTATTACGATAAATAAAATAATTAGCTAATATAATTAATTACCATCCTTGATTATATTACATTTGGTCTGTTTCTCACTTCTGGGATTCTTATGAGTTCGTTGGAAATATAGAATCAATATCAGGTTGTTATCAAGATATAAAGTTATATTTTGCATTTGAGAATTTGTCATCTCTCTCTAGTCTTTTTATTGCACTGTCTATTTGTTGTACTCCTTACATAATGGACTCCTCCTCCATAAATACACGTTGTTGTACTCCCTACATAATGGACCCTCCTCCATAAATACACGTCAACGAGAGCGTCAGGGAGTGCACCAATCAGCGTGACACAATCACGTGTGCTACCATTTGCGTAGTGGACGTATAGTCTCTACCACACTAGACTCTCAGCTTTCTACCGACTAATTACTGTTTAACAAGGTCCACTTGTATCTTGTTTCTGTTACTTGAATATATATGTTTTTCTATCAAACCTTTTTTTGCATTCCTTGTGTCTTTCTTTGGTCAGCATCACAACACTATTTCTCTAATTTTATGTATTTACCTGAGGTAAATGCATAAAATTATATTTTGTATTTAGTCTTTCATAATTTCCTTTGTTTATCCATCTTAGACTTTAATTTCCCCTCTTCATGACGCACCTTCGGGCCTCTGACTGTCTCGGCACCTGTGACTTTTGTGTTTTGCATCCTGCTCGATTAAATTCTCAGGCAAGAATATGCATATAATTCATAGTTGGCGTGATAGTTACAATATCTGATAATAAACTTTCTTTTTAAAATATCTGGAAATTGACTTCCAAATTCCTTTCTTCTATAAAGTAATATCCAGATATTTTTCTTGATAGATTGCATAAAAACGTAAATAATCCTAGATATAACTTTTGATAATTCTAGAAACAAACTGACAAAAATGATAACTCTAAGCCTCTATACATCCCCACAAATTATTTTGGTAAAATTCGTAACAAACACATAAACCCATAATGTTGATCAACTGGAATACAAATGCTAAAAAAAATTATATAAAGCATCTAAAAAGCTTTTTTTCAATGTATATCTAAACATATCAATCAGAAATTATGTGACAATTCACCGCCGGCCGACCCCCACTATCTCAACCAACCAAACTACTCATAGCCATTAGAATCGTCTAGTGTTTTTTCTCATCTCTGGCCAGGGGTATTTCACATTCCTTTACCAACATACAAAATATACAACTGAGAGGGTGGAAGAAAAGAAGAACAAACAATCACGGGCTTGGGTTAGCTCCAAGCTCAAGAAGGGAGAAGTCGGTGACACTTTTGTGCATTCTATGTTTCTGTGGGCTAACGCGAGCGTCTTCTCGAGCGAAACTCCCACAAGCCACTAGCAATGCTGACTTATCTTCTCACGTTGGTCAACCCGGCATCTTTCGGTCAACAGGTCTTAGCAGTCACCTTTCTGACTTCTGTTGACTGATCTCCTCTCTGCCCTGCTCCCATCGCTTCACTGACCTTCTCTTGACTGCTTTCTCCTGCCGACTGTCCCTGGGACCTTCCTTCCCTCGTTTTCTTCCGGTCTCGCGGGAGATCTCACGCACTAGCCCTTTCCCGCCAAAACAAACAAAGGAATCCTCTGACTGGCACCCACACCCACAGAAACGATTGCCATCCATCGTGTCACAGGTCAATTATAAAAATAGATACATGTCTTTCATTCAAACCAGAAAAAGGTACGATGGAAACAGTGGATCCGTCGTACCAAAATAATAAGTTGCACGTGAGGGACAAGTTCTTGGGAAGGTCTATGGACGTTTTTCGGACTCCTTCCGACGCAATCTTTCACCGCATCCAAATTGTCAAGACATCTTGCAGTCAACTTACTGTCAGATCTGGGATTTTCTACTTTCTTGGTGAGGCTGTTTATTGACCTTTTGGCTTGAAATTTTTGTACTCAACGACAAATTTGGCTTTTCTGGGGATAAGTGTTATAGTTAAATGTCCTGCGAAATTTTGTTTGCACAGTTTTGAATGATTTTGTCTCCAAATAAGTAGCGACGCAAAATATTTTCCTTTCTTGCCCTAGGCAATGTGATCAAGAATTAATTATCATAATTAAGTTATTATAGTATACTATTTTCAAATCTGAAAGAAAAAAGAACTCAATATTATTAGTAGTAGATTGGTTGGTTAGTTGGGTTTTATGGCATATCAACTTTTATAGGTTATTTAACGCCAAATCAATTTTTATACAAATAATCAGTTCTATTTCAAACCATTCAGTTTAGCATGAGTACACAGTTTAATTGTCAAAAATATTTCTATTTCAAGCTATTCAGTTTAGTCAAGCAGTTCTAATACAGCTAATTCAGTTTAGTATAAGTACAGATTTTGTTTACACACAGTTAAATGTCAAAACAGTTGTATATTAAACAAATCATTTTAGTGTAAGTACAGTTTCAATGTCAAAAAACAGTTCCATTTCAAATAATTCAGTTTAGCATAAGCACGCAGTTTAAATGTAAGTACGGTTAATTGTCAAAGATATTTCTATTTCAAGCTATTCAGTTTAGCATAGGTATGCTATTGGTTCTATTTGACCCATAGATAGGGCCCTATCAGGTGCTACCACTCCGGGCCAGAGTGAACCTGGGAGCAATGGCAATGAAGGGATGCTCCGTATTCCCCAAATCCCCAGCATTACTGGAACCTCACCATCAGGTTTTTTAGTGTCATATCTATGACACTCATTGGGGGGGGGGGGTCTTACCCCTCTGCAGAGGTGCATTCAGTGTATTCTACAGCCTCAACCGACTGGGCAATATTATTATTAGAGTTATTAGCTGTCACATAGGTCCCATGTATATTGAGACATCCTGTACTTTGTCTAACTACTCACTAAGGTAGTATTTATATTCTTGTATGTATATGATGTCTATATCTTGCTGTCAGCTCAGGTAACTGGTTTATTCTATTTAAAGACCTAAAATCATATTGTCGTTATGTTAACAATATATATGCCTCAAAGTCATTTTGGTTTGGGTTTGAGCTCTATGGCTGATTTTTCGAGCACTAGAGCAAGAGTTCTAGCCTCAGTAGAACGTGCCCCTTGCTTACCCGTACGAAGGGCGATGCGGTTTAGACATACGGTTTGATTTAGATTTATGGTAATCTTTCTTTGGCTGTTTTTTCCTCATCAATTGACGCCACCCTTACAGATGAGTAGCTGTAGTTTTCTGACTGAACTATTTAATACTGGACGTTGACATATGAGTTTCTTCCACTCAGTATCTGGTGAAGCTTGCCGTTTACAGAAAATTAGATCCATCCACCTCACTTCACATTCACTATGCTGCTTCCCATGGCTTCTAGTGATATACGCTTGTATACTTTTTCCCGGTTTTGCAGGATCATATTCCAGACTTTATTATTTATGCTTTTAAGCAAATTTTGTAACACGAATTAGGACGTGCAAATTTAAGAGTATGTGTAAGTCCAACCGTCCCTTTTTATTTTATTCAAAATTTGAAAATTAATTTTATTTTTTACTTTAACTATTAAACATCAATTTAGTTTCAACCTATATATATATATACATGTGTGTGTGTGTGTTTGTGTGTGTGTATGTGTGTGTAAGTTTTAAATTGGTATAGCAACTAGAATTATCTGTCAATTGGTATAATGGTTAGAACGTTTGCCAAGGGCCCGGAAGACCTGGATTCAATCTCAGGTCGAGTCATACCAAAGACGCAAAAATTGTACTTGATGTTACCTTGCTTAACACTCAGTATTATAAGGTAAGGATCAAGAGTAAAGTGGAGCAATCCAGGAAAAGGAGGAGCACCCTCCCCTACACCTCGGAGTAGTAGCTATTGAAAACGTAGCCTTCGGGTCACCCTCGACTAAAGTCGCCAACTTTACTTACATCACCACAATATTCCACAGCCCAGCTAATCAAAATATTTAGAATCAAACTGCTGCTTATGCGCGTTCTACGTGTGAAATTTGAAATATTTTAAAGACAAAGAAAAAAAAGAAAAGATTTTTCTGTTTGCTGTCGAAAGGTAAAAATATATTTTCTCTTTCCTGTTTCGGCTTAATTTCATAACTTTACACAAACATTCCTAATTTACTTTGAAATACACACAGACATCTATCTCTAGATTGGCTGGGACTTTTCTTTTGTGAGAAGACTTTTGTGGGGTTAGTATACATGATAAACCTTTCATTCATTCTTGTATACTTTTGTTTGTGGAATAAGAAATGAGTTAGAGAGAGTGTTACTTACGTCTTGCGGGCTCTGTTTCGGGGATATTATGGCCAACATGAATGTCTGTCAGCTTCTGATATTTGTGGTCAGAATTAAGAGTAGGAGGGGTGAGAGGTGATTACAACCTATATATTCAGGTTCAGTCACCTTTTTCTGGGTTCAGTCTAAATTGTGTTATCAAGGAGACCAGACCGTTATTTTTTTCTACTCCAGAATTTTAGATAGTTCTGTTACCAGACCTTGTTGGGCGGGTCGCTTAAAGGGCAATTCTTTTTTGCAACCCCGATTGTTGCCTGCACTTCTACTATTTTTTTTTTCGAAATGTTACAATACATAAAACATTGTTTTGAATTAATATCGGGATCTTTATAGTATTCATTTTTATTTATTCTGTAACTCAATTTTATCATGCATATTTCGTTTACATACAAAATAATTACATTGTTGCGGAAAGAAATAATTTCAAATTTATTGTTTAGCGTGGGAATTATTTTAGCAGTTGAGGTTTCGATTTATATTTTCGTCCTACTCGGATGACTTTCCCGGGTAGTATAAAAAGGCCGCACAAACGCCCTCTCAGCCTCTTCCTCACTCATTCTAGCAGCAGAACAGGCCAATGAGGAGAGCGCATCCAATTTTTGGATCATTATTTTTTCAAGAGGATCATTCCTTTATCATTTATTCATTCCTTCTAGGCCAACTTGTCCTCGAGACTTTAAGTTGGATGCTTAATTCCTGCTCTAACATCAACAACTGCTTTCTTCCGTTTGTACGACTCACAGTACAGGGTTTTTCTCTAAAACTGACATTTAAGTTTTTGGAATTCATCAATATACTCGTCCACTCATTTGTTTTACTCCTTTCTTAGTGTAACCGGGCAAGACAACCAATTTGTCTTGTTACTAAAAGATAAACGAAATTGCTATGGTTATAACTGTCTTCTTTTTATTTCAAGTAAAGTTTGTGGGGTTTAATCTTACATCTTTAAATGTTCTGCAATTTTTTTCTTACTGATTTCTTATTGTTATCGATCTTTAAATATTTTTTCACCCGAGTCGCTTTTGAATTTTAATTCCAGCGCCTCAAGTCCAAAAGACAAACGACTGACAGTTTATTCATACATCTTTCTAGTTTCTTGATAGACTTTATTTATCTATATTTGGAGACAGGCTGGTTACGTTTGCATAAATTTTCGATCACGTGGCTTCCGGAAAATTTGTAACCAATCTTGGTTGGTTATTTGGGTTTTATGGCATATCAACCTTTGTAGGTTATTTAATGCTAAATCCATTTTTATACAAATTATCAGTTCTATTTCAAACAATTGAGTTGAGCATGAGTACAGTTTAATTGTCAAAAACATTTCTATTTCGAGCTATTCAGTTGACTCAAGCAGTTCTCATTCAAACAATTCAGTTTAGCGTAAGTACAGTTTCAATATCAAAAACAGTTCTATTTTAAACAAATCAGTCTAACAATTCAGTTTAGCGTAAGTACGCAGTTTACATATCAAAATTGTTCTATTTCAAGCAATTCGATTTAAGATAAGTACTCAGTTTAAATATTAAAACACTTCTATTTTAAGTAATTTAGTTTAGCATAAATACTCAGTTTAAATGCAAAAAACACATTAAACACAAGAAACCACGGTTTAGTTCTATTTGAACCATAAATAGGACCCTATCAAGTGCTACCACTCCGAGCCAGAGAGGGCCAAAAAGCGATGACAATGAAGGAGTCCTCCGCATCCCCCAAAGCTCCAGCATTACTGAGACCTCACAATCAAATTGTTTAGTATCATATCCGTAACACACGTTGGGGGAGGGGGTTATCCCTCTGCAGCGGTGCAGTCGGTGTATTCTACAGCCCCAGTTGACTGGACAATATACAGAGTTAAATATAAAAACAGTTTTATTTCAAACAATTTAGTTTAGCATAAGTACGCAGTTCAAATGTCAAAACAATCCTATCTCAACAAACACAGTTTAGTTCTATTTGATCCGGGCCTAAGTGGACCTGGGAGTGATGGCAATCAAGGGGTACTCCGCATTCGCCTCAGCATCAGATTGTTTAGTCTCATATACAGGACATTCGTTGGGTGAAGGGGTCTTACCCCTCAGCAGAGGTGCAGTCGGTGTATTCTACAGCCCCAGGCAACCGGGCAACGTGGGAGATGAACTATCAAAACACCGACTTCATTACTTCATCCTGTCATCCCCAAAGGGCCACCTGTCCCTTGGACCCGAAACTGTCCGACCAACTGTTCTGACTCTGCGACCCTCTGACGAAACTGTCTATTTTCATTTTCTTCTAATATTTCTTTTAACTACTACATGCATAATTACTAAAAATTCTCAAGGGTTACGTTATCTCGGAAATTTTTCAGCCATGCGCCATCACTCAGTCCTCAGCTGACGGAATGTTAATCTTTTTGACATACTACCCCACCACAGATCTAAAAACAACTTGTCAATTGCGTATCCTGCAACACATGCACCCATTTAACCTTCGTGATTTACACTTCAACTCAAAGTTTGTTTGAGCTAACTCACAATCTGTAATCACTAATAAAACGATTACCTAATATAAATAATTACCATCCTTTAGTATATTACAATAACTAAGTTATTTTCGCAGATTTCGTCAACGATCTTCAAAAATGACAACACGCAAAATACAAACAGGAAAAAATAGTCCAAATGTGCCTTAAGAGAGGTTGCCAATAACATTTTGGTCTTCTGGTGAGTGACATTATTCAAGATTTTGCCTTTTTAAAAAACACCAATGTCAGAAATCTAACCGACGTGAACACATGAAAAGCTTTTGCAACTCTCAGAAAGCCAAAACTTTCAATATATAATATTAATATAAAATATATATACAAAACTTTCAATATTTAATATTAATATAAAATATATATATAAAACTTTCAATATATTATAATAATAACCCTTTCCCTTTCAATTTCAGTTCAGAACACTTCCCGTAAAAGGCTGTTCTTCTTGGCTAGACTTTGCGAACGAAGATTTATGAAGGAGGGTGTCCACGTTGTCTGCAGGCATACTAATGGCTGACTAGGCCTATGCAGGACTGCAAATATACATGCTAATTCTGTATCCCCAATTTTCAAAGTTGATTCTCTGTCTCGCAGAAAATATATAACAGTTTTAGTTAACAATTTTCTGTTCTGTTTTCAGTTTGAAACTGCTTCAAATAAAACTTTAATATCACATTTTACTGAGTGATTAAACCCAGTCGGCTGGAGTTGTAGAAAACGCTGACTGCATCTCTGCAGACTTTTCCCACGAATATCCTGGATATGACACTAGTGAGATTACAGTCTTGGAGCGTTGGGAGATTTGGAGTACTAATTCATTGTCATTACTCTTAGGTCCACTCTGAAAAGGAATGATAGTACCTGTTAGGGTCTCATCTGTAGGTCAAATAGAAATATTTGAAAAATAGAACGGTGAGGAATGTTAGATATTGACTGGAAGATCTCTTTTGACTTGCCGTATAAATTATGTTGATGGCATGCCAGAAGGAAGTTACATGCAGGAACAAAAAAAAAAAAAAAAAAAAAAAAAAAAAACAAGAAAGAGACCTGTTTTCTAAAGTAAACATGACATAGGTGTTCCCTAGCGGAAGCGCTGCGTAAATTGTGGGGAAAACATGCTAGAAGGGGGCATTTCCACATGCAATGCGTAGGCGGCAAACTGAAGGTGTATTCACGAGAATTTGCGTGGGCGTTCGGAATATTATATAACCACGGAGATTTCGAACCGAAGAGCTGAAAGGTAGAAGAGGTTTCATCGCAGATTCGTATCTCAACCTCTCTCTCTCTCTCTCTCTCTCTCTCTCTCTCTCTCTCTCTCTCTCTCTCTCTCACACACACGCTACCCATGCGATCATTTCAGGTAATAAAACGAAAAGGAAAGAAGCAGATTATATTTTTATGCATCTACGTTGTTGTCTTTTTCTGCTATTTAACATTATGGATTTGGTACTTACCGACCAGATATTTTATCGGCATATTTTGAAAAAGAACCAGTATGTTATCAAGCAAGAACAGACGACCGCGGCTTAACAGCATAGACGACAGTAACCGACTGAAAAGAACAAAAAATAAGTTGGAGACTTTCGTTTTTCCCTAACGTGAGTTCTCCTCTTTTTAGCATATTCATTCATTTTTTAAAAGAAAAAATATTGTAAAATAGGAGCCAGGCTTTTAACTGACCTTAAACTGTCAATTACACCGAGCTGATTACGGTAAATTCTTTTGAGATTATCTATTCTTCTTCTCAGATAATGGATGCAACTAATCGATTTTTTAACAGTGAGAAATGTTCCCCTTTTATGTACTTTTGTGAGTTACCTAATAAAAAAATTTGTAAATCAGTGGTACCCTCGTATGAAAGCCTGCAGAATGGAGACAGATTAAAATCTGTTTAATTTACACTTTTAATAAGACACAAAAGTTAGGGTAACATTTATATTCTTTTAAATCAACCTGTGAATTGTGATCCATGTCAGGTGTGTAGTAGAAGTACTGGTTGTTGCTTAGAATAATCTCAAGACTTTTAAAAAAGCGAAATAGTTTTAAAATAAGGCTGAGTTTGTAGCCCATATAGTAATTTGTGTGGGCCCGTCTCTTATAGAATCAGAGACCAATTGACTAGTTAAGTCACGAAGGCACATTCCGAGCACCTTCGGGCAGCGTCTATTGAAAAATGGGAAATTCTCACCACAGATAGGCAATTACGGAAAATTGTATTAGCTGTTCTGTTAGACTCCAGCGATTCTGACAGCGAATCTGGAGCAGAACGGCCTTACCTTCGTGAGTTCGAATATAGTATATTCGAAATTAAGCAGTAGTGTGTGTTATTATGAATCTGAGCAGAAAAACGTTTGGTATTGATTGAATGTCATTTACCTGATGTCAGTTTTAAAACTGAGGCGTGGTTACCACCATTGATCGGTTGATTATGCATCGCAGTTTCACCATGTGTAATACAGCTTGAAGGAAACAAACATTCTTTTGTTATAAGACTATTGTATCTACTTATGGTAACTGAGAACATTTATGAAAGAAAAAACAACAATAACAGTTGTACAATTGTATGTGTGTTGTCATCACAAAAAAGGGAACTGTTTTGTGAATGACATTATATGGGCGAAATATCTGAAATGAACTGAAGGGACTTTGTCAAGGATTTATCATGATTGTTTTTTATGCGGTTGTTGTTTCTTTTGTTTTATTCATTTATTTATTTTTGTACATAGGATCTCAAGTTGTAAAGAGTTATCGAGAAAATCGGAGGAAAATCCAGAGAAAAGGTCCATAAGTGAACATTTTGAAAAATAAGATGGTGAGGAATGTTGGATATTCACTTGAAGATTTATTTTGACAAGCCGCGTAAATTTTGCGGGTAGCATGTTAGAATAAAGTCGCACGTTGTAACAAGAAGAAACAGGAAATAGACCTGTTTCCTAAAGTAAACAAGACGCAGGTGTTTCATAGCAGAAGTGCTGCGTAAATTGGGAGAGTTGCATGATTGAAGGCGGTGTGTCCACGTGCAACACGTAGATAGCTAACTAGAGGTATATTTACAAGAATTTGCGTGGACGTCCGGAATGTTATATAACCAACAGAGACGAATTGATAAGAGTGAGAAGACCAAGAATGCAGCTACTAGATGTCGCGTCGCTCTAGGCTTTGGGCTCTGGCCATGTGCCACACGGCTCAGTGTAGAAAAGTGCGGATAAACTAAGATGATTTGATGCCTTGAAATGGCCCTCTCCTAGACACGCTAAAGTAGAGAAACGAGGAGAAACTAAGATGATTCGATGCCTTGAGGTAGCCCTGTACGAGAGTCAACAAAATAGAGACTTAAGAAAGGCAGTAGAGATTTCACTGTAGACTCGTAGCTCGGCCCCTATGTGTGTATGCAAACTCAGCCATCTTCGACTCTCTCTATCACACTACCCATATGTACATTTTAGCTAAAAAAAAGGAAAACTAAAGAAGCAGATTATATTCTTATACATGAGCTTGCCCAGTCAGCTGGGAATGTAGAATACACCGACTGCATTTCTGCAGAGTGGTAAGACCCCCCTTCCCACCTTACGAGTTTCCTGAATATGACACAAAACAATCTGATAGTAAAGTTCCAGTAATGCTGAAGCTTTGGGGAATGCAGAGTAACATTTCATTACCATTGCTCCCCGGTCCATTCGGGCCCGGAGTGGTAGCACCTGATAGGTTCCTCTCTATGGACTGTCTTTACATTTAACTTTGTGTGTGGCCCATTCAGCCGGGACTGTAGAATACACCGACTGCACATCTGTAGAGGAGTAAAACCCCCGCCACGAGTATCTTAGATATGACATTAAAAAATCTGGTGGTGGGGTTCCAGCGATCTGGAGCTTTGGGAAATGCGGAGTATCTATTCATTGCCATCGCTCCCAAGTCTACTCTGACCCGGAGTGGTAGTACCTGACAGGGTCCTATTTATTGGTCAAATAGAACTTTACTGCGTACAAATACAAAACTGAATGACTTGAAATACAACTGTTCTGACATTTAACTGTGTGTGGACAAAAACTATACTTATACTAAACTGAATTGTTTGAATTAGAATTGTTTGACTAAACTGAATAGCTTGAAATAGAAATGTTTTTTACAATCAAACTGTACTTATGCTAAACTAAATTGATTGAAATAGAACTGTTCATTGGTATAAAAATGGATTTTGCGTTAAATAACATACGAAGGTTGATATGCTATAAAACCCAAACGACCAAACCAACCATTATACATGAACGTTGCTGTCTTTCTCTGGTCTACAACATTCAATATTTTCTATATTTGAAATCATTTGACTGTGTACAAACAAATGACTATTAAATTGAATTGTTAGTATTACATTGCAATACTTGAAACCATTTAACTGTGTACAAATACAACTATTATTGTTAGCAATAGTTGAAACTATCAAACTGTATGCAAGTAAAACAATTAGTGCTAGATAGGAATACTTTTAATACATTTAACTGTGTGTCAACAAATGAGCTCAGGTACGTTTATAGATTGATACCTACAAACTAATCGTTTACAAATCGTAGAAATTTAATATGTATGTATAAACAGGACATGACATTAAATAACCTATAAGGGTTGATATGCCTTAAAACTCAATCAACCAATTTGGTCATTAATCAGTAAACCTGGTGTAGTGAAAACTAACCATGTATGTATTTACTCAACACCCCCCCCCCGGTCAGGATGTAACAGAAGGTCATTTTTTAAGCGGAGTTCAACAGGTTTGACTACAGAATTTTCCTTTTAAGGTTAAAGAGCCCAGTCTGTCCTACTATTTACCCATAGTTGTGGTGGGTGGAGAATAGTTAGATTCATACCTTTCCTAAAGATATTAGTGCAATGTGAAATGCAATTAGCCTCCTCCAGGATTTGAACTCCAGTCTCCGTGTCCATTACGCCACGGGCACATCGGTGTGTATAGTGCAAAAACTAACCATGTAGCTCAAAGTGCTTCGGGGGATACAATTCATCTAATAGGCAAACTATCTTGAAATTTGTCTTTCAACAATAAAATTTTGTAGGGATATGTTATTCTACTGATTGTAGAGATTTTAATTTACTCGGACTTGGACTTCACCTTTTAATGCCCTCTTCACGCCTTTTAATGCCCTCTTCACATTGCAAGTTACCTCAGCTTTACAGATTTAAAAAAAATCACACACACTTTAAACAAAGTTCAGCTGTATTTTCTAGGATGATCTAAGGCGCTGGACTAAGGTCAAGGCTAGTTTAAAGCAAAAGAAAAAATGCGAAATAAGTTTTTAGACCCAAGAGTCTCAAGCACCTGCTTAGTTTAGTCATGGTCAAATCGAAAAAGAAGCCTTAGTAATCGTGAAGGTTCCCGAGTTCGACAAACACCAGAAGAAGGCCGGAGGACATATCGGCCGAAACGTTGTGAAAATAACTATAAAGATGAAGACAATAGTCCGAAAACCCTTAATGATAAAAATCAACAAGCTTCGTCTCAGAAATTTAGACAACTGAGTAATCGTGTTTGCTATGAAAAAGTTTCGTGATATTTCACCCTTAAAACAGATCGCGACTCCTTTGTTAGTATTTTTGAAAACAAGAAAAGCATCCCAGTTTACACGGCTAAACGTTTGTAGCACTGGCCCACAATGCATTTGGACTATGACTTCATCATCAAATAATAGTTGACTGATAAAATCAACCAAGCAGATGTATTGTCAAGATTCATCATAAACAGCCGTTGTTACTGGAATGGAACCGGAAGTCAGTGTAATGTTAGCATCCCCAGTAGGATCAGAGCTAGTTACTGCAACAACGGTTTGTGGAGCCACAGCCTGTGATCCATTACTACAAAAATTATCCATTTACACGCTGGCCAACATTACATCCTGATCTATAGTTTCAACTTTTTTTTAGTCACATCAATCCTCTTTGTCCGAAGTTGACGGTTATGTTCTTTTCTCCAAATTTTTGGAGGTACCATTAAAACGGCAAACCAAAGTCCTCACACAATTTCATTTTGAACACCAGGGAATCGACTATATGAAAGCCATATCTCGCAGCTATGTCTATTGGATGAATTTGAACAAGCAGTTGGAAGATCTTGAAAACATTTTTTTCAAATGTCAACTAGCAGCAAAGTCTCCCCGGAAAAAGAAACTGTGTTCATAACCTGTTTCAAAAACTCCCTTGGTCACGACTTTGTCGGTCCCAGAACTCACTACGTTACATGAGAGAACATTCTTAAAACTTAAAGGAGACGGCTATACCAGAAGACATCCAAATATTCTTGAAAAGTTAACAAGGAATTCCAAACTAGAATGTGTTGAACAGTAGATCCCCAATCGAAATATTGCCCAGTCGGCTGGGAGGAGGGCTATAGAATACACAGTCTGCATCTCTGCAGAGAGATAAGACCTCCAAACGAGTGTCCTACATATGACACTAAACAATCTGATGGTGAGGTTCCAGTAATGCTGGGGCCCTGGGGAATACGGAGCACTCCTTCATTGGCCTCGCTTCCAGGTCCACTCTGGCCCTGAATAAGGCCCTATCTATGGTTTAAATAGAATTAAACTGCATATTTATGTTAAACTGAATTGTTTGAATTAGAACTGTTTGACTGAACTAAATAGCTTGAAATAGAAATGTTTTTGACAATCAAACTGTGTACTTACAATTAAACTGCGTGCTTATGCTAAACTGAATTGTTTGAAATGGAACTGTTTTTGACATTGAAACTGTACTTACGCTAAACTGAATTGTTTAATAAAGAACTGTTTTGACATTTAACCGTGTACAAACGAAATCTATACTGGTACTAAACTGGATTGGCTGAATTAGAACGGTTTTAATAAACTGAATAGCTTGAAATAGAAATGTTTTTGACAATTAAATTCTGTGCTCATGCTAAACTGAAAGGTTTGAAATAGATCTGACTATTTGCATAAAATGGATTTGGCGTTAAATAGCCTTCAAAGGTTTATATACCATAAAACACAACCAACCAACATATACTAAATTGAATTGGCTGAATTAGAACTGTTTCACTAAACTGAATAGCTTGAAATAGAAATGTTTTTGACAATCAAACTCTGTATTTACATTTAAACTGCGTACTTATGCTAAACTGAATTGTTTTATATAGAACTGTTTGGACATTTAATAAAATCTATACTAATACTGAAATGAATAAGAAATGTTTGAATTAACTGAATAGCTTGAAATAGAATTGTTTTTGACAATTAAACTGTGTACTCATGTTAAGCTAAATTGTTGGAAATAGAACTGATTATTTGTATAAAAGTGGATTTGGCATTAAATAACCTACAAAGGTTGATATGCCATAAAACCCATACAACCAACCAACCACCAACTTTCATTATATTTTCTGAGTATTAGATTCCTTCTGTCGGTCTCAGAACTCACTACGTTACCTAAGAGAACATTCTTAAAACTCAAAGGGAAAGTGACTCTACCAAAAGATATCCAAATATTCCTGAAAAGTTAACTATGAATTCCAAACTAAAATGTGCTGAACAGTAGATCCCCGGCCGAAATATTGCCCAGTCGGGTGGGCTGTAGAATACACAGTCTGTTTCTCTGCAGAGGGGTAAGACCCCCCAAACGAGTGTCCTGGATACGACACTAAACAATCTAATGGTGATGTTCCAATAATGTTTGAGGAATCCGGAGTACCCTTTCATTGGATCGCTCCCGGGTCCATTCTGGCCCAGAGCTGTAGTACCTGATAGGATCTTATCTATGGGTCAAATAGAATTAAACCGTGTACTCATGCTAAACTGAATTGCTTGAAATAGGTCAGTTTTGACATTGAAACTGCGTACTTATGCTAAACTGAATTGTTTAAAATTGAACAGTTTTTGTGTGATAAACTGAATAGCTTGAAATAGAAATGCTTTTGAGAATTAAATAGTGTGTATATGCTATACTGAATTGTTTGAAATAGAACTGTTTATTTGTATAAAATGGATTTGGCATTGAATAAGCTACAAAAGTTGATATGCTATAAAACCCAAACTAACAAACAACATTTTCTCAGGAGGAATACGGTTAAGAAAAAACAATTCAACAGCAAATATGGCGCAGTACAGCATTCGTTTTAAGCTAGTCAATCCGTGCTCGCTAAAGACTATCGCGGTTGTACTGAAAAGTGGGACAATGTCGTAGTGTTTCGTCGTACTAGACATATCACTTATGATGTGGACGTAAAGTCTTCTATCTGGGTCCGACGTATAAACCAACAACGCAGTTCACGTGACTGAATCACATGATCCATTTTATTAGATATTTTATTGGGCTCGTTTGATCTTCCAGAGACTTCTCAACCTGAACCGAAAAAAAAAAAAAAGGCTACAGAAAGATGCACAAAAATAAGGTGAACAGGGTGCGTTCGAAGACAGGCCAAACCATTGGAGATCGATCCGATCCAGCAGTTGTACGAATAGACGCCTAAAAAAAGGCGGTGTTAGAAAGACGACCTCCTAATGAATCTACTATTTGTAAACTCCTGTTTGATATAAATGGGATTATTCCATTCTCCCTAAAGTCTGGGGGACACAACCAGCAAGGGTAGAAAATGAAAAAAAAAAAAAGACTGGTGAATAGTTCAGCCAGAGACCAAAACATCGGACTGATTTTCTTATCGAACAAGACAAAAATTAGAGGGATACTAAACGAGAAAACTACTGTATGAGTGAACTTTAGAAAGGATCGCCATAGGGAATGATTATAAATCAAAGATGACTGTTTGGAAGAATTGCAGATGGAGAATGATCAAGTAAATTAAATGACAGAGAATTTGGAATTATTGTGTGTAGTTAAAGACTGGGTATAGAGAACACCTGATCGTTAGGAATGATTATTTGCTTGAGAATATGGAATGACTGAGTGTGAGGAAGGATCACCTGCAGGGAAGGATTAAGAATTGAGAATGAGAAGTCTTGAGGAATTGCTTGAGGGGAGTGATTCAGCATAGGGAATGACTACGAAAGAAGAATTATTGAGTCTTTGGAATGACTGAATTTTAAGAATTGCCTGTATATTGTACTCCTGACAAAAATTAGCGCCCTTAGAGGATGGTTACCCCAGTTTAGCAGTAAATAAGCTAATAACAGCTGAATAGTCTGGCTACCAGAGCCATCACCCCTAAAACTGATTAAAATCCATTTCTTACACACTAACACACAAGATCTGCACCATAACCACTGACAAAAACTTCCGCCTGGAAGAATTACACGTAACCCTCTACCAGAGGGGATATCCTGCAAGATTAATAAATAAGGGATTCGTATTACGGGAAAAATATACCATCAAATCAACAACAAACCACCAACAAACATAGCAACGAACAACCCAGAGCTATTCACAAAAATGAGAGAATTAAAAACATACTAGACACAACAAAAATCATTAAAACCAAATGACAATCAAAAAACTTAAAATACACCGTAACCCCATTTAAATTGAGGGGACATACAACGCATAGAGTTTTAAAATGGGTCAAAAGACATCGAGTATGTAATATAATCATAGGAGGAACATCCAATACCTTCAAAAACATTGCCCAGTCAGCTGGGGCAGTAGAATACACTGGGGTAAAAAAAAACCTAACGAGTGTCCTGGATATGGCACTAAACAATCTGATGGTCAGGTTCCAGCAGGGCTGGAGCTTTGGGGAATGCGGAGTACCCCTTCATCTCTCCCAGGTCCACTCTGGCCCGGAGTGGTAGCACCTGATAGGGCCCTATCTATGGGTTAAATAGAACTAACAGCATGCTTATGCTAAAATGAATTCTTTAAGTAAACTGAATAGCTTGAAATAGAAATGTTTTTGACCATTAAACCGTACTTACGTTTAAACTGCGTGCTTATGCTTAACTGAATTATTTCAAATAGAACTGTTTTTAGACATTAAAACTGCATTTACACTTAACCGAATTGTTACATATAACTACTTGAATAGTTTGAAATGGAAATGTTTTTGACAAACTGTGTACTTGTGTTGAACTGAGTTGTTTTAAATGGAACTGATTATTTACATAAAAATGGATTTGGCGTTAAATAACCTACAAAGGTTGATATGCCATAAAACCCAGCAAACCAAATCATATATATTTAATATATATGTATAAAGAGGATTTGGCATTAAATAACCTACAATGGTTGATATGCCGTAAAACCCAACCAAACCAAATCATATATATTTAATATATAAGTATGAAGAAGATTTGGCGTTAAATAACCGACAATGGTTGATATGCCATAAAACCCAACCAAACCAAATCATATATATTTAATATATATGTATAAAGAGGATTTGGCATTAAATAACCTACAATGGTTGATATGCCGTAAAACCCAACCAAACCAAATCATATATATTTAATATATAAGTATGAAGAAGATTTGGCGTTAAATAACCTACAAAGGTTGATATGCCATAAAACCCAACAAACCAAACCAAACCAAACCAAATCAAACCTTCAAAAACAACATTCATAACAAAAAGAAATTGTAGCTGCAATTCAAAATATAGTCTACATCATCAAATACACTTACTACAGCGAGATATATACATTTGCTGTTGTCAAACGTTGGGCAAGAGAGTATCTTCACATAATCATCATCATCATCATGTCGTGCCGACAGCACGGCTATCTCTGGCCCTCTCTCGCCACTTCTCCCTATCGTTCATCACCTCTGGCAGGTCTTCAGGGCTACATCCCGTATCCTCACATAGCTGCTGTAATTATGTTCGAGCTGGTCGTCCTGCTTTTGCTCGGCCATATGCAGGGGTCCATAGGAGTACATCACTTATGAGCTCTTCCCTGCTTCTCCAAAGGCATCGTTAAATAACGAGGAAATGGCAAAAAAATATGTATCAAAACACCTTTAAGAAGGCAGCAAGCGACGTTAGAATAATACCAATATCCCAGATTGAGGCCTACTCATTACTCCAAAGAAAAGAAAAAATTTCATAGATTTAAATCAAAATTAAATAGAATTTAATCACACACACGCGCGTGCGCAAACATAGACACACAGAGACTAGCTTAAATAGGGTCAAATATATTTTCACACACTTTAAGCTAACCCAATGCCCTTGAAAAAAGATATATGTGTATGTATGCACAAGTTTACATGCATGTATATATGTGTATACACATACACATACGCACACAGAGACAAAGAGAGAGAGAGAGAGAGAGAGAGAGAGAGAGAGAGAGAGAGAGAGAGAAAAGTCAAAGAATGAACAAAGGATAAAAATCAACCCAACATCCCTGAAAATATATGTGTACGTGCATGTATATGCAGTGTGCACACGTATGAGGTGGCCGTGGTGTAATAGTTACCGTCGTAGGAAATGAACACGGCGACACGAGTTCAAATCTTGGACAAGGTTGATTGTATTTCACATAGCACTAATACCCTTGGGAAAAGGTATGAATCCAGTTATTCTTTCTCCAGTTATGGATAAATATTAGGGCAGACTGAATTCTGAAGTCTTGGTAAAGCAACCAGTCAAGGAGAATAAAAACTCAGAATTCAAACCAGTTAAACTCCGCTAAAAAATTGACTTTGTGCCACATTCTCATATTTACCAACCCAGCCGCTCGAGCAGGATATGTCACAAGGTCAATTTTTAAGCGGAGTTTAACAGGTTTGTTCTCAGAGTTGTCCTTCTCCTAGACTAGTTTCCTCACCAAGGCTGAAGAACCTAGTCTGCCCTACTATTTACCCATGAATATTTTTTTCTTTTATTTGGAGTAATGAGTAGGCTCCAGTCTGGTATATTGGAGGGAGAATAATTGGATTCATACCTTTCCCGAGGGTATTAGTCCTACGTGAAATGAAATCAGTCTCGTCCAGGATTTGAACGCTTGTCGCCGTGTCCATTTCCTACGACGATAACCATTACACCACGAGTACCTTGTGTCACATTCTGCCTGGACGGAGGAGTTGGTAAATACATACACACACACATACTCACATAGAAGGCATATACAGTCAATGACAAAATTAATCGTATGCTCATGAATATTTGGACCCATTTATTAGAATTTAATCCACATATAATACCAGAATTTTTATAGGTTATTTAATACAAAAAAGAAGGAATATAAAACTCAGTTTTTTCTTCTTCTTTTTTTTTCTCTTTTTTTTTTTTTTTTTGAGAAGGTTAATTTAAATTTACTAAATATGAGAAGAAAAATAAGCAAAAGAGGAAAAGACAGTATGAAAAATTGAAAGAAATTGAACAATTTTCAGTATATTAATAGTCAATAACCGAACATTGGCCTAGCGGTTAGAGTGTTCGCCAATGGCCCGGGAGACCTGGGTTCAATCCCAGGTCGAGTCATACCAAAGACTCAAAAAATGTTACTTGATGCCTCCTTGCTTAACACTCATCATTATAAGGTACGGATCAAGGGTAAAGTGGATCAATCTAGGGAAAGGAGAAGCGCCATCCCATACACCTCGGTGTAGTAGCTATCGAAAAGGGAGCCTTCGAGTCACCCTCAACTAAAGTCGCCAACTTTACTTACTTACTTAATAGTCAATATGTAGGTTCGAGCTGGTCGTCCTGCCTTTGCTCGTCCATGTGAAGGGGTCCACAAGATTACATCACTTATGAACTCGTCCCTACATCTCCAGCAGTGTCCCGCATGTCTGGTTCATCTAATTTTGATAGTTTTCGTGATGGGTGGTAGGTGGCCGTACAGCTGCTGCTTTGAGAGGTGTTACCTCCAGGACTTCTTCAATATTGCTCGCAGCATTCTTGTTTAGTTGCCGTCAATCTTTTTCTCCAGACGTTTAGTTAGCGTCCATGTAGTGCATCCATATAGCAGTATCGACACGATCGCTGCTTGAAAGAAACTGCGTTTCATTTTATCAGTCAGGCCTGACTCCCATATGACCGAGGGCTACAAGCTCGAACCTACATACAGCAGCTCTGTATAGATACGGGATGTAGCCCTGAGGAACGACAGACGATAGGGAGGGGTGGCGAGAGAGGGTCCGGGATATCCGTGCTGATGGCGTGACATGATGATGATGATGATGATGAATAGTCAATAATATGGCCTCTCATCTTTATAACTTACTGCAATCGATGTTTAATGTTTTTGATGAGATTTTAACAAGTCTTTTCTAGGATTTTCTTCCAGTTTTCTATAGTTACATGTTCAAATTCTACAAGGTGACCGATGATTTATTCAAGCTTTCAATTCTTGCCATAAATTTTCAATAGGATTCCTGTCAGGACTCATGCTACATAATGACCTTTGACCGAGCCGTCAATCAAAGATGCGCCTGTGTAAATAAGCGGAAGAATATCACGTGATCTAAGCAGAAGCAAGTGGATGTTATGAAATAATACATGCAGATGCCCGCGGCAGTTGAGGCAGTTGAAAGCCAGAGTGAGAGCCAGTTGCATTCAGTAAGAACGGCCCGCTGGGGGCTGTTGCTCTCAGCGGCCTCCGGTTGAGCAACCCCGGCCGAGATGCAGAATAAGTGCTAAGTGGGGTCCTGAAGATAACACAGTGTGCTATGGTCACGAGAAGAAGTTATGGATCAATATAATAATCTGCCTTTGTCTGTCCCAGTCTTCGACCGTCACTCTCACATCACAGAAGCTTTGACTCTAAGAAGAATAAAGAGAGATATATTCTTATTAGGAGGTGCCCGTAGAGTAATGGTTATCGTCGTAGGAAATGGACACGGCGACACGAGTTCAAATCCTGGACGAGACTGATCGCATTTCACATTGCAATAATACCCTTGGGAAAGGTATGAATCCAATTATTCTCCCTCCAGCTATGGGTAAATAGTAGGACAGACTAGGTTCTTCAGCCTTGTTGAGGCAACTAGTCTAGGAGAAGGAAAACTCTGAATTCAAACCTATTAAACTTCGCTTAAAAATGGACCTTGTGTCATATCCTGCCCGAGCGGAGGGGTTGGTAAATAGGATATATTCTTATTAAAAAGTGTTCTGGTTGTCCTTCATTTCTCATCACGATATATAACAATGTGACTGATATTCATATAAAAATAGTTTCTGAAAATAAAAAGACGTATATATCTTTAAAAAGAAGAGTTGTTCTTCTTTCTTCTCTCATCACGGTATACAACACTCACTGAAGGCCATGGTAGAATTGTAATCTTTTTCTGAAGCCACGCAGTCGCTGAATTGGGATGATTATCTTGCTGGAAAGTAAATCGCCGACCTAGATAAATATTTTACGCTGAATCGTAGATTTTCATCCAGAATTTTCGTATTGTCTTCATATTTCATTATTCCTCTTATTGCATTTAATTTATTGAATCCCCCTTGAGTTAAAACAAGCTAAAAACATCATCAAGCTGCCACCATGTTTTGACGTTAGCACTTTATTCTTTGGGAAGAAAGCCTTACTTTTCTTACGCCAAATCTTCTGTACATCATTGTGTCCAAAAAGCTTAATTTTTGTTTCATCACTTGATAGTACTTGTTTCCAAAAGCAATTTTTTTATGTCCAAGAACATTTTGGCAAAATTAAACCGATCAGCAATGAGACATGGTTTGTGAAGAGGGGTTCGTCGGGGTTGCTTTCCATACAACCCATTTCTCTTCAAACAACGTTGTATTGAGTGAGTATTTACATAATCAAACCCCTCGTATCCATACTTTTGCCGATGTCTTTCGAAACAACTCTTGAATTATATATTGCCACACATTTTTCCTATTCTTCTCGATGACAATTTCGGTTTTCTTACACGCAAATTCTCTATTATGCCAAACTGTTTAAACTTCTCTATAACGAACTGTACCGTAGATCTAGGGATAACTAACCGGTATGAAATAGGACTGTAACTATTTCACGACCTATGGAAGTTAATAATTCTCTGTCTCAAGTCATCACTAAGCACTTTTGTCATCCCCTTCGTGTTGTCAACGTAAGAATAACAATGGTGGGGGTGCCCGTGGTGTAGTCGTTATTGTCGTAGGAAATGGACACGGCGACACGAGTTCAAATCCTGGACGAGACTGATAGCATTTCACATAGCACTAATACCTTTGGGAAAGGTATGAATCCAATTATTCTCCCTCCAGCTATGGGTAAATAGTAGGACAGACTGAATTCTTCAGCCTTGGTTAGGCAACTAGTCTAGGAGAAGGAAAACTCTGAATTCAAACCTGTTAAACTCCGCTTAAAAAATTGACCTTGTGTCATATCCTGCCCGAGCGGAGGGGTTGGGTAAATAGTATAACAATGGTGACATTCTATGCACAATGTGATGTTCTTTGCTTGTATTTAACCGACGTCTTACAATACCAAAATTCGGTACTAGGCCATTTTAAAATGGCGGCAGCGCACAGGTTAAGAACCATGTGAGGCATGAACAAAAATTCGTGGCCCTGTCGGCATTACCCTAATGTGGCGCCTCGAAGCAGGTAAAGCCTGGGAGACGCCCCCACCCGAGGCGAAGAGTTCACCAGCCAACATCATAGCATGAATGTCGTAATGGTATAGGCTGACCAAATGTTCAGCATAAATACTGTGAAGTTCTTGGCTGGAATTGTCACAAATATTCTATTGAATAAATATTCTACTGAATAAATATTCTACTGAATATATAGTCGAGAAGGCTTAACCGATATAATAATTATGTAAATTACAGATTCGAATCAATCAATTTAAAAAGATATTTTCTCCGGTATGAATAATTCTGTCTTTTTCTGTCTTATATAATTCCCCGCGGTTCCATTGGCATAATGGTTAAAGTGTTCGCCAATGATTCGGGAGACTGGGGTTCAATCCCAGGTTGAGTCATACCAAAGACTCAAAAAATGGTACTTGATGCTACCTTGCTTAGCACTCCTCTATAAGGTAACGGTAAAGTGGAGCAATCCAGGGAATTGAGTAGCATCCACCCCTACACTTCGGTGTTGTAGCTTTTGAAAAAGGAGCCTTCGGGTCACCTTCGACAAAAGGTCGTAAACTTTACTTTATAATTCCCCTGTCAAATTTATTGTTTTTAACCTATTGTTCAAAAAATTGAGTTTTATATTTCTTTTTTTTTTTTTTTGTGCTGACAAACATACAAAAACCTAGCATCATACGAGGATTAGATTCTGAGAAATGGATAAAAATATATAAAATCGATGGTGTACGAGTAATTTGGTCGTTGACTGTACATAAAAAAAGATTGACTGAGACCAGAGGTCTTCATGGATAATTGACTCCAGGAGGACATTCACCGACAAATCTGGAACAAAGTAAGTTGTCTCCCTTTAGTCGAGGGCAACCAGAACGCACCTTTTCCAATAGCTACTACACCGAAGTGTAGGGGAGGGTGCTACTCCTTTCCCTGGATTGCTCCACTTTACCCTTGATACATACCTTATATTGCAGAGTGTTAAGCAAGGGGGTATCAAGTACCATTTTTAAAGTCTTTGGTATGACGCGACCTGGGATTAAACCCAGGTCTCCCGGACCGCTGATTGCCCAGTCGGCTGGGGCTCTAGAATACACTGAATGCACCTCTGCAGAGGGGTAAGACCCCCCCCCGCCAACGAGTGTCCTGATATGACACTAAACAATCTGATGGTGAGGTTCCAGCAGTGCTGGAGCTTTGGGGAATGCGGAGTACCCCTTCATTGCCATTGCTCCCAGGTCCACTCTGGCCCGGAGTGGTAGCACCTGATAGGGCCCTATCTATGGGTTAGATAGAACTAACGGCATACTTATGCAAAACTGAATTGTTTGAGTAAACTGAATTGTTTGAAATAGAACTGTTTTTCCACATTAAAACTGTATTTACACTTAACTGAATTGTTAAATATAACTGCAACTGTTTTTTGACATTGAAACTGTATTTACACTAAACTAAATTGTTTAACATAGAACTGTTCTGACATATCTGTGTGTAAACAAAATCTGTACTTTTACCAAACTGAATTAGCTGAAGTAGAACTGCTTGACTAAACTGAATAGCTCGAAATAGAAATGTTTTTTACAATCAAACTGTACTTACATTTAAACAGCGCGCTTTTGCTAAACTGAATTCTTTTAAATTGAACTAATTTTGAAACTGTACTTACACTAAACTGAATTGTTATATATAACTGAATAGTTTGAAATAGAAATGTTTTTGACAAACTGTGTACTCATGCTAAACCGAATTGTTTGAAATAGAACTGATTATTTACATAAAAATGGATTTGGGTATAAATAACTTAGAAAGGTTGATATGCCATAAAACCAAACCAAACCAACCTGGACCGTTGACGAACACTCTACCTACTTGGCCAATGAGTCGGTGTTGGAACTAAATATCCACCAACAACCTATCTAATCTATACATACATGAGTGTTCATACATTTATACATACACATTGGCCTGTAGAATACACCGACTGTATCTCTGCAGAGGGGTAAGACTCCCCAACGAGTGTCCTGAATATGACATTAAACAATCTGATGGCGAGGCTTCAGTCAGTGGAGCTCTGGGGAATATGGAATACCCTTTCATTGCCATTGCTCCCAGGTCCTTTCTGGCCCGGAATGGTTGCACCTGATAAGTTCCTATCTATAGGTCAAATAGAACTGTTTGACATTTAAACTGTGTACAAACAAATGATTTGCGTTAAACCGAATTGTTAGAAACAGAACTGTTTGATCATGTAACTGTGTGTAAACAAATGACTGTTTACTTGAAATATCAGTAATACATAGAAGTACTTGAAACTCTTAAAAAGTGTGCCTACATAGAATTATTGGTATTACATAGTAATACTTTAAACAATTTAACTGTGTGCATAAAAATAAAGAGTGTTGAATTGAATAATTAGTGTTAAATTGCAATACTTTTAACTGTAACCATTTCTCTGTGGGCAAAGAAAGGGTTTATATCAAATAGAATTATTAGTATTAGATAGCAATAATTGAAACCATTTAACTGTGGAAACGAAAGCAATATCAGTATGGGAATAAATTACTTTTATATCATTTAAAAATGAAAATACCTACAAACTATGTGAGCAAACAAATGACCAATGTTAAATTCTGTTATATAGCAATACTTGAAACTATTTAACTATGTGCAAATAAAATGTGTTCGGGCTCGTTTAAAAATGTTAACAGCAAAATGTGTAAAGAAATCATATATTTAATATATATGTATAAAGAAAATTTGGCATTAAATAATCTACAATGGTTGATATGCCATAAAACCAAACCCAACCAAATCATATATATTTAATATATATGTATAAAGAGGATTTGGCATTAAATAACCTACAATGGTTGATATGCCATAAAACCAAACCCAACCAAATCATATATATTTAATATATATGTATAAAGAGGATTTGGCATTAAATAACCTACAATGGTTGATATGCCATAAAACCAAACCCAACCAAATCATATATATTTAATATATATGTATAAAGAGGATTTGGCATTAAATAACCTACAATGGTTGATATGCCATAAAACCAAACCCAACAAAATCCTATATATTTAATATATATGTATAAAGAGGATTTGGCATTAAATAACCTACAATGGTTGATATGCCATAAAACCAAACCCAACCAAATCATATATATTTAATATATATGTATAAAGAGGATTTGGCATTAAATAACCTACAATGGTTGATATGCCATAAAACCAAACCCAACCAAATCATATATATTTAATATATATGTATAAAGAGGATTTGGCATTAAATAACCTACGATGGTTGATATGCCATAAAACCAAACCCAACCAAATCATATATATTTAATATATATGTATAAAGAGGATTTGGCATTAAATAACCTACAATGGTTGATATGCCATAAAACCAAACCCAACCAAATCATATATATTTAATATATATGTATAAAGAGGATTTGGCATTAAATAACCTACAATGGTTGATATGCCATAAAACCAAACCCATTTAAATCATATATATTTAATATATATGTATAAAGAGGATTTGGCATTAAATAACCTACAATGGTTGATATGCCATAAAACCAAACCCAACCAAATCCTATATATTTAATATATATGTATAAAGAGGATTTGGCATTAAATAACCTACAATGGTTGATATGCCATAAAACCAAACCCAACCAAATCATATATATTTAATATATATGTATAAAGAGGATTTGGCATTAAATAACCTACAATGGTTGATATGCCATAAAACCCAACGAAACCAAATCATATATATTTAATATATATGTATAAAGAGGATTTGGCATTAAATAACCTACATTGGTTGATATGCCATAAAACCCAACGAAACCAAATCATATATATTCAATATATATGTATAAAGAAAATTTGGCATTAAATAATCTACAATGGTGGATATGCCATAAAACCAAATCAAACCAAACCAACACACACACACACACACACACACACAATATATATTTATATAAACAAAAAATTTACGTAGACCAGAAGTCTTCACGGACAATTAATTCCAATGAGATGTTCCCAGACATAAAATCTGGAACAAAACAAGAACAAAACAACCGATCAAAATAATCTTTACTTTCAAAACAACAGCCGGAACTTGGTCATTTAAAGGAAAGATACAAAACCTTTTATCGCTGCAACAATAGATTAAATCGTACAACTGCTGTTTTTCCACAAGGATGACTTTGGCATTAAATTACCCATGAAGTTTGATGTGTCGTGGAATAAGTTCGACATACGTGTAAAACAAGAGATATTTTATACCGAAGAGATACTGTACACCGACTTATATTAAAAAAAAACTGTCGTGTTTGTTTGGGTTCCACCATACCAAAGTGTTGCACAAGGCCTTTTTAAAGTTGGAGCTGGGTACAGAACAGAAGCCCAGATACGCCCGGCAGCGCCCAAACTTCCTTGGGTCTCGTCGGCATTTCCCTAAGAAGAGTCCTGCTGAAGCTGGTGAGAGCCTGGGGCCCAAGGGAGTGTCGTTCTCAACCTCGCGACATGAATGCTAGGCTTCCCCGGCACTCATACCACGCGGCCTTGACTGACTAACACACCCGACCTGATTCGTGTGCTGAAAAACATGGCAAGTTGAAGTGTATCCAATTGTATTTATTTTCAGACACAGTCTAGAGCGAGCACCGCTCTAAATAGTTCTCAGATCATTCCACCCTGGGGAAAGGGTTCTAGCTACTCTACAACAGTTGATATGTAATTAAACAAAGAAACCAAACCAAAAGATCTCTAACTCACGGGAAAACATGATTTATACTAGCCTTAGCAAAAATAATGGAATAAGCAAACTTAGTGGATGTTCAGTTAAACTTTTTTTTAGCAGTAAAAAAATATAAACACCGACCAATTAACAAGCCAGTTTTAATGAAAATAAATTTTTCTATATTTTTGAGACAGAAATTTTGGACTGCTTCCTTTTAGACATGACATTAAACAATCTGATGGTGAGGCTCCAGTAATACTGGAACTTTGGGGAATCCGGAGTACCTCTTCATTGGCATTACTCCCAGGTCCACTCTGGCCCGTAGTGATGGCACCTGATAGGGTCCTATTTATGAATTAAATAGAACTAAACTGTCTAATTATGCTAAACAGAATTGTTTGAAATTAACTTTTGACATTTAACTGTGTATAAACAAAAATATACTTATGCTGAACTGAATTGTTAGAAACTTTTATCCAAGTGACTTAATTCAGAGTTAAATGACTCGAAAAAGGTTGATACGCTGTAAAACAACCAACCAAATAACCAACCAAAGCCCTGGTAAATTAAATTAAAAAGACGCTTGTGTGCCAGATCACTGAAGTTAAGCAATCATGAGCCTGTTCACTATTAAGTTGGGTGACCACTTTAGCTAACAGTAAGTACTATGTGTGCCATATCGAAGCAAGGTTTAGTAAGTACTATGTGTGCCATATCGAAGCAAAGTTTAGTAAGTACTCTGTGTGCCATATCGAAGCAAAGTTTAGTAAATAAAAATTCTGATAAGACTTGCGGTCAAGTTACGCTGAAAACATCGATTCCTGCTTGATCAGTAAAGTTAAACAGCAACAAATTTGTTCAATACTTCTCTGTTGAGAAACTTGTCTTTACAACTAAATGTGTGTGCGTGTTTGTGTACTTAGACAGCAACCCTTTCTTCATACACATTTGATTTAAGGCCACACAAGGAATATATTCTTACATTTTATGTTTTTTGGTGTAATTCCAGTTTTGGAGCTCTAAGAAGTGTGGAGTCACCACTCTGTTGGCATTACACCCAGGTTCACTCTGGCCCAGAATGTTAGGGTCCCATATACTGGGTGGAACGATAAAATTGTCATCCAAAAGAAAACAACACGACAACTTTATTTTAAAACTTTTATTGAAAAAATCAATTCAGGTAACTTGATTTTGTAGTAGAGCTGACATCTATTCAATATAGCCGCCTTCAGCCTCAATCAACGCCTCGATACGGACCCGGAACTGGAAGCATGCCTTTTCCACAAGCGCCGGCGGGAGCTCGGCGAATACTCGGCGGATGGCGTCGGTCAGGCTGGCTTTGGTGTTGTGGGAGGTCATGTTGGTGATGTTCTCGACGTATGACCAAACGAAGTAGTCCAGCGGGTTCAGGTCCGGGGAAGAGGGGGGCAGTGAGAGAAGGGTACAAAGTCGTAGCATTCCTTCTGAAACCAAGCCTGGGTCTCTTTCGACTTGTGGGCCGGCGGCGAGTCCTGCTGCCACACCCAGGGTCTTCCTCCGGCCATCTAATTGCACCAGGGGATCACCACACTCTTCAACACGTCCAGGTACACTTTGGTGTTGACTTTCAAGCCGACTTCGAAGAAACCACACCAAAGACCATAACCGTAGCCGGAAACTTTGTTTTCACCACCCTTGGCACGTCCCTGTTATTCGTGGCAATCCAGATTTGCATTTTGAGGGTGCTGGCAATGGTCCTGTTGTAACAACTTAGATTGGTAGAGACCATGAGTTGAACAGCGGCACATCTCCGATCTCGCTCGTTAAACATTGTGTCACTTTCAGACATGATAGAACGCTCCTATCGCTCTTGGGATTTGTACACAACTGGCCAACTAGTAGATGGTCTGCAACAAAAAAAGAAAACCAGTTTTCATTAAACGGAAATGGAATCATGTCGTCTTTTCTAGGGCGACAATTTTATCGTTCCACCCTGTAGTTTACAAATGATTACTATTAAATAGGGATAATTACTTGCAACACTTCAGCTAACAGCAAGTGCTGCATGCAACTTGCGGCCTATATACCACATCTAAGCAAAGCTTCATAAGTAACAACTCTGAAATCAAACCCCCTTCCAATGTGTCGTTGTGATTATGCAACTTTCCACGCTAAGTCAGATTTGTGATTGTTCCTTGTTACTAGTGCCATGTAACCCAGAACAACTAGTTACTTGAAGACGAGATGGTCACCGACAAATAACTCTCTCTTTGCTCTGAGAAATGCCACGAAGAATAATTGCTTGGTATGACGAGCCGATCTGAAAAAGTCTATTGGGTGAAGAGAATTGAAAACTTTTATCCAATGAAATCTTTGTGTTCCCTGTATCTCTTGATATTTTCTGTGAAAATAAATCATTACTTTCGGAATAATCTGCCTAAGTACGTTTAGTTGACTTTTATGGCATATCAAGCACTGTAGTCTATTTAATGCCAAATGCTCTTTATAATATATATTAAATATAAATGATTTGGTTTCGTCAGGTTTTATGGCATATCAACCTTTGTAGGTTATTCAATGCCAAATCCTTTTATAAGTAAAGTTGGCGACAGTAGTCGAGGGCGACCAGAAGACTCCCTGTTCTATAGCTACTCCACCGAGGTGTTGGGGAGGGCGCAACTCCTTTCCCTAGATTGCTCCACTTTACCCTTGATACGTACCTAATATTGCTGAGTGTTAAACAAGGAGGTATCCAGTACATTTTTAATGTCTTTGGTATGACGCAACCTGGGATTGAACCCAGGTCTCCCGGACCATTGGCGAACACTCTTCGTCAGGTTTTATAGCATATCAACCATTGTAGGTTATTCAATGCCAAATCCTCTTTATAGATATATTAAATATATATGATTTGGTTTCGTCAGGTTTTATAGCATATCAACAATTGTAGGTTATTCAATGCCAAATCCTCTTTATACATATATATTAAATATATATGATTTGGTTTGGTTAGGTTTTATGGCATATCAACCATTGTAGGTTATTTAATGCCAAATTCTCTTTATACATATATATATCAAATGTATATGATTTGGTTTGGTTGGGTTTTATGGCATATCAACTATTGTAGGTTATTTAATGCCAAATCCTTTTTATACATATATATTAGATATATATGATTTTGTTTGGTTGGGTTTTATGGCATATCAACCATTGTAGGTTATTCAATGCCAAATCCTCTTTATACATATGTATTAAATATATATGCTTTGGTTTCGTCGAATTTTATGGCATATCAACCATTGTAGGTTATCAAATGCCAAATCCTCTTAATTCATATATGTTAAAAATATATGATTCGATTTCGTTGGGTTTTATGCGATATCAACCATTGTAGTTTATTTAATGCCAGATACTTTTTATACATATATATTAAATATACATGATTTGTAAACACACTTTTTGTTGATGACATTTTAAAACCAGCGTAAGCTCATTCTTTTGCAAAAAGTTAAATGGTTTCAAGTATTGTTATGTATCACTAACAATCCAATCAAACATCAGTTATTTGTTTACATACAGTTAAATGATCAACTAGTTCCATTTGAAGCAATTCAATTTAGCATAAGTCATTTGTTTGCTCTGAGTTTAAATGTCAAACAGTTCTATTCGACCGATAAATAGGACCTTATCAGATGCTCCTACTACTGGTCTGAGTGGACTTTGGAGCGATGGCAATGAAAAGGTAGTCCGCATTCCCCAAAGCTCCAGTATTACTAGAGCCTCACCATCAGATTTCTTATGCCATACTTGCTGTAAAGATGTTGAGATGGACATGAAAGTAATGACAGAATCCATCACACTTGATTTATTAATTATTATCTCTAATGTTTTTGGTGAGGTAACTAGTCTAGGAGAAGGAAAACTCTGAATTCAAACCTGTTAAACTCCGCTTAAAAATTGACCTTGTGTCATATCCTGCCCAAGCGGAGGGGTTGGTAAATATGATCTCTAATTTTTTTAATGTTAACTCATATTTTTGTATCAGCTTGATATTCTCAACATTTTCACCAGTAAAAAAAGCCATCTTTACATAAATCAAATATTTACAATAGGCCTATGATTTTATTCAAGTCATCTAGTTGTCGTTTCTCAGAGCAATGAAAGGGTTACTTACTCTATAATCTGCATCTGTCATAGTTTTTGCCAGATATCTTCTGCTTCTTGCTTTTTTCAATGTGAAATCATTTTCTTGTAATATACTTGCTTAGCTGGCGACTATTAACTTAGCTGATTCAATGCGGTTGCAAGCTAACATCAACAAAGTGGTTTCACAGGAAAGAGAACATGATTTATTGCCTATGGATAGATTGACAGATATTTCCGTTCGCAGATAGCATCAACAAATTACCGGAAAAAACGGAAGTATGTAAGTTCCGATAACCAGCCACAAACAGAAAAATACGTGAGGCGAAGAGGATGTTCATACTTCTGTATGGGACTTGAAAAGACAATATAAGGTCTGTAAATTTGGACTGAAGGTAAAGATCTACTGGTCTCTCAAGCGAAGGGAGAGAACCGCTGGTCACTCAAGCAGACCTGTCAGCTCCTCGTGTGTGTTCTCCGGCCGTCGCACTACTTCACAAAAAGGGTCGCCGCCACAGAAGAAAGATATGTGTGAACTCTCTCTGACTGTATTCCTACGACATACAATCGTCACCGTCGAAGAATAAAAATATAAATTATATTTTTATATATCTACGAGTTTTTCGTTGTTTGACCAGCGGTTCAGTCTACGACATTCTTTTATTAGATCAATGGATGTTCGAAGTACGTAATCTAGGCAAAGTCTAAACAAATATGGTGCTAATGTATTTCCTTGCAAGACTCCAGAGTGCATATCAACCAAATCAAGAGCGAAATGTAGAGTTTCTTGAAAGTCAATGGTCGTTAGAAAGAAACGTGATTTGGTTGATATGCACTCTGCTGCTGCTTCAGTGTGGGTGGTAACAAAGTTTTCATATTCGTCATTCGGAGCATATTTTTCAGATGTCTCTTGAAAAATATCAAATTTGTTTCTTATAGTGAATGTTTATTACTTATGTCTCTGTTGGTAAGTGATTACAAGTCATAACGTGTGGTTTTTAACTGTTTGTGTCTTATTTCGGCAAAGACTTGGGCGTATCTTTACCGAGACGATTCTGTGATCGGAATATGCTCCTTCAAAAGAGGAATATGCCTTACAGTTCAGAGCGCTATTACCTACTTCTTATTTATAAATATATAATCTAGCTTTGCTTTTTCCAGTCGGCTGGGGGTGGGGGCTGTAGAATACACCAACTCCACCTCTGCAGAGAGGTAAGACCCCGCAACGAGTGTCCTGAATATGACACTAAACAATCCGATGGTGAGGTTCCAGTAATACTGGAGCTTTGGGGAATGCAGAGTACTCCTTCATTGCCATCGCTCCCTGGTCCACTCTGGCCCGGGGTGGTAGCACCTGAAAGGGCCCTATCTATGAGTTAAATAGAACTTAATGCATACCTATGCTAAACTGAATTGTCTGAATTAGAACTGTTTGACTAAACTGAATAGCTTGAAATAGAAATGTTTTCGACAATTTTAACCATACTTAAATTTAAACTGCGTACTTATGCTAAATTAAATTATTTAAAAGGGAACTATTTTTTTATATTGAAACTGTACTTGAACTAAACTGATTTGTTTAATATAGAACTGTTTTGACATTTTACTGTGTGTAGACAAAATTTGTACTTATACTAAACTTAGCTGAATTAGAACTGCTAGACTAAACTTAATAGCTTGAAATAGGAATGTTTTTCACAATTAAACTGTACTTACATTTAAACTGCGTACTTATGCTAAACTGAATTGTTTGAAAAAGAACTATTTTTATAAAAATGGATTTGGCGTTAAATAACCAAAAAAAGGTTGATATGCCATAAAAAACCAACCAACCAACCAGCTGAGCTCTTGCATTATTTGGATTGGAGTAGATCCATAGTTTTCCCTTTTTTTAATTTAATATTTAGGAATGAAAGACTGTTTTCGAGAGAAAAATCTGCGAGATATTCACCATTTCTATTTGGCAAGTTGTGTAAGCAAAATTTATAATTTTGATCTTTGCCAATTAGAGCTTTCATGTCTCCTCTGATGATTAGGTTTGGTTTTGTGGCATATCAACCATTTTAAGTTATTTAATGCCAAATCCTCTTTATACATATATATTAAATATATATGATTTGGTTTGGTTGGGTTTTATGGCATATCAACTATTGTATGTTATTTAATGCCAAATCCTCTTTATACATTTATATTAAATATATATGATTTAGTTTAGTTGGGTTTTATGGCATATCAACTATTGTAGGTTATTTAATGCCAAACCTTTTTTATACATATATATTGAATACATGATTTCTAAATACATTTTGTATATAACATTTTTAAACCAGCCTTAGCTCATATTTTTACAGTTAAATGGTTTCACTTATTTCTATCTGAGTGGGGGTCCACAGGAGTACATCGCTTATGAGCTCGTCCTTGCTTCTCCAGCAGTGTCCCGCGTGTCTGGTTCGTCGAACTTGTATAGTTTTTGTGATGGGGGGCAAGTGTCCGTATAGTTGGAGTCTCGTGGGGTGTTGTCGCCGTGCAAGTGTGGGACGACCAGCACGAACTTACATACAGCAGCTATGTGAGGACACGGGTTGTAATCCTGAAGACCTGCCGGAGGCGATGAGTGATAGGGAGAAATGGCGAGAGACGGTCAGGGATATCCGCGCAGGCGGCGCGACATGATGATGATGATTTCTATCTAATATGAATAATTCCCTTTACTATTGATCATTTGTTTGTACACAGTTTAATGATTTCAAGTATTGCTATGTATTACCAATAATTCAATTGAACATTAATAATTTGTTTACACACAGTTAAAAAATGATCAAACAGTTCTATTTCTAACAATTCAGTTTAGCATATGTACACAGTTTAAATGTCAAACGATTTTATTTGATCCATAGATGGGTCCCTCGCAGGTGCTACCACTCCGGGCCAGAGTGGACGAGGGATCGATGGCAATGAAGGGGGTACTCTCCATTCCTCAAAGCTCCAGCATTACTGAAGTCTCACAATCAAATTATTTAGCGTCATATCCAGGACACTCGTTGTAGGAGTCTGTAGAGATGCAGTTGGTGTATTCTGCTGCCCCAGCAGATTGGACCACCACCAATGATTAGAAGGTTGTGTTTAAGAATGTGTTGAACAAGGGAAGATAGAAGTCTATCGTAGGAGTTCGAGATATCCGATTTTTCTTTGGCATTTGGTGAGACTGTAGCAAGAGACAATTGTTATGCAGGGGTTGCCATTTAATCTAAAGAGTTAACCCATTTAATCTAAAAGGAAAAATTAACCCGATTAATCTAAAGAGATATCCTATTTGATATAAGTAGTTTCTCCATTTAATCTAAACAGTTAAGCTATTTAAACTAGAAAGTTAACCCATTTAATCTAAAAAAAAAAAATTAAATGAATTAATCCATTTAATCTGAAGAGATAACCAATTTAATGTAAAGAATTAAACTATTTAATCTAAATTTTATGACATGATTTATCTAAAGAGATAACCTATTTAATCTAAAGAATTTCTCTATTTTATCTAAAAGGCTAACCCTTTAAATGTAGAGAGTTACCCATTTAATCTAAAGAACGCATTTAATCTAAAAATTTAATCTATTTAATCTTAAAAGTTAACCCATTTAATCAAAAGAGTTAACCCCTTTTACCTGTTTGGCTTTTTTGCCAACAAATGTTTCTCCTCCAAACTGACTTGCCCAACAAAATATAGATTTCCAAATTAGTCTCAGTTTATGGGGAATCCATAAAATATGCCGAAGGAATTCACACACACGCGCTAGATTTTGCTATCAGATGGTAAAATGATGAAACACTAAATTTTTTTTCCCATACAACAGCTGCATTTTGGAAGGAAAGTATCGACTAAGATTTTAAGTTAAAACTTATGTAAAACATCCCTAATTTCTAGTAGCACAGATCTCAGAGATTACAGTAAGAATTGCTTTAAATTAGAGTTTTATGTCCGTACTGAATAAATCTAAAATAAAATGTATTGATATTTTCTATTTTTAACACTCGAATATATATTTTAATATTATTGGAGCTGTATCTATTGTAAAATATTGACATATCATAAACATTAAAATAGTCTTATTAATTCGTCTTTATTGGGAATCCTTTTGAGATGAGGCTTCTTTATCTGAGAATGAATTATTTTATTTATCGCGGACTTTTTGTCCTCATCTTGGTAGTTTTTTTTTTTTTGTTGTTATTGTTTCTTTTCACTACGTTTCGGCCAAATTTCACCTCTGGCCTTCTTCAGGTGATTAACCGCGACCTCGGAGAGGAATGCTGAGTCTTGTAACCGTATCCCCAGTAATTACTGCCTTCCATAGTTGTTGTAATTACTGGGGATGCGGTTACAAGACTCAGCATTCCTCTCCGAGGTCGCGGTTAATCACCTGAAGAAGGCCAGAGGTGAAATTTGGCCGAAACGTAGTGAAAAGAAACAACAACAACAATAACAACAAAAAACTACCAAGATGAGGACAAAAAGTCCGCGATAAATAAAAAAATTCATTCTCTTATTCATTCATTTGAAATTAGGTTTTGTATATTTAACGACATATCAACACGTTTTATTCCGAAATTTGATTCATTTATAAAAATTTGATAACAATCATGACTATATTTTCAACGTTCCATTGCAATTATTTTTAATTGGTTTGTTTTTAATCTGGCCATTAATAATATTTTGTTTGCACACAGTCATATGGTATCAAGTATCCCTACAAATACAAATAATCTACACAGTTATATGCTATCAATTATTCTTAGCTAATATTTATAATTTCTACACAATTACATGGTTTAACATAGTTTTTGTAATCCTATTTACCAACGCCTCCGCTCGGGTAGGATATGACACAAGGTCAATTTTTAAGCGGAGTTTAACAGGTTTGAATTCAGAGTTTTCCTCCTCCTAGACTAGTTGCCTCACCAAGGCTGAAGAACCCAGTTTGTCCTATTATTTACCCATAGCTGGAGGGAGAATAATTGGATTCATACCTTTTCCAAGGGTATTAGTACTATGTGAAATGCAATCAGTCTCGTCCAGGATTTAAACTCGTGTCGCCGTGTCCATTTCCTACGACGATAACCATTACACCACGGGCATAGTTTTTGTAATCATATTTACCAACCCCTCCGCTCGGGCAGGATATGACACAAGGTCAATTTTTAAGCGGAGTTTAACAGGTTTGAATTCAGAGTTTTCCTTCTCCTAGATTAGTTGCCTCACCAAGGCTGAAGACCCCAGTCTGCCTGACTATTCACCCATAGCTGGAGGGAGAATAATTGGATTCATACCTTTCCCAAGTGTATTAGTGCTATTTGAAATGCTATGTCTCGTCCAGGATTTGAACTCGTGTCGCCGTGTCCATTTCCTACGACGATAACCATTACACCACAGGCATAGTTTTGGTAAGAGTTGGCCGACCGTAGTCAAGGTCGACCCGAAGGCTCTCTTTTCAATGGCTACAACACGAATGGCCCAATCAGTTGGGGCTGTTGGATACACTGACAGCATCTCTGCAGGGGAGTAAGACCCTCCCCAACGAGTATTCAGGGTATTATATTAAACAATCTGATGGTGAAGCTCCAGTAATACTGGAGCTTTAGGGAATGTGGAGTACCCCTTTATTGCCATCACTCCCAGGTCCACTCTGGCCCGGAGTGGTAGGGTCCTATCTATAGATCAAATAGAACTAAACTGTGTGCTTATGCTAAACTGGATTGTTTGAAATAGAACTGTTTGTACATTTATCTGTATGTAAATAAATGACTGATGTTTAATTTAATCGTTAGTGATACATAGCAATACTTGGAATCATTTAACTTTGTTGACTAAACTGAATAATTTGAAATAGAACTGTTTTTTACATTTAAACTGTGTACTTATGCTAAACTGAATTGTTTGAAATAGAACCTTTTATATGTATAAAAATAAATTTAGCATTAAATACCCAACAATGGTTGATGTGCCATAAAACCAAACCAAACCAACTATATTAAACAAAAGTGTAGAGGAGGTGCAACTCTTTTCCTGAATTATTCCATTTACCTTTGATCCGTACCTTATAATGCTGAGAGTTAAGCAAGGTGGCATCATGAAACATTTTTGAGTTTTTGTTATGGCTCAACTTGGGATTGAACCGCGGTCTCCCGGACCGTTGGCGAACTCTGTAACCACTATGCCAATGGGCCAGTTGAATCTTTTCCTGTTTAATAATAATCATTTGTTTGAAAGCTATTATATAGTTTCAAGTAAATAATAATAATAATAATAGTTATAATAATAATAATGGTCTTTTCATTATTATAAATCACTCTCGCAAATTACGGCAGTAAATATAAAAACCAAATATGTGATACAGGAATACCAGAAACTAGCTCAGGTACTTTTTGTATGAGGTAAAGTATGAAATAGCCCGCCGGTGGGCTTTAACTCAGTTAAAACAATTTTTTCTTTTATTTCTTTTGTGGGGGGGGGGCTGAAGATGACCATTTACCATAACTGTTCTCGGTCATATCTGTGTCAGATGCGCAGATAATAAACAACCCCTGGGTCTGGTATAGCCACAATATACAACCCATAAAATATGACAAATCTAAACATAATTTAACATGGGATCCAGACAACTGGGTGTCATGATCGGCAGGTACTCCCTTGATAACCAACATGGGAGATCGATAGGCATCTCGCGAATGTTGGCTGTTCTTCTTCCAGGTACACAAACGATTCTTCTTTCAGATACACAAACGATGAACAAATTGACCACTCACACCAGACACCACAACGTAGAAAATGGACTAGGGAAGATAACACACTAGCATTATACTGCTATTTAAGAAGCAACCCAGCAAAAAGAGGGTATAGAAAAAGAATGATAGAAATTTGGATAGAATTCGCTAGATTTAAAACAACAAAACAAAGGCTGATCAGGTTAGGACAATATCAAAGAATGGTTTGTTTTCTGACCTTGAAATACTGGAAATCCACCAACAAATATATAAGCAAACACCTCAACAGACCCCTAATACAGTAACCTAGACACTAAATACAGGAAAACCAGAGACTCCTAACCAAATACTACATGACAATGACTGATACGCCTCAAAAATGAATGTAGATATTATTAGAATAATCATGTCTGAAAAGAAAACTACTTTTCCTTCTCTCGGGAACCAAGACTGGAGGACAGTCAAGTCCGAAACCGAGAAAGTGAATGAATTTTTTCAAATACCCCGACAAACGACATCACAGAGTAAAACGATTTAATATATGCAAGAGCAAAATTAGTCAGTGAAAATATCGAGGTCCCTTTAAAGACCATTAAAAAAAAGTCAAAACCCGGGTGGGAACTCAGACTGGAATCAAAGTTAAAAAGACTACAACAAACAAGAATACTGAAATGGAACATAAAAATATATTCGGAAGAAACTGAAAAAGCACTGCAACTAGAACGAAAAATAAAGCTTGAAGAGACTGATAAAAAAAAAACTGGCGAAAGAAGGAAGACTTAAAAGACAGGACCAAACAATACAGACAAAACAGGACTCTCCAAAAAAAAAAAAAAGACGAAAGAAAATTCAACCAACAAGTAGGGAAAGGATGGGTAAAGTCATACCAACAACCGGAAGCGAAAGAGGCAACAAGATTTTGGAGCAAAATATGGGAACGGAAAAATCATAACAAAAAAAACGAATGGATAAACAACATGGAAACAGAGTTGCGAATCCTCGAAGAATGCCCTTAGGTGAACATACAAGGCAACACTTAACATGTAGAAATGGAATATGGCATAGAAAAATGGCCCATGTACAGCGGCAAACGACACATGACGGAAGGAGTCGAACTACCAAATCAAGTAATAATAAAAACGCTCAGAGAAAAGGAAATCTACAAATACTTGAGAATATTGGAAGCTGACTCCATCAAACAAGTGGAAATGAAAGAAAAAATTTAAAAAGAGTATCTCAGGAGAACCAGAAAACTACTCGAGACAAAACTCAATTGCAGGAACCTTGTCAAAAGGATAAATACCTGGACTGTCCCCATCGTAAGATACTCGGGACCATTCTTGCAGCGGACCAGAGAAGAAATCGACCAGAAAACAAGAAAACTAATGACTATGTATAAAGCTTTGCATCCCTGAGATGACGTTGACAGAGATGTGTCAAGAAAAGAAGGAGGAAGAGGACTTACCAGCATTGAAGACAACTTTGACGCATCGATACAACGACTCAAACTCAACACAGAAAAGTGCCTAGGAAGACGGATTACAGCCACCAGAAACAATACCGAAGACACGACGATCAGTTGAACGGAAATAACTAGAAAACAAAAGTGGGAAGAAAAACAACTATACTCGTATTAGTTGTCTAAATTTCTGAGGCGAAGCTTGTTGATTTTTATCATTAAGGGTTTTCGAACTATTGTCTTCTGTTATATAATTGCGGAAGGATTTTTTTATATTATCATTTTTCTTTGGTTATATCTTATCTTTCGGTTTAGTTAGGCTTAGAACTATTCGGCTTAGTGCACGGGTAGGGGCACACATTGAGCGCAGGTGTTCACGCTCGCACGGGGAGGATGTGACAATCACAGATGTCATAATTAAAACCTCGGATAGGAAATATTACTGGGGATGTGAATTACGTCATGCCCGGAAGCGATGGGCTGTGGATTTTGGGTGATTTTTTTTTAAAAAAAGCAGTTAGTTGAGATTTGAACCTATACGAGGCAAGTTGATTTTTGGACCTTGGCTAGGCCAGTCGAGTTGGGTCTACGAGATGAGCCGCAGGTTGTGGGGTCAGACGGAACAGTCAGCCTAGTAGAAATTGTGTCTCTCTCTCCTCGTGTTGAAAAACCTAAAAGTCAAGAAGGTAATAAAAGTTTCGTATCTGAACTACCGAGAGTCGTCAGTGTTTCAGTGTTTCGGGATTCCCATGCATATTAACATTTTACATATCGGTATATTTGTATAGTTGTATCATGGCTATGGTACACTTCATCTTTATTGTTATTTCCACAACGTTTGATAGGGCTGAACATTGGAGGATTGGAGGCCTTAAGGAATCAGCACATATGTTGGGCTACAATGACCTGCTGAGTAGACCAAGTATAGAGTTGAATACAATATCGGAACCGATAATTAAGAAGGTTTGATGAAAAAAAATCTGAATATGAGCACAGGTAAAAAATCATACATAATAGTAGTAATTCTAGTCAAGTAAGAACATTAAGTTTATAAATCCCAAAAATTCTCTAGGAATTGTCCTGCAGGACACATAGCGGAACGATTATAGGTGTTGGTTACCTAAGCTTCTAAGAAGACGATCATCTGGAGGTTGCAGGTTCAATCCTCACTACAGGCGAGTAACTATACAGGAATACTTAACACTTGTACCCGGTTATGGCTAACGGAATCAGAACAGGCGACCCCCGTGGATTCAATAAAGGTCGTAGTTCGAAGTTCCGTGTAGGTCCCCGAGGACATATCGGCCGAGACGTTGTAGAAATTAAGATGAAGACAATAGTCCGAAAACCCTCAACGATAAAAACTATTCGCGTATGTACATTTTAAGTGACTAACAAATGACATCTCACTCGAGAAAACGTAGACATTGCTAAGAAAGGGAAACCTTAAAAGAGAAACTGAATTTTTTCAGATGATAGCTGCTCAAAACAACGCCATAAGGACCAATCAAATCAAAACCAGAATAGATAAGACGCAGCAAAACAACAGATGTAGGTTATGTGGTGATAGAGACGAAACGATCAATCATATAATAAGCGAATCCAGCAAATTAGCACGGAAAGAATATAAGACTAGACACGACTGGGTGGGCAAGGTGATTGACTGAGAATTGTGCAAGAAATTGAAGTTTGACCATATGACTAAATGGTATATGCACAACCCATAATCAGTCCTGGAGAATGAGACGCACAAACTCTTCTGGGATTTTGACATACAAGCAAATCACCTAATCTCGGCCAGACGACCAGACGACCAGACCTAATAATAATCAACAAAAAATAGAGAACCTGCAGAATTGTGGACGTTGCTGTTCCAGTGGACCGCAGAGTAAAATTGAAAGAAAGCGAAAAGGGGATGAGTACCTGGACCTTACAAGGGAACTGAAAAAACTGAAAGTGTCGATTATATCTATTGTAATTGGTGCTCTTGGTACAGTCACCAAAGGATTGGTACAAGGCCTGGAGGATTTGGAAATAACAGGACGAGTGGAGACTGTCCAAACTACAGCATTATTGAGATCGGTCAGAATACCTGGAGTCCTGGAGACTTGAGGAGACTTGCAGTCACTCGAACTCCAGTGAAAGACCATTAGCTAACGCTAATGTGAAAAAACTCTCAAGTAATAAAATAATAATAACAATAATACTTAGGCATCTTGGAGGCTGACACCATCAAACAAGTGGAGATGAAAGACAAAATTAAAGAATATCTCAGAAGAACTAGAAAGTTACTCGAGACAAAACTATCAAGCAGAACCCTTATCAAAGGAATAAATACCTAGGCTGTATCCCTCGTTAGCTATTCGGGACCCTTTCAGAAGTGGACCAAAGAAAAACTTAAGCAAATGGACCTAAGAACAAGGAAACTAATGACCCTGCATAAGGCACTACATCCCAGAGACGACGTTGACAGACTATATGTATCAAGAAAGGAGGGAGGAAGAGGACTTGCCAGCATTGAAGACAGTGTTGACGCATCGATACAACTCGAAGACTACATAGAAAAACACGAAGGAGGAATGACTACAGCTATCAAAAACGATACTGACAACACGGTGACCAACAGAATGACAAAAACTAGGAAACAATAATGGGAAGAGAAACAACTCTATGAGCGCTTTAAACTAATAAACGACATCTCACACGAGAAAACCTGGACGTGGCTAAGAAAAGGAAACTTTAAAAGAGAAACAGAATCTCTCCTAATAGCAGCACAAAATAACGCCATTAGAACCAATTAAATCAAAGTGAGAATAGATAAGACGCAACAAAATAGCAAATGTAGGTAATGTGGTGAAAAAGACGAAACGATCAATCACATAATAAGCGAATGCAGCAAATTAGCACTGAAGGAGTATAAGACTAGACACGACTGTGTGGGCAAGGTGATCCACTGGGAGATGTGCAAGAAATTTAAATTTGACCATACGAATAAATGACATATGCACAACCCAGCAGCTGTCCTGGAGAATGACACACATAAACTTCTATGGGACTTTGACCAACGGATCACCTAATCTCAGCCAGAAGACCAAACCTTATAGTAATCAACAAAAAAAGGGGAACATGCAAAATTGTAGATTTTGCTGTTCCAGTTGACCACAGAATAAAATTGAAAGAAAGTGAAAAGAAGAATAAGAACATAGACCTTGGTAGGTAATTAAAAAAAAACTATTGAACATGAAGGTGACGATTATACCAATCGTAGTTGGTGCATTCGGTACTGTAACTAAAAGACTATTAAAGGGACGTGCCCGTGGTGTAATGGTTATCGTCATAGGAAATGAACACGGCGACACGAGTTCAAATCCTGGACGAGACTGATTACATTTCACATAGCACTAATACCCTTGGGAAAGGTATGAATCCAATTATTCTCCCTCCAGCTATGGGTAAATAGTAGGGCAGACTAGGTTCTTCAGCCTTGGTGAGGCAACTAGTCTAGGAGAAGGAAAACTCTGAATTCAAACCTGTTAAACTCTGCTTAAAAATTGACCTTGTGTCATATCTTGCCCGAGCGGAGGGGTTGGTAAATATGGGTAAATATGGATTAAAGGGACTAGAGGACGTGGAAGTTAGTTGACGAGTCGAGACCATCCAAAATACAGCATTGCTGAGAACGGCCAGAATCCTGAGAAGAGTCCTGGAGACTTGAGGAGACTTACTGTCACTCAAACTCCAATGAAATACCATCAGCCAACGCTGGTGTGAAAAACTCTAAAGGAGTTAATAAGTGATGATGATAATAATAATAATAATAATCTTTTGTAAATAATTTTAGCTTCAAGTATTTTTATTTGATTATAATAATAATCAATTGCTAGCATGGTCATATGGTATTAAGTATTCCTTCTTAATACAAATGATTTATACATCTATCTATGGGTGAAATAATACCTTTACTGTTCTTCTACAAGGGTGGTTTTGGCATTATATTACTCATGAAATCTGGTATGCCCTTAAAACAAAAACTAATTTAAACACAAATATATAGGTTTTTAAATAACTATTATTGTTTAATAATAATCATTCATTGGTACATCGTTATATGGCTTTAATCATTCCTCTATAAAACTAATAATTTTTAGATATATCTTTCTGACCCAGAACAGGTACCTGGATCAAAGTGGATCTGGGAGTAATGACATTGAACGGTTACATGACACTCCTCCGAGTTTACAAACTAAAGCTTTACCAGAGGATGCGCTTTAATGGCATATCGAAGACACCACCTGTAGTTAGGATTGAACCTGCAACCTCCAGATGATTGTCTCCTTAGAAGCTTAGGGAACAAACGCCTATAACCGTTACGCCATGTATCCTGCTGAATTGTCCAGCAGGACAAATGGCGTAACGGTTATAGGCGTTGGTTCCCTAAGCTTCTAAGGAGACAATCATCTGGAGGTTGCAGGTTCAATCCTCACTACAGGCGAGTAACAATACAGGAATACTTAACAGTTGTACCCGGTTATGGCTAACGAAATCAGAACAGGCGACCCCGTGGATTCAATAAAGGACGTAATTCGAAGTTCCGTGAAGGTTTCCGCGTTCGACAAACACCTGAAGAAGGCCGAAGGACATATCGGCCGAAACGTTATGGAAATAACAATAAAGATAAAGACAATAGTCCGAAAACCCTTAATGATAAAAATCAACAAGCTTCATCTCAGAAATTTAGACAACGAAATTGAATTGTTTTAAATAGAACTGTTTGATCATTTAAAAGTGTAAACAAATGACTGAATTTTAATTGAATTTTTAGATACATAGCAATACTTGGCACTATTTAACTTTGCTGACTTATGTTTACAAATCACACTTATCTAATATATATGTATAAAGAAGATTTGGCATTAAATAACCTACAATGTTTGATATGCCATTAAACCCAACCCAACCAAATCATATATATTTAATATATATGTATAAAGAGGATTTGGCATTAAATAACCTAAAATGGTTGATACGCCATAAAACCCAATCCAACCAAATCATATATATTTAATATATATGTATAAAGAGGATTTGTCATTAAATAACCTACAAGGGTTGATAAGCCATAAGACCCAATCCAACTAAATCATATATATTTAATATATATGTATTAAGAGAATTTGGCATTAAATAACCTACAATGGTTGATATGCAATGAAACCCAACCCAATTAAATCATACATATTTAATATATATGTATAAAGAGGATTTGGCATTAAATTACCAACAATGGTTGATTTGCCATAAAACCAAACCAAACCAAACCGGACAGGAATGACGACCGACGGCTTTTGAGCCCTTGGAAAAGGCATGAATACATATTTTCTCGTCTCAGCTATGGATAAATAGTAGGGCAGACTGATTTCTTTACCCGTATCTAAACGACCAGTCGATATAAAAGAAAACTCTGAATTCAAATCAGCTTTACTCTGCTTAAAAAATTGACCTTGTATCATTGTCAATTCCTTCCCATGGTGAGAGGCTTGGCTAAATATATACTCATATTTACCAACCCCTCCGCTCGGGCAGGATATGACACAAGGTCAATTTTTAAGCGGAGTTTAGCAGGTTTGAATTCAGAGTTTTCCTTCTCCTAGACAAGTTGCCTCACCAAGGCTGAAGAACCTAGTCTGTCCTACTATTTTACCCATAGCTGGAGGGAGAATAATTGGATTCATACCTTTCCCAAGGGTATTAGGGTTATGTGAAATGTGATTATTCTCGTCCAAGTTTTGAACTCGTGTCGCTGTGTCCATTTCCTATGACGATAACCATTACACCACGGGCACCTCCTTGGCTACATACATACTATGTACAAAAATGGCTCTGTGTGTGTGTGGGGGGGGGGCGATTTCATGTATAAAAACACACAAATATTTGGTTAGATACATACGATATGCAAAAAAAGTCCAGTGTGTGTGTGTGTAAGTTTGCGTATCAAAATGAATAAATTAAAACTTCCACATTCATAGCTTATTGGAATTTCGGTAATAATGAAAATATAAGGGTAAAAATGTCTGTCATTATATAATTATTTCACACTTCCGTGCTTTAAACATGAGATCAAAATGCAATACCCTGAAATAATAAAAAGAAGAACGAAATTGAAAATGTATAACAATATCCATAATCAATAAAGAGATATTTACAAAACGAATGTAATATTTACAAAATCCATTGTATCAACATGTTTCTCAGTGCGAATATTATTTAAGAAGTTATTTCCCGTTTTTCCTATTTGAACTCAAGATCAAAAGGCAACACTGTTAAATTGAGATAAGCAGTATCTATATTAATTTCTATATCGACAATCAATAACGGGATATCAATAAAAAGACAATTAATAACGTGAAGATTTGTTTCTTTTTTCATTGCTTTAAATTTACGACACCAACAGGTGATCACCAGATCAAATGAATAATTGCATCAAATCGCAAACACTTATAGTCTTTATCAATTGTGAGAGTTCAACGTAGAATGCTAAGATTTTAATATCTTTCCCCATGGTCAGTTTTTTAATGAAACAAAACCAGAATGCTAAGTTCAATCGCAACTACGTTTCCAGAAACTTGTCTACACAATTTAGCTGTCTCTTACTTTAGAAACACGAATGCACTCTTTGCGAGATGTTGAAGGATAGAGAAGTTAATATTCTGATTGATTGATTAATTCATTGATTTTAACAGCATGTCAACTCGTCTAGGGCTATTTCATGCTTGCGAAATTATTTCTAAAGAGCTTTTTCTCATGGCCATGTGATTTCAAGGATTCCAATCTAATATAAACAATTTGCACACAATTACATCTTTTCAAGTATTCCTATCTAATACGAATAATTTGCACACTGTTGTATGGTTTCAAGTATTCCAATCTAATATAACTAATTTACACACGGTTATATGGTTTCAATTATTCCTATCTAAAACAAATAATTTACACACAGTAGTATGGTTTCAGGTATTCAAATATAATACAAATAATTTGCACAGTTATATGGTTTTAAGTATTCCCATCTAATACTAATAATTTACTCACAGTTGTATAATTTAGACTTGTTGCATAATTGGTAAAATTGATTCGAACAGGTAATGTAGTATTCAAATTAAGTTACAACCGTTAAACGGTGGAAAAACCCAGGGAGTCAATTCAGTTTAATTGACAGATACTGATCCTTAAAGCCAAGTTTAGTATTTTGTAGGGAACGAATAGATAAATAAATAAATAAAATTTAAAATTAAATTTAAAAAAAAAAGAAAAAGAAAACTATTAAATTTGCAGAAACTCCCAGAGGTCCCTAACAGGAAAAGGAGATGACGCATGCGTAAAAGAAAAAAGGCATTTTCTCTTGACAAAGGGGACCAAGCATTCTTTCTCTTTCAAGCAGTGTCCGTCGAACCAACAACATTTTGCTGTCTGGTGTTTGGGCACCACGCATACGTCTTTGGACGTAGTGTCGGTTAGTCCCTTTCACCCAGTAACAGCCCTCTCTCGGTCAACATTATGCTGAAATATACAAGACCCACTACTGAACTATAAACTAACCCTTACCGGACTTTGACAAAACTTCCCCCCCCAAAAAAAAAACTAACCCTTATGGAAGTCCGAAATACCAAATGCGGACACCTACATACATGAAACGAATTAACGTATTTTTGAAACCTTAACTGGGGGATTCAACCATTTCAATGTATTCAGGAAAAACTCCCTCATCCACGGAATGGTTGTTGAACTCAGTGAATAAAGGAAAGTATAAAAGAAACGTCTTCGTCTCTTATCTGTTGCTGTCTTTTCTTTCGTATAATTCTTTTTTGGGACCAGCTAACGTGAGGGTAAAATAAAATAACCAAAATATGGAGTCAGATATCAAACGGCAACATAGCCTTGCCCTTTACCCGTGACCTTCAGCCTTAAACCCCACAATTTAACTGGGTAAAGTTTTTAGTGTGCTATTAACAGTAATTCAAACAGTAAATTTAAACTATATCACAGTAAGTTCTGCAGTTCTGAATAATGATTCGAAAAGATAGCATGAACAATAGTTTTTAAAAGGGAATTTTATACAAAGAAATAAAAAAGAAAAGGATAGAAAAGAGAAAGTGTTGCAAATTTTTAGTCCAGTTTGCGGGAAACTTATCTGAAAGAGTGTCCGGGGAAACAAAATTCTTTGAACTTGTATTGGAAATGAATTTTCTGGAAAAAAAAAAAACGGATCAAAGTTGGCGCAAAGATCTCCAACAAACGCCCACGCTGATGTTAAAAGAATAAACAATAGAAAATGTTTTTTAAGACCAATAGGAGGTCTCTAAAATACGCACCCAAAGAAATTTGGAAAGTCAATGCGTGCGCGCGTGATCCATCTTGATGCGAAAAAACACACAATTTTCCAGACACCACAGATCAGTTACTCACACCAGCCCGGGGTGATACGTATTAACTGTTTTCTCAGCGGTGACTTGTTTGTTTGATCTTCAAACAACAGTGTCATATTCCAATTTCAAGTTGGATAAAACTCCTTATCCACGCTTTACCAGAACTAGCCTTTACAGTAATGACTTGATACATGAATCGCTGTATACACTTTTCAACATTTCAGCTCCCAATAAAGAAATAATTTTTTTTTTTGTAGCACTATTGTTAATATTGTCTTTTCATTCATTAACATTAGTACCCTACACCTGAGTCTTTTTCTTTGCTATTTTTGTTTTGTTTTATAGAAATGTTTCAGAGTTCTTTGAACTTAAGTCTTTATGTTGTTTTTTTTTTTTTGGTTTTTTTTCACAGAATTTTCTTTCGGTTGAATTTTCTTTCAGTTGAATTTTCTTGGTAAAAACTTCAGTAGTCGACTTTCGTTTATTCTAACTTTTATTTCTTGGGGAGCTCCATTCATGAAGCGAGTGACGAAACCCATCTGCTAGCTTTCGTGCGATCAGTTCAGTCCCTGAATTCGTACTGAGGGTTCAATTAGTATTTTTTGACAAAAAGGAAAACGTCACTTTTTGGGACCGCACTGGCTGGGATTACTTCTCCCTTCTCCACCCCGGCCGAATGAAGTACGGCACATGGTCATCTTGATTTTTTTCTTAGAAATAAATTTTTATAGAATATACAGATACATATGACAATTTGAGAAAGTCGTGAATAGAACTGAGAATATATACGTATCAAGTCTCACACATACATACATACACACATATACATATGGAGGTGCCCGTGGTGTAATGGTTATCGTCGTAGGAAATGGATACGGCGACACGAGTTCAAATCCTGGACAAGGCTAATAGCATTTCACATAGCACTAATACCCTGGGTTCTTCAGCCTTGGTGAGGCAACTAGTCTAGGATAATGAAAACTCTGAATTCAAACCTGTTAAACCCCGTTAAAAAAAATTGGCCTTGTGTCATATCCTGCTCGAGCAGGTAAATATGTAAGTAAAAATTTGCCTCTCCCTCTCTTGCTCGCTCGCTCTCTTGACTACTGCAAATACGTGGTACATTCAATAAGGTTCCAGACTTTTTTTGTACAGGCATTTAAAATTGTCGTAGACTCTTGAAAATTCAGTATGTTATTGCTATACATCTTCTGAGTGGACTGACCAATTATTATGATTTCAGGTCCAAATGATACGCTTCAGCAGCAATTGGAATACACCCTACTAAAGCCTGATTGTTACAGCTGGTGAATTTCAAAAATGCAATATGGACGTGAGGACACTTTAGAAGAACGATATGCAATAAAATTCTATTTTAAACTTGCAAAAGATGCTACAGACTGATTTGGAGCATCTTGCATGAATCGAGCATCAGTTTTGGAGTGGCATAACAGATTCAAGGAAGGCAGGGAGTCTGTGAGGGATGATGAAAGGTATGGGAGGAGTAAGGAAGTCAATACACCAGAGTTGATTGGCCAAAGGGTTAGGGCTAATCTGTTGAGGTTTTAAGGGAGTTCAGGAAGAGATTCCGTCGGAAGAAGCCAGCACTCTTCAAATCGGGTCAGTGATATTTCCAGCAGAACATGCACCAGTCCAAAACTCCATCTTTGTCACAGACTATTTAACCAAGATGGGCATCAAGACAGTTCCTCACCCTCCCTATAGTCCAGACCTTGCTCCCTGTGACTTTTGGTTATTCCCTAAGCTCAGAGGCTGTCGTTATGAGACAATTGAGGGAAAGAAAGAGGTTGTGACAAAGGTCATTGACACGCTCACACCAGAGGACATCCATGGGGCCTTCCAGAAGTTGTTGGAACGGTACAAAAAGTGCATTACAGCCGGAGGAGATTACTTCGAAAGGGACTAGAGTTTCATGTGTGTACTATCAATAAAAGTACTCATACGAAAAAAGTCTGGAAACTTATTTAATGATCCTCGTACATATACACACTGACATGTTCGAGCAACCTTCACTCACAATAATCTAACATATTAGTGCCACATTGCGCACATACACACACACACACACACATAACAGGCATATATGAACATTGATGTTAGAATTTTCGAAAAGACTGAAACAAATTTTTTGCTGTTTTTGTATTGTCATTTCCTCGCTTGTCGAGTCTTGTTATCAAATATTTAAAAAAATATTTGTTTTGACATTCTTGTTGTTGTAAAATTTATTTTTTGTCTGTGTGGTTTATAAAAATTGTGTTGTCAATTGTGGGACAGGTACTCGGAGTTTAACTTCTAACGAAACTTCGAGAATAACTCATCCTCCACAACGTCAAAACAAAAATATCGCAAGTTGTTTTTAACTTTTGATAAGCAGTTTTTAGAGAAACAGAATTGTAAAACCCTCCAAGCTCACTTGATCTAGCTATGTTCCCAAACTGAAAATTCACCTCTACATATTCGAAGACGTGTGGGACATCTTTAGGAAAGACGACAGCGCAATTTCAGTGCACATTAAAAAAGGATTTCAGGGGTTCATTGACCAATGGGAAAATTAATGTTAAAATCGTTGTTTATTTCTGTCTTGGTAAATAAAGCTTCACTCTCGGTTCTTTCAGAAAATACTTCATAGATATTGTGCTTTAGAGGAGGCGTTCGTGGTGTAATGATTAACGTCATAGGAAATGGACACAATGACACGAGTTCAAATTCTACTAGGGGCTATTTGCATTTTAGATAGTACTGTTACCCTTGGGAACTATTCTCCCACCAGTTATGAGCAAATAGTGGGACAGACAGGGTTCTTCAGCCTTGATTGGCAACCAGTCTAGGAGAAGGAGAACTCTGCATTCAAATCTATTTTACTCTGTTTAAAAATTCAACCTTGTCTTTTATCCGGCTCGTACGGAGGGATAGGTAAATATATACGTATTGAACTTTATAAATATGTTGGGTATGACTCTTTACTCAGTTGTCCAGTCCGAAAAGTGACGTGAGTACGGGATTATTAAAAGACCTAAGAAGAGGAAATTCTTATGATGGATAAACTGTGTGCTATTTGAATTACGAATACGCTATAGCAAAACAGGAACAGAAAAATATGGATGGTTATTTTGCATTCAATGAGGGTGTAATATAATTGCAGAGGGATTTCGTTGTATATATCTTGCCTTTCGGTTTAGTTAGGCTGAGAACTTTTCGCATAGTGCATGGGTTAGTTGAGTGCAGGTGTTCACGCACGCGCGGGGCGGATGTGACAATCAGAGATGTTACAATAAAAATCCCAGATAGGAAATACGACCGGGGACGTGAATGACGCCATGCCCGGAAGCGCTGAGGATTTTGAGATTTGAAAAAAAGCAGTTAGTTGAGTTTCGGACTTTTGGGGCTCACCGAGGTGAGACCAGTTTGGGTCTACAGGATGTCTGCGCGTTGGTAGAGTTGAGATTCGACGCGAGACGAAGCAAGTCAATTTTCGGAGCTCGCTGAGGGCAGACCAGTAGTTTGCAGCGGGGGTGCCGCACGTGGTGGAGTCCGATGGAAAAGTCAGCATAGAAAGAAATTGTCTCTCTCTCTCTCTCCTCATGTCGAAAAACCTTAAACTCAAAAAGGTAAATAAAAGTTTCGTACCTGAACGAATTTCGAGTGTTTTTCGGATTCCTATATGCTTATGAACATTATGAACATTTTATGAACATTATGTCTATTTCACATATCCGTATCATGGGTATGATACAAGTGTTTTAACACCAATAGTATCTGCTGGACCTTTCTGGAGTCCACGGTGAGTCTCCTCAGTTCCCTTAGGCACTTTTCAGTATTCTAGCCAATCGTAATGTTATGAAATAGCCGAGGGATTTCGGTTCATGCCTTTGAGTTTAGTTAGGCTGAGAACCTTTCAGCTCAACACATGGGTTGGTTGGGTGTAAGATTGAAGCAGGTGTTAACGCTGGTGCGCGCGAGCGGATGGAGGTGTCACTCAGATGTCATAACAGTCCGAGACGATACTGGGTGACAAGGTGCGGGTGACGTCACGCACCGGAAGCACGCGGAAGTTTGTGTGAGAATTTGAAGAAAATAAGAGTCGGGTTTTGGACGCCAAACGAGAAGGATCGATGTTGGAGCTCGCAGGCGCGAGGCGAACGTGCGCCCGATGGGGGCCGCTCGAGTTGGGGGCCAAATGAATAAGACAGCATAGAAGATTGTGTCTCTCCTCCTTACGTCGAAACCTTTAACTCAAAGTTAATAAAAAGGTTTCGTACCTGAACAAGAAGTAGTTACGTATTTTTGAGATTCCTGTTCTTTATATATTCTATCGTTATGAACATTACATGTCTATTTCGCACATGGACATATTCGTGTATATGGCTACGCAACAGTAAGTGTGGGTTTCCAGCTCCCCTTGTCTCTCCTCCAGGTTCTTTGTGACTATTTAAATCGAAATATTAAACTGAATCGGAATTTAGATATTTTGAAAAATTTCTAAACATATTCCAATGCCATGTTAATCAACACATCACACTGAACGGCTTATCTCTTATTTGTGGCTGGCTAAAATGCAGAAACAATGGTGATAAACAACAGAAAAACATTGTATATATTTACCCAAGACCTATGCCACGAGTGGCACAAGGTCAATTTTTTTTAGGTTTTTAACAGGTTTGAATTCGGAGTTTTCTTTCTCTTTGATCGGTTGCTATGGCAAGGTTAAAGAACCTAGTCTGCTCTGCTATTTACTCATAACTGGACCGAGAATTGTAGGATTCATGCCTTTTCTCAGCGCCATGTGAAAATGCAAACAGCCGTGTCCAGGTTTTGAACACTGTTCGCCATGTCTATTTTCTACGTCGATAACCATTGAACCACAATGGCTTTTGATATGAATACAAAACCCTAAAACTTTGGTGGATCCACAATCACGTGATTATTAACTGCTATCTCTACACTTCAAAATAGCACCAATGGCCTACGCGTTCACACATGACGTCATTCCGTTTTTATTTCTTCAGATATTCAATATAAGACAGGAAAGTTATTAGTACGTATATCTTTAGACGCTCATGGGGTAATAATTATCTTTGTAGGAAATGGATACGATGATCTGAGTTCAAAACCTGGACGAAGCTGTTTGCATTTCGCATAGTACTAATACACTTGTATCCAGTAATTGTCCTTACAACTAGTAGGACAGACTATGCTCTTTAACAATATGACAATATAAGAGAAGCAAAACTCCGAAGTCAAACCTGTTAGAAATCGCAAAAAATTGACTTTGTGCCGCATTCGGCTCGTGGCGTAGGGCTTGGATAAATATATACAATATATTTCTGTTGTTTATCACCATTGGCTCTGTATTTTGGCCAGCTACGAATAAGAGCCATGCCATTCAAATTGATGTATTGATCAACATGGTCTAGAAGGACAATTCTGAATTTAAACCAGCTTTCCTCCTCTTAAAAATGTAACTTGTGACCCATCCTGTTCAAAGCGCAGGGATTGGTTGAATGCAAACATCTTAAAGATATCAGATTACAAGTTTTAATAAAAAAAACAACAAAAAACAATATGACCGATATACTTTTTATACCTGCTGCACAAATCGAATTTAAGCTTGGCGCAAAGTTTTCATGGCATCTGGTATCAATGATGACATGCGTCGAGTTGTAATCAATAATCTATCGATTAAGTATCATATAAATAAAAAAAAATAGCAGACCAATTTCGTTACGTCTCTAATCAAAATTACTAATTGAAAACTTTTACTCTCTTCCTGCTATCGGTAATGAAGTAATTAAAACATCTGTTCAGCGTTTTGAGACGTTTGTAAGGTGAGAATCTGTGAAACTCTCAGCCTGAAATCTCCCAACTACTTTTCTATGCCGCGCAGCATGTGTGGGGAATAAAAGGTGGATTCATGCCTTTCCTCAGTACAGAGTGAAACGTAAACAGTTCCGTCCTCGAAGCGCCGATTCCAGTTTCTACGACGATAACCGTTACGCTAAGCGTGCCTTCAATTGATTGGGGAGTATAACTAGACACCCAACAGGATGAAAAATATGACCTGTTAAGGGGCGGATGAACGTTCTCGTATGATCAATGGCCATTTAAAGTATATGCGCCTTGAAACGTAAGAACATCCTTTGTCTTGAAACTTGGTCTGATTAATTCTCAGCAACCAACAGTGCAGGACCCCACCGTGCTGCTAGATCCAGGAAGTGGTGTTAAGAGGCTCGTTCAAGACCCTTAATTACCGAAATCCACTCATGCACATGTAGTCCCTTCTAGGGGACCATCATCTTCTTTTAGGATGGATAGCGAAAAAACTGAGGGACGACAAATAAACAGTTCATTGTTTTATATTTATCATCTATCAAAACTTTCCAAACAATCACTTCTTTTATATGATACTATAAATTCTGTCCGTAGAAGCACATATTTAGATGCAGCAATGCATACAGTGATGATACAAGTTGGAGGTGCCCGTGGTGTAATTGTTATCGTCGCAGGATATGGACACGGTGACACGAGTTCAAATCCTGGACCTGACTGATTGCATTTCACATAGCACTAATACCCTTGGGAAAGGTATGAATCCAATTATTCTCCCTCTAGCTATGGGTAAATAGTAGGGCAGACTAGGTTCTTCAGCCTTGGTGAGGCAACTAGTCTAGGAGAAGGAAAACTCTAAATTCAAACCTGTTAAACTCCGCTTAAAAATTGACCTTGTGTCATATCCTACCCCAGCATAACTCAACAAAGTTAAATGGTTCAAGTATTGCTATGTATCACTAACAATTCAATTAAAACTCAGTCATCTTTTTACACGCAGTTAAATGGCAAAAAGCTCTATTTCTAACAATTCAGTTTAGCGTAAGTCAACAAAGTTGAATGATTCCAAGTATTGCCATGCATCGAGAACAATTCAATTACACATTTAAATGATCAAACAGTTCTATTTCAAACAATTCAATTTAGCATAAGTCATTTGTTTGCATTCCGCTTAAATGTCACAGTTTTATTTGACCCATAGAGAGGACCCTATGAGGTGCTACCTCTCCGGACCAGAGTTGACTAGGGAGCGGTGGCAATGAAGGGGTACTCAGTATTCCCTCCTCCCAAGTTACAGCATTACAGGAGCCTCACCATCAGATTGTTTAATATCATATCCAGGATACTCGTTGAGAGGATCTTATCCCTCTGCAGAGATGCATTGGAGTATTCTACAGTCCCAGTCAACTGGGCAGTCATCTAACTAAATACTCTGCCGCAGTTCCAAATCCTTAACGATATCCCTAGCTCAAATATATACTGATTGATTGATTTTAACGGCATATCAACAGTGGATCCAATAATTTGGAGAGGGTGAATGAAAAGATACAAGATTTAGGTCGGTAAGTGAATAAGAAAAACGTGTTAATACATAGATTAGATAAATATCACATGTTACCAAAGGCGTTATTATTTTCAACCTGCCCTTAGTCAATAACAAATAAAGCAAAAACACATTTGACACGCTTCACTCGTCATACGGGAAGTGGGGGAGTTCCAGTGGCGTAGTGGGTGACGTGCTGGACTGCGACATCGTAGTAATGTTAAATTATGTCAGGGAGCTTAGTTTCCTACTTGTTTTAGATAAAGAAATAAATAAAAGGATGACTCGGTCAAGCCCGAACGAATGAAAGAGATAGACAAATAAATTAAATAAATCAGCAGTTGGCACACACACACACACACACACACACACACACACACACAATAAATGACAAATCCCAGACAGCGTAGCGGTCTTTATTTGAAGTTCATGCTTGACGGTCCAAAAATTTAGGCGAAGGATTTTGAGTTGTAAATTGATATCTCACGTATGAGAGGTCAGAGAGGATTCGATGATCCCGAGAGGTTAGTCAACCGAAATTGTGTGTTTGACCGAAAACAGAGTGTATCTGGCCATCAACACTGACAGTGAGAGACTTTTGATGTCTCAAATTGAAAAGTCTAGTTGATATCAGAAGTGAGTCACGAGAAATATATGTCAACCCTCTCTCTCTCTCTCTCTCTCTCTCTCTCTCTCTCTCTCTTCAAAAGCCAATCGTATTTTGACTAATTAACGGCAGCCAAATTATAAAAGTAAAGCTGAAACTCGTTGCATTGGTGTCTGTCTTAACATGACAAGAGAAATCTTTTGCATCCTAAAAGAAATCGGGAACTTGCTTGCTTCTCAAGAAACCAAAGAACAAGGGAAAATTTTACCACCCTTCGCAGAAACAAAAAACAGGTAAAGAACCGAACTGTGATTTATATCTCACACTCGCCACCCTCTGAAAAACCCTCATCCAACATAGCAATCTAAAGCGGCTATCTACCAGACACTCCTCTGACCACAAGACACTCACCCATTCCTCCCCGTGGCTACTAAAGTACAGAAATAGTTAGTTTAATACGAAAAATAATTCGTTTTAGTGCAGCCATGGCACAATAAGTGTATTCGAACTCGTCACCCTATTTCGTTCGCTTTCGCACTTAAACTCTTGTGGAAAATATGAATCCCCTTATCCCCCCCCCCCTGCTATGGGCTAAATATTATCACTATCGTTGTTCTACAAAGTTTGGTTGGGTTGGGTTTTATGGCATATAAACCATTCTAGGTTATTTGATACCCAATCCTGTTATAACAAGGGAGCAGATGACATTACCATTTTTGGCATAAATGGTAGTTGACGTAGTATCGTTCTGTTGTCTCTTGTTATTTTTATAGAAAGGAAACAAATAATGAACGCATAGATACTGATGGCCTTCAATCTAGTAGTTTAATGGCTGCTTGAGAGGAAGTTTCCTTGTGCCGTGAGTTGAATAGAATGGACAATCATTTGTAAATGGCTATGCGGGAGTTTAGAGCTTAGCCAGAAGCTTCGGGTCCAAATGGTTTAGGAGGGAGAAATAATTGACCAAGAAATGGTCTCCTAAGGTATGCAGAGGAACAAATGTTGAAGTGGGCTCTCTCAAGATGGATTGTCCCTGTCTGCTGTTGGAATTGTCCCGAGTTGGAGAGAGAAATGTCTTCTCTCGTATCGGCTGGTCTTACCTTCTGCCAGCCAAGAGGAATGTGAAAAGAAAAGAGAGGTCGCACGTGTTTAGCGCTGCCTTTTATGGTGCCCGGTGAGGTATGCCCGGGCAGAATGGCATGTGTCGTTCTAATTGGATGAAATGTATCATTTCAAAATTCCAATGGCAAAACAATTCCCGCACTAAATAATGGTTTGCAATTCTTTCTGCTACACTGTTTATAAGTTGGCGACCATAGTCGAGGGTGATCCGGAGGCTCCCTTTTCAATAGCTACTACACCATAGTATCAGGGAGGGCGCTTCTTCATTCCCGGGATTTCTCTACTTTACCTTTGATCATTACCTTAAAATACTGAGTTTTAAGCAAGGCAGAATCAAGTACCATTTTTTGAGTCTTTGGTATGACTCGACCTAGGATTGAACCCTGGTCTTCCGAAACATTGGCAAACACTCTACGCATTAGACCAATGGCCTGGTAATACTGTTTATACATATATATTGAATATATATATGATTTGTAAACATATTTTCTTAATAATATTCTTAAACAAGCCTGAACTCTTTTGGCAAACAGTTAAATGATTTCAAGTATTACTATATAACAATTACAATTTAACGTCAGTCATTTGTTTGTACACATTATTTGACCCATAGATAGGACCCTGTCAGGTTCTACCACTCTGGGTTAGGATGGATCTGAGAGCAATGGTAATAAAGGGCTACACCACATTTCCCAAATCTCCAAGGCTTAAGCCTCGCCATTAGATGCTTTAATGTCATATCTAGGACACTCTTGGCGGAGGGAGTCTTACGACTCTGTAGAGTTGCAGCCAGTGTATTCTATAGCCCCAGCCGACTGGGCTGAGTGGTTCTACAAGGGTGGCTTTGGCATTCAATTACCGAAAATGCTATTAAATAAAGAAATCAAAATCAAATCACTCGTCATGAAGTTAAGAATAGATTAAATGACCATTTCTGAGTATATAACACATCAATCAATAAGTCCCGGGACTGACTAATAAAACAACAGCTTTTAAACAAAATTCGACTTTATTCATTAACATAGTCTCCTTTTAGGGTGATACACTGATTCCAATGATTCTCTAACAATTCGATGTCTTTTTAGTAGAACGATTTGTCTTTACCCGCAAAATACGCCTCAGTTTCTGATATCACTTCTTCATTGGAGCCAAATCTCTTTCTTGAGTTCTGCCAATAGTCACAGAGAGCCAGATCTGGAGAATATGCAGAAGCAATTCAAAGAGCAATTCATGTAGTTTTGCCATTGTTGCGATCGACTTGTGACAGTGCATAGTCTTGGCGAAAGAGAACTTTTTCTTCTTCATTAGTGGCCATTTTTGTGGCGATTTCTTCCTTCAAATGCACTAATAATGCTATATAATATTTGCTATGGCTGGTCCTTCTTTTCTCAAGGTAATCGATGAACAAAATACCTTGCGCATCCCAAAATACGGAGGCCAAAACCTTGCCCGCTGATGTTTTCGTCTTTGGTCGCTTTGGACGGCTTTCACCAACTCCTGTCCACTAAGTTGAATGCCGATTTGACTCTGGAGTGAAGTAGTCGATCCATTTTTCATCCATTGTCACTTATTAACGCAAAAACTTCTTTTGAAACAGTTGCAAACAACGCTCTGAATCGTCGATGCGTTGTTGTTTTTGATCGACTGAGAACAAACGTGGCACCCATTTTGAATACAGCTTTCTCATTGACAAATATTCATGCAAAATGGTGAATACACGGCCTTCTGATATCTTCAATTCCTCTGGTATCTCACGCAACTTCAATTTACGATCGGCCATAATGAGTTTGTGGAGTTTTTTGGTGTTTGCTGGAACAGCGCCGAATTTGGGCGACCTAAGTGTTCAGCATCATTTGTGTCTGTGCGACCGCATTTAAAATCAGCATACCACAACTTAACCGTTGTTTCCGACGGAGCTGAGTGCGAATAACACTTATCAAACCATTGCTTTGTTTGAAGAATATTTTTCCCATCAGAAAGCAATACTTCATCAACACACGAAATTCAGATTTTTCCATTGTTTTGAAAATTTGCAACAATAAAAAGAAGTAAGTAAAGTTGGCGACCTTAGTCGAGGGTGACCCGAAGGTTCCCTTTTCAATAGCTACCACACCTAGGTGTAGGAGAGGGCGCTACTCCTTTCCCTGGATTGCTCCTCTTTACCCTTGATCCTTACCTTAAAATGCTGAGTGTTAAGCAAGGTGGCATCAAGTACCATTTTTTCAGTCTTTGGTATGACTCGACATGGGATTGAACCCCGGTCTCTCGGGCCACTAGCAAACACACATTCGGCCAATTTGTAAACTAATTATCCATTTGGGCGCAAATTTTGACACGTTCCATTTGAAGGTTAGTACTTTATAAAAATCATATGGATTTTTTATAAGTGGCGCCATCTATATGTCAGGCCTGGGACTTATTGAGTAATGTGTTATGTGACATGATCAGATTAGGTTGCATCCACACCATCCATTCATCATCAGCAGCAAGGCGTGCCGGCAGTATGGATTCCCTGGGCTCTCCTGCTCTCTCACCGTCTCTATTTGTAATTTGTATTCAATGTCTACACAGAGTTCTTGCTGGTTGGTCATCACTAGTGTGTCTATATGTAGGAGTCCATAGGCGAACGTCACGTATGAGTTCTTGCTGGTCGGTCATCACTAGTGTGTCCACACGTAGGAGTCCATAGGCGAACGTGACGTATAAGCTATCGCTGGTCGGTCATCACTAGTTTGTCCATGTGTAGGAGTTCATAGGCGAACGTCACATAAGAATTCGACCGTACTTCTCCGGAGCCAAGAATAGTTTGCTCGTCTTACTTGGATGGTTTGTGAGATGGGAGGTAAATGGCCTTACAGCTGGTGTCTTCCAGATTGCTGCTTCTAAGATTTGTCTAAAACAATTCTAAATTCAGTCTTTTCTTTTTATATATAATTCAAAAATATTTTCTTTGTTTAAGAATAACACTAAGATTTATCTAAGATATTCATCATCATCATCAAAGTATACCGACAGCACAGGTTCTTTTGACTCTTTCTCGCCATTCGTTCCTAGTAGGCATCGCTCTTGATATGTCTCCTTAACAGGATCCAGCATTCGAACAGAGCTGATGAATGTACGTCTTTGCAGGTGTGTCCGTGTGTAGCAGTCCATAAGAGAACGTCGGTTTTGAGCTCGTTCTCATTTTCTCCAACAATGCCTGTCATGTCTCGCTCGTCTTCCTTGGATAGTTCGTGAGATGGAAGGAGAGTGGACATACAATGACCTCGGTCCATAGTCTTATATATGAACGAAATCTGGTTAGTGTGTCCATGTCTAGGAGTCCATTCGAGAACCTTACTCATGAGTTTGTCCTTACTTCTCCAGTAGTGCTCGGTATGTTTTGCTTATCACTGTTCGATGGTTTTCGAGATAAAAGGTAAGTGGTCGAGCAATTGCCGTTTTGGATAGGAATTGTTCAATATCCTATTTACCAACCCCTCCGCTCGGGCAGGATATGACACAAGGTCAATTTTCAAGCGGAGTTTAACAGGTTTGAATTCAGAGTTTTCCTTCTCCTAGACTAGTTGCCTCACCAAGGCTGAAGAACCTAGTCTGCCCTACTATTTACCTATAGTTGATGGAATTGTTCAATATAGTAAAGAATATTCTTATGCAGTTCTCATCAAGCCTTTTCTCGAGGCGTTTCGGTAGACCCATTGTAGTTTGATTTAGTTTGGTTAGGTTTTATGGCATATTAACCATTATAGGTTATTTAATGCCAAATCCATTTTTATACATAAAAACAGTTCTATTTCAAACAAGTCTGATCAGCAAAAGTACAGTTTTTTTTACACTCAGTTAAATGTCAAAACAGTTCTATTTCAAATACATCAGTTTAGCATAATAAGACTTTTTAGTTCTATTTAACCTATAGATCGGACCCTATCAGGTGCTACCACTCCGGGCCACAGTGGACTTGGGAGCGATGGCAATAAAGGAGTAGTCTGCATTCCACAAAGCTCCAGCATTACTGGAGCCTCACCATCAGATTGTTTAATGTCATATCCAGGACACTCGTAAGGGAAGTCTTACACCACTGCAGAGATGCAGTCAGTGGATTCTGCAGCCTCAGCTGACTGGGCCACATGAAACTCGTTGGCTGGAGCCTTATCCCACTGTAGAGATGCAGTCTGTGTATTCGGCTGCCCCAGCTGGGCCGATTGGAAGAATTCCGTTTTATTTTATCAAAGAGATCAGATTTCCAAATAGTCGTTAACCTGTTAGTAGCTGTCTATGTCTTTCCTATACATATGTCGTCATCTCTTTTAGTAGATGAGATATTGCTACCGAGGTAGATGAACTGGCCCACTAATTTCAGAAGTTTGCCATCTAATGAGAAGATAGTATCATCTTGATTAAAACACGATCCTGAGAATTTGAAGTATATATTTAAACATGTGTACATTACATTTAAATCTTTAAAATAGTTTAGTTATTACAAATCACTTACTAACTTACTCCATGCTCCGGGGTCTCATCCTGACTAACTGACCCTCTGTTCCGAGCTGTTTCGGGGTCTCATCCCTAACTGACTAACTCTCTTCGGCCTTCTCTTCCGGTTTCGCAGGTTTTCACGGGCATAGCTCTTTGTGTGGTCTTTGCGCCAAAATAGACAAAGAAAAGTCTTCTGGACATTCAGGCGCACCTTCAAAGATGCCGGAGATAAGATCCCCTTTTTTGACCACCCATCCACGAACACACACAGAAACACACACACACACACACACATATATATATATATATATATACGAATGCTCATTATCATGTCACAGATGGTTTGATATGCTGTCAAAATCAATCAATCAATTAGATTCATAAATTTATCTCCTCATAACTTCTGTACATAAATTACGACGTATTCTTTTTTCTTAATCATATTACCATTTCTCCCAGGTCCACTGACCCAGATTAGGAGTACCTGTTAGGGTTCCATCGATGCATCAAATAGATCTGTTTAAAAATTATTTGTATTTGATAGGAATACTTAATGCCAAATAATTATTTGCATCACAGAAAGTTACATAAAGCTATAATTATTTACTAAAGATTATTATAAATTACTTGAAAATTATTTGCATTTGATAGGAATACTTAATACCACATAATTATTTGTATCACAGAAAGTTGCTTGAAGCTATGATTATTTACTAAAGATTATAATAAGTCACTAGAAAACATAATTGTGTGTGAACAAATGATTATTATCAAATAGATATCGCTACTTGAAACCATATAATTGTAAGAATTAAGACCTTGTAGATTATTTCTCCGGTGTTAATAGAATCAATTGCATTTTGAATTGTGAATCAGTATATTATCAAAATCAAATGTGAGAATACCCGCCTCTGCAACTCGTTGCATGAGTTACTAATTCCTCGTCGAGAACTTATGTGTGGCCAGATCGAGCGAGAGGCAGGTTCACAGGGAAAAGAACAAAAACACAACAACTTTGTGGTTAAAACGCCAAGGGAGGATAGAGAGCGTGTAACACTTTGTGGATAATTAGTTCTAGTTTGAGTTTCGGCTGGCAAAAGATTATCTTAACTAACTGGGTCCGGCTGGTAATGTCGCTGTTCATTGTTTCTTTGTTCCGGCCTAATCAATTTTCCTCGAACCCAAACTAAGTCTAATTGCTAGGACCCAAAACACACCTGTATATATACAGAATGTTTCATTATTATTTCCGGCCAAGGGACACCCACGAATAAACCCATAACTTTTGGGGAGTCATTTCTCTCTTTAAAAAACTGGACATAAAAATAATTCCTAGCCTGGCCATCTCCGATACAGGAACATTGAATTCAGACCCTTTTAAGTTTTTGACCAGTACCTGACAAGTAACTAACACTTACCCACGTCCGTGGCTATATGTATAAACATTTTCTTATGTAGATTTCATTAATCTAGTTAATGGGTTTTCCTAACATTTGAAATTTGATACCCAGGCCGAATCTAACTCGCCACATATATATGTGTGTATATGTGTGTGTGAGTGTGTGTCTGCGAACACATGTGCGTGGACGTATATATATATATATATATACACACATGTATGGGAGCACACACACACACACACACACACGTGTGTATACATATATGTGCATATATCCAACTCATAGTGTCACACAAAGAACATAGTTCAGCGAAAGCTGAGTCCTGGACATGAAGACGAAAGCTGTGTAAATGAATAATTTCGAACAATCCATATGTTAAAAAATGCTAGTGTCCTTGAAGATCACTAAAATAAATAGGTCCGTGCATCTGATTGGTTGTTGTAAACAACCAATCAGATGCGTAGATGAGCGGTCAATAATCATCCAAATAAATAAAAAGCCAATTCACTTTCCCTTTTTTTCCCTATGTTGCGTGAACGGGATGGTGTATCAGAGACTAATCATCTCTGATAGGGGAGGAGAGTATGATGTTAGAAGACCCGAAACTCTCCAAAGAACCAAGCAAAACATCACTGACGACACCTGCCGGCGCTAAATGTATTAAGGCGTATATTTAAAGTAATCACCAAGGCGTGTAAACCGCAAAGTTTTGGCAAATGGGCAAATACTGACCTATTTACGAAAAATTTTCTCGTTCCCCAATGATATCTGCATCAGAGAAAATAAAGTCTTAGAAACATTAGGCCTCGGATAATTCTTTCCACGCTTTTAACCGGGATTAAAAGGAAGGGTATCAGTTTTTGCAACTGATATACACCCGGGATGAGGAGGCAATAACATTTATTCATAAGAATATAAACTCTGTTTTTATTTACGAAAGGTCGAAATAGTTGCGTAAGAGAGAGAGAGAGAGAGAGAGAGAGAGAGAGAGAGAGTGAGTGAGTGAGTCGGATAGACTGGGAACTGCTAAGATACAATATCTTGAGATTTACACCAGGTGGAGATATATCTCCAGATAGCCTTGTTTTTTCGTGCTTCTTTCACGGAAGACTGATTTGGGGCCGGGCCCCACCTGACTAACGCCTAAAATAGCTTGACTGCTCACTGCTTACCACTGACTCTGCTAACTACTGACTGACTGCTCCGTCGACAGACAGCAGGCGTTGAAAACCTCTGTCGTTATATATTTTTCGGACGCCTACGCAATACTCAATTCTTCCTACGCAATGCACGTGTCATTTCCGCTGTTTTTTCTTCCGCTGAAGACACAGCTGCAAATCTTATTTGGAAGTCCACAACTAACCGGCCTATTAAAAATCAATATGTAACACAATAAAATATTTACCATCAACATGAAAAAACAAAATAAGGACAAAAAATCACTTTTCTATAAATAGATTTTAAATATTCTAAGATTGTCTCCAATGTTTACAATTTTTTTATTCAAAGGAAACAATCTCCCATCTCTTCTGATGTACAAATATTTTTTATGGGCAAATATATGAATCAAAATGCAGTCTATAGATTTCTTAAGCTGTGGACTTGATAAAAATTCTTTTTAAATTAAAAAGGCATAAAAGATGACTTTTAAAGTTTATTTTAGATTTGGTTATATTTGAAAAGAAGGAAGATGTAAAAATTTCTAAAGCCCTTTTACAGCAACATTGAGTGCGTGTGTTTCATTTTACATGAAGTAAAAAAAAAGAAGTAAAATATATATTTAGATATAATGATCTAAAATTTGTATGAAAAAACTATATCTCTTATTGAATACAATGTATGGAAGGAATCTTCTTTTTTTTAGATGAGGAAGAAAATCTTTTTTATTTTTTCTTAATCGTTAAAAATCTTAAAAAGGAAGAGATGGGTATATCAAAGCCAGAATTATGATAATTCTTTCCTTTGTTTCCAAACTGTCCTGTTGTTGGGAAGCATCAATCCACAATAAAGTTTGTTATGAAGACTGAAAGTAAAATTTTCTAATAAAAAAATTATGAAACATACCAGACAACAGAAATTTGTGATCTAGTAGAGTGTTTTGACTGGACAATCCTCCAATTGAAAAACGGCATATAAGTTACAGAAAATGGATCTTCAAAGAGTCACTGAATGTAACCAATTTTCAGAAACTATTTTTGTATGAATATCAGCCACATTGTTATATACCGTGATGAGAAATGAAGGACAACCAGAACACTTTTTAATAAGAATATCTCTCTCTTTATTCTTCTTAGAGTCAAAGCTTCTGTGATGTAAGAGAGAGACGGTCGGAGACAGGGACAGACAAAGACAGATTGTTATATTGACCCATAACTTCTTCTCTTGACCATAGCACACTGTGTTATCTTCAGGATCCCACTTAGCACTTATTCTGCATCTCGGCCGGGGTTGCTCAACCGGAGGCCGCTACCCTCAGCGGGACGCTCTCACTGACTGCAAGATGGCTCTGATTCTGGCTCTCACTACCTCCAACTCTCTATTCTACACCGACTGTGCTTGACCTGACTTGAGGATAAGTATAGATTGACACTACCTGTCACACTTAATTTTGCTTTATTATTTTATCAAAGAGACTGGAAGAACTGAAGATCCAAGGAATGCTTGAAAGTATCCAGTGTACGACTCAAGTAAAAGTCTTGCAATGATATAACTTCATTCTCAAATTGCGCTAACATCACAGATTTCCCCAAATCTCACTTTCCATACTACATCCTGTGTCTGCACAGAGCTGATGTAAATAAGTTTTATCTGGTCAGCCAACACTGGTATGTCCATGTGTAGGTTTCCATAGAAAAACGCCACTGAGTAGTTCAAAAAGGAGACATCTCAACTCTAAATAGCAGTTCTCTGAAATTAGCAGGCTTATTCATATAGCTGCATCTCATCTACTGAAAATAACATCAATATACGCCTAGCAAAAGCATGGACTGCTATCGATAGGTTATCGAGCCTTTGGAAGTCTAACTGTACCATAGCCATGATATGTCTATGTGTGAAACGTACATCAAATGTCCATAAACATAGAACATAGGAATCTTGAAATTCGGAAAAAAACACGTAACGACTTCTTTGTTCAGGTACGAAACTTTTTTTTTTATTACCTTTGAGTTTAAAGGTTCTTCGACATAAGGAGAGAGAGGGGGGCACAATCTTTCTATTCTGGCTTTTTCATCTGCCCCCCAACACGTGTGGCACCCGCCACAAAGGTCTCCGCGAGCAAGCGAAAACCAACCGTCTTCCCCCGAGCCAGGTCTCATCTCAACTAACTGACTTTTTCAAAATCTCCCAAAATCCTCCGGGCTCTTCCGGTGCGTGATGTCACCCGCACTCCGTAACCCCGCTTCCAATGTGGGCCATTGTGACATCTCTGAGTGATACGTCCGCTCTGCCCGTGCACGCGCGCGTGAACACCTGTATTAATGTTGCACCTAAGTAACCCATGTGCTGAGCCGAAATGTTCTCAGCCTAACTAAACCCAAAGGCATGAAACGAAATCCCTCGGCCATTATGTTACATAACTTGTCCAATAAAATAAAACGTGGTTTCTTCCAAGTAGCTTTGTATTAATTCTACAGAATGGATGCACCACACAGACGCTGACGAAGAGTAAAGAGAAAAAGCTAGATGGGAGCTGCACAAGAATATTAGGAGCTATATTGAACAAATCCAGGAAGCAACATCCAACTAAACAAGATGTAAGACAACCTACCTTCAAAACTATCCAAGAAAAACGAACAAGGCATGTGAGACACTGCTGATGTTACGATACGGCCTCGTCCCCCACACGTTACATCAACTCTTTTAACTATTTCGCTTCTTTACGGCCGGTGATCAACTAGTGGCTCCGATAGGGGTAACGCACATTTCTTGCCACTACAAGAATACAATTGAGGGGGTGGGAGGAAAGAGAATAAACGAACAAAACGAACAATATGCTTGGGGTTACTCAAGAGCAGAACTGATTTGATATTTAACTGTGTGTAAATAAATGCTTAATTGAATTATTCGCGATACATAACAATACTTACAACCATTTAACTTTGTTGACAAAACAGTTCTATTTCAAATAATTCAGTTTAAACATTTAGCAGTGTGAAAACAAAAAAAACTGAACTTATGCCAGACTGAATCGTTTGAAATAAGAAGTAAGTAAAGTTGGCAACTAGAAGGCTCCCTTTTCAATAGCTACTACAACGAAGTGTAGGGGGATGGCGATATTCCTTTCCTTGAATTGATCCACTTTACCCTTGATACGTACATTATATTGCCAAGTGTTAAACGAGGAGGTATCAAGTACCTTTTTTAAAGTTTTTGGTATGACTCAACCTGGGATTGAACCCAGGTCTCCCAGATCATTTGCAAACACTCTACTCACTATAGAACCATATATATATATATATATATATATATATATATATATATATATATATATATATATATATTTGCCATTAAATAACCTACAATGATTGATATGCAATAAAACAAAACAATAGTATTCAGGTTACATCTTGTATATATTCTCGTATATTCTCTTTTGACATTGTCAATATATCCGAGTACAGAGTTGTGTCAAAGTGTTTAGGAGTGTTAAATCATAACACAACCTTGAAAATCATATCAGGATATTTACTATGTTCTAGCAGGCACATACTGTATCCAGTTTAAAATGAAATTTCAACACCTTGAAAATATTTCCATAAACTCAAATGTACAGCTAAGATATATACCGATCAATCGGTTCTTAAATAAAGGCAGTATCACAATCTTCAGGTTACATATTAATATCCTCCCTGGATAGCCTATAATTTTTGTATACATGCACACAGTTCATTGGTACGATCTTTTGTACATTACAAAAACAGCCAAAAACTTTGAAAATTTTCTCAAGATATCAATGTTCCATGGGACGTTTCTTTTATATGGAATAAAAGAAACGTCCTGTGGAACATTTCAAAATAAACACGTCATAGCATCATCAGCTCGCGAATGTGCAACAATATTTTAATTACACAAGCAAATTTGAAAATATTTACATTTCGCTGTTAGACATTGCTTTGTCAGGATGCTTTAATGGGGCATCCTGTCAGTGAGGGGAGCCGATGTACAAATAAAACCACCGAGAGGAAGGCCCCGAAATGGTGCACATTTTCTCCTGATGACCCCCAAAACAAATATGGAGTTAAAACTGCTCGGTGGAAATAAGAACGGCTAAAGGAGCATTTTCTATCCGCTCACTTTTTGGTGAGTTTCTGTTACTTGGTAAGTAACTTCCTTCTTCGATATTGTAAAGCAGATCAAAATTCTGGTGTTGTTTTTCAGGATGTTGTAATTTCATTTTCTTCTGTCAATATATTTCCAAGGATTTTATCAATCCAAAAATAGCCTTATTAATCCTGGCGTTGATTCTACAATTTATTTTTTCCAAGCAGATGAACACATTTTATGAGTCACGCTTGCTTGAAAAGTAAGAAAAGAAAATAAGATGTTTTACACAAAATGTAACAAGTAAGCATGAAATCTCAGCAGATGTTAGAAAATATTTTTATTTTCTCAAGTTAACAGGTGGAGATGAAAAAACAGAAAGAAAAAAAATGGACTATGGGGAGAAGAAAAAATGAACTTTTGACAAAAATTACTAGGCCCTCATGTCTGGGCACTTTTGGCAATTTGGTCTTTTAGAATCAAAATGCTTTGTCTCTGCTCAGGAGGTAGCATAGCAATCTGCTGGTCTGTCAATTGAAGAACTTGCATTATCAGAGCAGCCTGGAAAAAAAAGAAACAGAATTTAATCTTTGACCTGGACCAATTCTACACATTTTCGTCAAAGCTGGATTTATATATGGGCTAAATGGGATGCACTCGAGGGCCTCAAAGAACGGGTTGGTTGTTTGATGCCATATCAGAACTGTCTTGGGTTATTTTAGGCCAAGAGGTTAAGGAATTGTATACCCTGTACATTTACATTTTTGCTAAGTTGCTTGTTAGGAGTTCTTTTTGCACATATTTATATACTGTATCAAGTATTCCTTTCTAATACAAACAATTTACACACAATTGCATGGTTTCAACTATGTCAAATAATAAGTTATATGGTTTCAAGTATTCCTATCTAATACAAATAATTTGCTCACAGGTGCACAGCTTCAAGTATTTGGTTTGGTTTCTTTGATTAATGGCATATTAACCTTTGTAGGTTATTTAATGCCAAAGCCATTCTCCTAGAAGAACAGTAGTGGTAATATTTAACCCATACCTGGGAGGATAAGGAGGTTCATACCTTTCCCAAGGGTATTTGCCCGAAAGTGAATGTAATCACACGACTGGAGTACGAACTTGGTTACTACGATTCCACAGTCCATCACTTTAACCATTACACCATGAGGACACCCCCCTTCAAGTATTTCTATCTAATACTAATAATTATAGGGTTCTATTATTTCTATTCAATAATAGTCAGTTGTTTGAATAGTTTCAAGTGACTAATAATAATAATCCCGAGTAAACAATTATGACTTCTTAAAACAAATAATTTACAGTTATATCATCATAGACAAGAGGCCTTGGACGAACATCAAAAATGAATATACAACATTAAACAGTGTATACATGCAAGTAGAAAGACATAATCCAAATTTGATGAAGAAATAATAATAATTATTATTATTATTGATTTTGATAATAATAAATTCAAATTTGGATTATTTTGTTTTTTCTACTTTCTTCATACCATTGAATTTAAATTCCATATTATATATACGAGGGCCTTCAATAAGTTTCCAGACTTTTTGTACAGGCATTTAAAATTGTCATAGACTCTTGAAAATTCAGTATGTTATTGTTATATATCTTATAAGATGACTGACCAATTTTTATGATTTCAGGTTCAAATCAACAGCTATGGCACAAATTCCAATACACCCTACTAAAGTCTGATTGCCACAGCTGGTGAATTTCAAAAAATGCAATCTGGACGTGAGGACACTTTAGAAGAACGATATGCAATAAAATTCTGTTTTAAACTTGGAAAAAAATGCCACAGAAACATATGGAATTCTTCAGACTGCTTTTGGAGAATCTTGCATGAATCGAGCATCAGTTTTGGAGTGGCATAAGAGATTCAAGAAAGGCAGGGAGTGTGTCAGGGATGATGAGAGGTGTGGGAGGAGTAAGGAAGTCAGAACACCAGAGTTGATTGACCAAATAAAAAATTTCATGGATAAGGACTGTTGTGTGTTTATAGAGACAATAAGTGCACAGTTTGATGTCAGTGTGGGAACTGTACACACAATTATTCACAAGGAACTAAAGATGCAGAAGATTTGCACAAAGTTTGTCCCAAGGGTGCTCAGAGAAGATCAGAAAGAAAGACATTGTCATGACAGCAGGGAGATGGTCGAGCTGATGAATTCAGATCCTGCAGTTCTTGATGCTCTGGTGACTTGCGATGAAAGCTGGATCTACTGCTATGACCCAGAGACCAAGAGACAGAGTTCCCAGTGGAAGCATGCTGGCTCTCCCAGACCCAAGAAGGCCAGACAGAGCAAATCCACACACAAACTTTTGATGATCTCTTTTTTTGACAGTACTGGCATGATCTACATGCACTGGGTTCCCACTGGACAGACAGTTAACAAGGAATATTATGTTGAGGTTTTAAGGGAATTCAGGAAGAGATTCTGTCAGAAGAGGCCAGCACTCTTCAAATCAGCTCAGTGGCATTTCCATCAGGACAATGCACCAGTCTACAACTCCATCCTTGTCACAGACTATTTGACCAAGATGGGCATCAAGACAGTTCCTCAGCCTCCCTAAAGTCCAGACCTTGCTCCCTGTGACTTTTGCTTATTCCCTAAGCTGAAGGAAAAATGTAGAGGCTGTCGTTATGAGACAATTGAGGAGATGAAAGAGGCTGTGATGAAGGTTATTGACACATTCACACAAGAGGACTCCATGGGGCCTTCCAGAAGTTGTTGGAACAGTACATCAAGTGCATTGCAGCCAGAGGAGATTGCTTTGAAGGGGGACTAGAGTTTCATGTGTGTACTATCAATGAAAGTGCTCATTCGAAAAAAGTCTGGAAACTTATTTAATGAGCCTTATATATATATATATATATATATATATATATATATAAAAAAATGGTGACAAGTGTCTTAATGTTTCAGTATAAGATGATATAAGTAAAGTTGGCGACCATAGTTGAGGGTGACCCAAAGGCTCCCCGTTTGATAGCTACTACACAAGGTGTAGGGGAGGGCGCTACTCCTTTCCCTGGATTGCTCTACATTACCCTTGATCCTTACCTTATATTGCTGAGTGTTAAGCAAGGAAGCATCAAGTACCATTTTTTTAGTCTTTGGTATGACTCGACCTTGGATTGAACCCAGGTCTCCCGGGTCATTGGTGAGCACTAACCATTATGCCAACAGCAATTAATATTCAAAATTTTGGCAAAACATTTCTTAGTCATATATAAATAAAACACCAAGTCTTTCAAGTTTAAATGTAACATTTAAAAAAAGAAAAAAAAAATGTTTAGAGACACAGACTGAATTGAATAAGGTAAAAGTACGACATGTTCAGATTGCGCTGAATGAGGTAAAGTATTACACATAGAAACTGGGTGAATGGGTTACGTAATTATAGAACACGTACAGGGAATTATTAATTATCTAGTTCTTTAAAAAAAACAATGAATAAATAAAAAGATAGTACTGGTTTATGCGAGTACAAAATATTTGGGTCAGGACAAAAGTAGACCACATGTGACTTGCCAACCGAGTCAGCAAGGCCTATGAGAAATTTTTCAAAATAATTCAAAGATATACACTCGAAGTCTTTCTACAGAGAAGGAAATGACAAAAAAAAAATTAATATAATTCTTATTTCTATCATTCCAATTCATAGTCAATTGATCAGATCCAATCCAAGGATTTTGGAGCACTGAAATATCCCAGTTTGAATTTATCAAGAGGATTGCCAGATTTGGCTTCAAAATTTTTGAGATTTGGATGTTAATTACTTAATCATATATGAAATTTTCTTCCCATTAGCATAATCATTAAAGAGTTTGCCAATGGCTCAGGAGACAGGGGTTCAATCCCAGGTCGCATCATACTAAAAAACTCAAAAAATTGATACTTGATGCCTCCTTGCTTAACTCTCACCATTATAAAGTATAGATCAAAGGTAAGCAGAGCAATCCAGGAAAGGAGTAGCACCTCCTCTATACCTCAGTGTAGTAGCTAACAAAAAGGGAGCTTTTAAGTGGCCCTTGACTACTATCAGCAAACTTACTCATTTTTAAATTAAATAACTTGAGATTAGAATTTTAATATTTTCTTTTGAACATATCGACTGGTCCCATACCAAAATAGGATATTAATATAAGAAGAAAAAAAAAAATAGAAGGAAGCTCAATCTATAGATATAATTTAACAAAATATTTAAACCAGTAAAACATCAAAATTTGGCTATTGTTCGGTTGATGTATATGGTGTCTTATTATGGAAAGGACTTATTTATTGGTATTACCTTTCATATTAATATCCCTATAAAAAAAAAAAATTTAAATTGATAAAGATTATCTATGAATATCAAAGAGATTTCATAAATTTTGGCCTTACAAGTGCAATCTAATGAGATTATTAAAAAATTCCAATGAAGCCCACAAATAAAAATTTCTGTATTTGTCTGGGTTAGGAACTTAGTCATTTGTTTTAACCAAATCTTTTCATGAATAGGTTTGGTTTCTTTGTTCAATGGCATATATACCTTCACGGGTTATTTAATGCCAAAGCTATCCTTCTAGAAGAATGGTGCAATCCAGTGCTTTAACCATTACGCTATGACTACACCCCTCTTTTTAAGAATACAAGTCAAAATGCAAGAGAAAGTTGGTTTATCATGAGGACAATAATTCATTTTCCAATAAAACAAATCACAAACCCTTAAGTGAATTTTTAAAAAATTTTTCTTTTTATTTTAATAAAACTAAAAATTAGATTTTCTTTATAATCATTAAAGTCCAATAGAAGACGTACTAATTATATTTTTCTTTGTTCTTTCTTAGTTTTTAATGGTATATCAACCTTCATGGGTTATGCCAAATTTATTCTTGTAGGACAGTAGTGATACTATTTAACCCATTACTGAGGGATAAGCCTTTCCCAAGAGGAAGGTATAGTTCTGATATTGTGAATTTTAAGCTAAGTTAAAGTTTCTTCCCTCCCCTACATACCCACAAAACCTGCCTTCACAAATGTAAAAAAAAAAAAAAAAAAAAAATTATCTTTATTTCATTTCACATTTCATCATGTCACGCTGCAGGCACAGATATCCCTGACCCTCTCTTGCTACTTTTCCCAATCGTTCATCGCCTCTGGCAGGTCTTCAGGGCTACATCCCATATCCTCACATAGCTGCTGTATGTATGTATGTTTGAGCTGGTCGTCCTGCTTTTGCCCGGCCATATGTGGGGGTCCATAGGAGTACATCACTTATGAGCTCATCCCTGCTTCTCCAGTAGTGTCCTGCATATCTGGTTCGTCTGACTTGGATAGTTTTTGTGATGGGAGGCAGGTGGCCGTATAGTTGGTGCCTTGTTGGGTGTTGCCACCAGGACTAGTTCAATATTGCTTGCAACATTCCTGTGTAATTGCCATCTAGCTTCTTCTCCAGCCATTTAGTTATCGTCCAAGTAGTGCATCCATATAGCAGTATCGACACAACCACTGCCTGGAAGAAACTGCGTTTCATTTTATCGGTCAGGTTTGATTGATTTCCATATGATCAAAAGCCTATCGATAGCTGTCTATGCCTTCGCTAGCCGTGTGTCGATGTCTTTTTCAGTTGATGAGACACTGCTTCCTAGGTAGGTGAATTTGTCTACCAGTTTTAGAGAGGTTCCGTCTAGTGTGGAGATGTCGCCTGTTTGATTATAGCACAGATATTCCATTTTGTGTGCATTGACATGGAGGCCAATGCCTGCGGTGGCTCATTCCAAACTATGCAGTAGTGTTTCGACTTGGTTGGGTGTATTTGCCAGCATCGCTGCGTAGTCGGCGTCGGTAATTGTTTTTGCGAGGTACCTTCTGCTTCTTTTCTTTGTCAGCTCGAAGCTGTTCTCTCTGATTTTATCAATCGATGTTCTAAGCACGTAGTCTAGACAGATGATAAAGAGGTATAGGGCTAGCGTGTCCCCTTGTAGTACTCCTGATACTATGTCGAAGTATTCTGTGTCTATCTGGTGAATGTACTTTCACTTTGGTGTTTCTATAGAGAATCGTTAGTCATTTCACATTTAAATAGGTTAAATAGTTAGCACTTTGGAAAGTTTGAAGTATCAGAGTCTAGACGAATCTGTAGGGTTGACAGGTTTGGCATCATTAATTTCCTTATTTGGGATTTGGATTTTAATTATGTAAAAAAATAAATAAAATATTGTTTGTTGTAACTAGTTTTTAAATTAAATCTTAAATTGAAATTTTAATACCCTCATAAAAAGAATTCTTTTAATACCCAAAATATGGAAAAATTTTAAAGAAATATATTTAGTAGCATATTTGATGATGTATATGATGCACCCCCAATTTAAGAAGGGCAAATTCAGCAACAATTTTAGTGAAACTAAGTACAAATATTAAACGTGAGGAAATTAATATAATGAATATTATCAGTAATTACACTTTTAATCTGTATTATAGCCTTTTAAATAATGACAATAGATATATGAAAGTTACTCTAAAGTTTAAGCTAATAGGAAGTGCCAGTTTGCTAATTTTGGCCAACTATCGCAAATTTTTAAACCTACATATGGCATAGAAGACGCAGGGGAATCCTAAAAGATATTTTTGTAAATAAATAAATAAATGAATGAATAAAAGTGCGCCTTATATGCCATCAAACATGGTAATTTTGAAACCTAAACAAGTCATGAACACAAAGATTTTACCTTTTCTTGATCCTGTGGTGATACACCAGGTGCCATAGGATTCACTCCACCTGCAAGGGGATTAGCCCCACTTGTGACTGCTGCTGCTGCTGCAGCAGCTAAACCAGGAATCTGCAAAACCAGGAAAAAAAAAAGAAAAAAAAAAATGAGAATATTTGATATACCGTCAAAAGCAGTTGGGTCTCATAAGCAAAGCTAACCAAAAAGGAATATTATCTGGCTGAATTTTTGAGGAAAAGAAGACGTCTCAAAAAAGCGGCACATATGTTAGGCCATATTGACCTCTTGAGTAGACCAAGTATGGAAATAAACACAATCTGGAAACCAATAATTGAAAAGGCCAAATCAAATTGTTTTTAAAGAAAATTACTTTGTGATGCTTCTCAGATTGATAGGCAGTATCTGAATAACATCTTCATATTTCTTAAATGACTTGTTTGATCAACAGTCAAACTTTAAAAATGATTTTCCAGGTTAAATCATTTCCATACCCAGATAAACAAGGTACATCTGGGGAAGGTTGGAGGATATAGCAGCCAAAATGTTGTGTTACAAATAACAACAATAAAGATGAGGACAACAACCCAAAAAATAACACACAAAAGATTTCTCATATGTTGTGTGTTCCATAATGGTGGGATTTTTTTTTTTTTAAAGTATAGTCATTTGCCTGCAAATGAAATATTGTGTATTTTAATGTATATACCGTGGAGTTATTTTTCATACATTTTTAACAGGCATCTGATTTATTTTTGTGGATAGTGGACCTTTATGATATCGTGGACTCCAACAGAAATCAGATACATAGTGGAAGCATACTTTGCCAGCAAAAGATCCATAATAACAGCCTAAAGGAAACTGGTCACCCAGATCACCAGATTTCCCCCCAGTGGACTACTTCCTGTAGGGTTACCTTAGGTAAAAGCTTTACACAGCAATGGCACTAAAGCAAAACATCCATAGAGAGACTACAGCCATTTAAATTGATATGCAAAGCTTGTAGGCTATGTTAGAAGAGAAAAAAGCTGAAAAGTTCTCTTCATGGTGTTGAACATTTAAAGAATGTTATATTCATGTCTTAGATTATATAATGAATATATTTTATAGTTTTTTTTAATCCCTTAAAACATTCAAAGTATTGTCGTTATGTTCATTGCTGGACTCATGGCACAAACAGATATAGGCATTGAGTTAAAAAGTGCTTCTAAATAAAACTATATGGAGGTTGCAGGTTCAATCTTAACAGTAGGTAAATAACAAGTAATATTTACTGTAGCTCAACATTTGTACCCAGTTAATAGAATAAGACTAATCTATTAGTGTGGATTAGATAAAGGGTTCAGTTCAAGATTCTGTATAGGCTCTGTTGGATCTATTATGGATATAAGATGTTGTGAAAGTAGTTCATTTTATCAATAGACTTGCCAGTCAGCAGCAGGAGGTATTTGTAGAGGAAATTAGCCAGTCAGCAGCAGGAGGTATTTGCAGAGGAAATTAGCCAATCAGCAAAGACTAAGAGCATATAAGATCAGTGGCAATTATCCTCATACCCTGAATTATTGTTCAACAGTTTCTCCTGGTAAGACATATCTTTTGTATAAAGAATCTCTGAACTGAAGTCCAGAATAGCTACTCGAATTCTAAAAGGCTCCTGAGTTAAAGATGAAAAACCTGAAGAAGGCTGCTGAACATATCATCCAAAACGTTGTGAATATAACAATAAAGATGAAGACAATAGTGTGAATATGCTAAGTGATAAAAATCATCAAGCTTCATCTCGGAAATTTAGACAAATAATATTTTGTAGTCAGTGTCATTAACATAATCTAAGATATTTGCCTTTAAAATATTTCCCATCATTATGAGAAAAACTGTATAAAGTGTGCAGGAATGTATGCACATGCCCTTATAATCCAAAACTGTAACATCCAAGTAAATGTAGTTTACACCAATGAGATGTTCGCTGCCTTTGTTTAATGGCATATCAAACCTTTTTGGTTTGGTTTTATAGCATATCAACCTTTGTAAGTTATTTAATGTCAAATCCATCTTTATACAAGTAAACACTTCTATTTCAAACAATTCAGTTTAGCGTAAGTACACAGTTTAATTGTCAAAAACATTTCTATTTCAAGCTATTCAGTTTAGCACCAATAAGTATATATATATATATATATTACACACACACACACACATATATATAGTGACACCAAATAGCCATGATTTATGCAAATGTGATATCTAATTTGCATATTCAGATTTAAAGATCAAATCGTGACAAACTATGTTTTGTTATTCATTTCTAATTCTCTTTTGTGATTTACTTAAAAACATTAATTGTTTTGTTGATGGCTATTACAATTGAAATACTTAATTATTCAAATAATCCGACTTTCTACCCTGAAACTGATGAAGAACTTAACCTTTTAAAACAAAATTTCTGCTGATGAAGAGGAAATAACTCTTGAAATTATTTTTTACTCTGAAAATTAAATCTAAGATTTTATTTCTTGAATTTTTATTTAATTTTAGTGTTCATAAAAATGTTTCATAATTTGTTCTATTCAATAATGAATTTATTGCTAAATATCTGTTCTTCTGTTTAAGGCAGATGAACACACACACACACACACACTATATATATATATATATATAGTGTATGTGTGGAAAGTGGACTCTGAAGTAGTTTTTCCATTAATAAAGAACTAAATATTACCAGTAAACCTGATGTAAGTGTTTGATTCATCCACTTTTCCACTTATTTTTATCATATCAGATTCACAAAAATCTACCATTTCTCTATATATAAATAAATAAATAAATAGATAAAAACACAAACTACATTATATTTTTTTAAATTTAACTTTACTTAGTAAGGAGAGGAGGGGAAAAAAAAAAGAACTTTAAGACACCTTCATAGCTTATTTATTTACTTTAAAAGAAGAATTTGTGAAAGTTATAAGAGAATACAAAAATGGGATCATTCAATTATATATATATATATATATATATATATATATATACACACACACACACTCTCTATTTAATCATATCAAGTCAACCCTTGAAATCATTATTTTTGGAATTCATTTTTGAAACCAAGGGTCCCACTTAGTCTTTTCTATTATGTTTGAATTTCAACCTTATAAAATCATTTACTATGCATAGGTTGTATTGGAATTCAAGTAGCCACCTTGTTTTTAGTTGTATAGAGGGAAATAACTTTCAGCTTTCTTTTTGACAAATAATGTTCCCTTAATATTGTTAAGGCTTTTCTTCTATTGTCTCCTGCATCTCTTATTACTAATGGCAAACTTTTATCATCCAAATACTAAATGAGCTCAGCTAAGACAGTAGCATTCTTTTCTATGAAGTCCATATCATCACTTTTTGATCTGTTGGTGACAGAATAGTTTGGTGTAAATGTTGAATTCTAAGATATCCGAGGAACTTTACTTTCAACAACTTATACTTGGATTCATCACTATCAAAAAAATGTTTGGCTGCTCTGGGCCCATAACCAATTAGAATTTGTAGATGGCTGGTACCCCATTAACTTCCCCTCCTAAATAATCCAACAGGCTGACACTATTCTAATTATAGAAAATTTACAGTTATATAGTATCAAGTATTCTTATCAAGCACTAATAATTTTCAATGAGATCTATTTAACCACTAGATGGAACCCTAACAAGTACTACTAATTATAAAATATTTAGTTAGGTTTGGTTGGGTTTTATGGCACATCAACCATTGTTGGTTATTTAATACCAAATCCTGTTTATACATATTAAATATATATGATTTATAAGCATTTTGTAGATAACATTTTTAAATGAACCCGAGTTCATTTTTTTTTTGTACACAGTTAAATGATTTCAAGTATTGCCATATATCACTAACAATTCAATTAAACATAACACAGTAACATGATCAAAACAATTCTATTTCTAACAATTCAGTTTAGCATAAGCCATTTGTTTGCACAAGTTTAAATATCAAGTAGTTCTATTTGACCCATAGATAGGACCCTATCAGGTCCTACCACTCCAGGTCAGAGTGGAGATGGGAACAATGGCATTCAACAAAGCTCATTAATAGGATCCTCACCATCATATCCAGGAGACTAGTTGGGGGAGAGGGTCTTACGTAGCTGCAGAGATGCAGTCGGTTTATTCTACAGCCTCAACCAACTAAGCAAATACATGTTTTTAAACAAATGAAGGCGACTACTTAATGCCTTATAATTCCTGAGCTGATGTGGTTTGCTTGTTGGCCGAGTGGTATGATACTAAGTCTAACATAAAGTTGGGCAGGTTTCAATCCCAGTTTCAAGGGTCTTGCATGTCTAGCCACACTGAAGAGTTGTGATACAACAAAACAGTCCGTCTGTGGATGACTATATATATATATATATATATATATATATATATATATATATTAGTATTATTTAGTCCAGTTTAACTGGAGATTGGCGTAATTCCATCAGGACAAAAAAAACATTCAACAGTGAACATTTAAATTTTCCTGGTAAAGAGCTCAATGTAACTGATATTACAGAACAATTATTTCTTTAAGAAAAAAACAAAAGGTCACATTAGGATTATACATTTATTTCCATCCTGTTATGTGTTTTTGATATAAATCAAAAACATGAAAAAAATTAACAGGGCTTCTTCAGATCTTATGGATAAAATAATTCAGAATGAATTATTTTATCCATAAAAAAATTAACAGGACTTCTTCAGATCTTATGGATAAAATAATCCATTCTGAATTATTTTATCCATAAGATCTGAAGAAGTCCTGTTAATTTTTTTTTTCGTATTTTTGATTTATATCAAAAACACATAACAGGATGGAAATAAATTTATAATCCTAATGTGACCAGTTTTGTTTTTTTCTTAAAGAGACACATATATATATATATATATATATATATATATATATATATATACACACACAGCTAAACCTAAACATCTGCTGACTAGATAACAATCTGAATTTCAAATGTGCAATTCATATGAGATTGGCTCTCAAAGATGTGAGGGAAAATAAGAGTTTAAATCTTACTGGAGTTTGGCTATTAAAAATAAAACTTTTTTTATCCAGAGTTAAGACTTACTTGGGGACCACGTCCAGCCTGTGTTAATCCTTGTAGATCTCTCAATAGGGGTAATCGGGGTTCCATCACACGAGGGTCTCGGATCTCCATTCGTGGGGCACCCATCGGGGGACGAATGTCAGGAAAGGGGGGAGGCCCATGATTCACCATTTCTGCTGGCCGTACTCTCAAATCAACATCTGCAAAGAGAAAAATAGTCACAAGATGAATTTTTTATTTTAATTATTGCTTTCAATATGATAAATAAAAACACAACTTTTATGCCATCCGATTAGTTTTTAGCTATGAGATTATGTAATGAATAAAATATTTCAAGAGAAATAGGAGACAAAAAAAAAAAAAAGATATTTTTAAAGGATTCTCCTTCCATATTGCAAAATAAATGCGAATAAATTTTTGGTAAAGTAATAATGTTTTTGGTCTGATATTTCACAAAATCTTTTGGGATTGATAGACTTCTTTTTTCATTGAAGTAATATCAAATCTATATTGTTAAATCTGACAAATTATTTTGTAAAATATCTCATGTCAAATCACCCAATTTTTTAATAGGAAGATGGGCAGAGACTAGAGAAGGGATATTTTATGTTAAAATGGTATTTTAAATATCTGACGGTTAGTTTCATAGCTTTTCAACAATTGTTAAGTTATTTTATGCTAAAATCAGCTTTAAGAAAAGAAAAAAAAAAGAAGTAGAAGAATACTCTTTACAATCATTTTAAATAAGTAAACACATCATTCTTAGTTACAATATAAATGTACTAATGTATATTTCATTGCCCATGAGGTTACGATCACGCAAAGAGAGATGCATATCTCCAAGTTGAGAAGACAGTCTTGGAGGTGACCATGTCCTCTGTATGAATATGGATATAACTACAAGACACATCAGGTTAAATTAGAGGTTGATTTACCAATGCAATGTGGCTTAGTGGTAGAGTTTTGACTCTGCATTGCGTGGTCGCTGGTACGATCTCCATTGAGGGAGATCATGGTAAACACTGCTGATGAAACTTTATAAGGTCAAAAATGCTGTCCAGTGTTTCCTTAAGTTGTACGCAGTGCATGCAGTGTTTTCTTGTCATGGCAGTTCAATTTATAATGAAGCTCACAATCATTTCAAACAGGTAAACACTTCATACCTAAGTGAAATATCAATGTCTTATGAACCAGTGTTTTAATGTAGCTCATAATCATTTTAAATTTATCCCAAACAAATCTAATTGATTGGGTTTGTTTTATGGCATATCAACCATTGTTGGTTATTTAATGTTAAATCTTGTTTTTACATATGTATTAAATATATGATTTGTAAACATTTTGAAGATACAGACAGTTAAATGATCAAACAGTTCTATTTCTGACAATTCAATTTAGCAACAAAATTAAATGGTTCTAAGTATTGCTATATATCACTAACAATTCCATTAAACATCAGTCATTTTTTTTACACACAGTTTAAATGTCAAACAGTTCTATTTGACCCATAGATAGGACCCTATCAAGTGTTAACACTCTGGTTCAGAGTGAACCAGGGAACAATGGCAATGAAGGGGTACTCCACATTCCCCTAAGCTCCAGCATCACTGGAGCCTCACCATCAGATTGTTTAGTGTCATATCCATGACACTCGTTGAGGGGGGGGGTCTAACCCCTTTGCAGCCCCAGCCAACAGGGCTCAGATTTAACTGACCAAGAGAGGGGACCCTTAACAAGTACAACCATCCTCGGTTAGAATTGACCTGACAGCAATGAAAAGGTGACTTTACACTCTTAAGAATTGAAACCTGATCACCACATGCAGTGTAGTTAAATACCAGGGCACCCTTTTTCTCAAATCCTGAATGAGGCTGTTTGCATTTCAGTTTTAAGAAAGGCATGAATCCATATCTTCTCTCTCTAGCTACAGGTAAATAGTAAGGCTCTTGAATCTTCGTGTGTTTTATAATGTTCTGTGAGGGGAGTAATTTTAGCCGACACTTTATAATCTCTTCACTCTAGTACAATGCCAAATACCAAGTATGGAATTTGAATGCAACACTGATTCACAATGCAACATTTTATCTATCTTCACACCTCGTTAGACCAGTCTGACTGATTTATATATTTACTATTTCTAGTCATGTGACCCCAGTAGCACAATCCATTTCATCAGTTGTGTTAGTTGGCTGGAAATCCATGTTCAACCATACAAGTCGGTATCAGCACATTCTTCTATATTACAGTGTGGCAATCAGTCTAGAAAAAGAAAAACTCTTAATTCACACTAGTTTTACTCCATTTAAAAATGTACTTCAGAGACAAGCTTGTAAAAATTAAATGATCTAAGAAGAGTGGATTGATTGATCAATTTTAAAAGGCAAGCCAACCTAAGGTTATTTTATGTCTCCAGGATAGGGAATTATGTTCAATGTATGTTTATATTAAAAAATTATTTTTTAATTTTTTTTTTTCTTTTTTTGCAAATGAATAATTTTTAAAATGATCTACTTGACCCATAGACAAGGACCAAACAGGTACAACTACCCCAAAGTTGAGTAGACTTAGAAGTAATGGCAATGGGGGGGGGGACTACACACCTAAGATCTCCAGAATGAAAGCCTCAGAAGCAGATATAGACACTTTTTTTTTGTAGGGGAAGATGTCTTCCCTGTCTACAGAGGATACAGTATATTATTAACCTTATCATAGTCCAGGGCTATAATAAGGTTAATAATAATATAAAAGTAATTATATAATAAGCCTTTGTTCTATTAAATGAAAGGCTATAGTAAGAGTAGAAGTAACGAAGCTGTTCAGAAATATTTTAACTTGAAAGGTTTGAAATATTTTCCTACACTCCTTAAAAAAGAAAAACTAAAAATAAAATACACAGCTTTAAAATTAATGGCAAATTTTGTTTACTTTATTTCAGCAACTCTGCAAAGAGAATGTGACGTTAAAAAGCTTGAGGCAGCAGAATTTTAAAAATAAAAAACTAAAATGCCAATAAGACTTCGATGCCAAAGAAAAATAAAATCATATTTGATAAACCTACCTAAGGGTGCCATGGTTGCTCCACGCCCCACAAGATTATCCAACATTGGGGCCTGGGGACGATCTCCACTTATGACATTTGGAGTGATCATTCGCTGAGGCATAGAGGCTCCTGCAGGGGCTTGACCAGGCAGACCTGCAAATAAAAAAAAAAGACACACCATGTCACACAATAAGCAAGTCATAAAAGTCACAAGTATCAAAAAGGTTACTACCTACTATGTGAACTGACATTAGAGTTTAACAGGAAAAAAAAAAAACAAAAAAAACATGGTTCCTTTTTATTTTTCTTCGAATACTTGTCAGTGTTGAAGGAGAAAATTTCCAATTTGCTTTTGCTCTTGTAGGGAGGGGGGAGGGCTTTTTGAAAGAGGAAAATGCTTTTTTAAAGAATGATTTTTTTTTTTTTACTCTTTCTTGTACAAATCACTGAAAAAATTCAATCAATCCAATATGAAAACAAAATTGAATTAGCTTACATTAAGTAATCACATACTTGATTTTTTTTTTTTAGTTTGAGGAGGAATGCTTTTTAAAATTTGTAATGTGCTTTAAGGGAAGGCTTTGATGGGAGTGTGCATCCTTTTTTTAATACTTAATTTTTCCACTTTCAATTCACAGGATCAAATAAGCCTTTTTGAGCCAAACAAACCATTTTTGAACTGCACTCTCTTGAGTAGACAGCTGATTTGGTTTGGTTGTCTTTCATAGCATATCACACCTCACTTATTTAATGCCTAATTCTGCTTATATATATATATATATATATATATATATATATATATATATATATATATATATATATATATATATATTATTTGTAGGCAAATAGTTTCTAAGTAACTTTATTTTTAAATAAGCAAGAGCTCATTTGTTAGCATACAATTAAATGATTTCAAGTACTGCCATATAACACCAATTTAACCTTAATCATTTGTTTGCACACAGTTAAATGGTTTCAAGCAGAATAAATTACAAAATAGTTCTAATTGATTCATAAATGGGACCTTAACAGGTCAGAGTGGACCTACAAGTAATGGCAATGAAAGGGTACTCCACATTTCCAAAAGTTCCAAGATTGGAACCTTATCATCAGATGGTTCAGTATCATATTCAGGACACTCATTGGCAGAAGGGAGGTGTTACCCTTTGGCAGACATGAACTTGGTGTATTCTTCAGCCCAAGCAAACTGGGTTATCAACTGGTTTGGTTTGGTTTTTTTTGTTTAATGGCATAGCAACCTTTGTAGGTTATTTAATGCCAAAGCCACCCTTCTAGATGAACAGTGGTACTATATAACCCATAGCTGTGAGGATAAGGGGGTTCATACCTTTCCCAAGGATATTTGTCCGAAAGTGAACATAATAGCGCAACTGGAGTTCGAAATTGCTTGCTACGATTCCGTAGTCCATCACTTTAACCATTACAACATGAGGAACCCCCTCTCCGGTTTGGTTTGGTTTTATGGCACATCAACCATTGTAGGTTATTTAATGCCAAATCCATTTTTATACAAATAAACGGTTCTATTTCAAACAACTCAGTTTAGTATAAATATATTTAAATCTCTAAACAGTTCTATTTCAAATAATTCACTTTAGCATAAGTACAGTTTCAGTGTCAAAAACAGTTCTATTTCAAACAATTCAGTTTAGCATAAGCACAGTTTACTTCTATTTGAACCACAGATAGGACCCTATCAGGTGCTACCACTTGGGGCCAGAGTGGATCTGGGAATGATAGCAATGAAAGGGTACTCCACATTCCCCAAAGCTCCAACATTACTGAAACCTCAAAATCAGATATTTTAGTATCATATCCAGGACACTCGTTTGTGGGGTTTTTTTTGGGGGGGGGGGTTACACCTCTGCAAAGAAGCAGTCGATGTATTCTATAACCCCAGTTGACAGAGAAAGGCCTGTCTGGTTACTTCACTTTTCCAACACTAACTGTTCGGCAAATCAGTGATCATTCTACATTGAGTTATGCCCTTTTTAAAAATGTAAAATAATTGTTTTGTATTTTTATTGAAAAATAAAAAACATCAATGAGAATTTAAGAGTCTAATAACGTTATTTCCTTGCGATCTTCAACAGGTGCACATGTTGAATTTTGCCCAGTCGATTGAGGCTGTAGAATACACTGATTGCACCTCTGCAGAGGGGTAAGAACCCCCCAACGAGTGTCCTGGATATGACACTAAACAATCTGATGGTGAGGTCCCTGTAATGCTGGGGCCATGAAGAATACGGAGCACCCCTTCATTGCCATTGCTCCCAGGTCCACTCTGACCCAGCGTGGTAGCACCTGATAGGCCCTATCTATGGGTTAAATAGAACTAATGGCATACTTATGCTAAACTGAATTGTTTGATTAAACTAAATAGCTTAAAATAGAAATGTTTTTGACAATTAAACCGTACTTACAATTAAACTGTGTGCTTAAACTGAATTATTTGAAATTAAACTGTTTTTGACATTGAAACTCTACTTACACTAAACTGAATTGTTATATATAACTGCTTGAATAAGGAGGTGCCAGTGGTGTAATGGTTATCGTCACAGGAAATGGACACGGCGATACGAGTTCAAATCTTAGACGAGACCGATTGCATTTCACATAGCACTAGTACTCTTGGGAAAGGTATGAATCCAATTATTCTCCCTCCAGCTATGGGTAAATAGTAGGGCAGACTAGGTTCTTCAGCCTTGGTGAGGCAACTAGTCTAGGAGAAGGAAAACTGAATTCAAACCTGTTAAACTCCGCTTAAAAATTGACCTTGTGTTATATCCTGCCCGTGCAGAGGGGTTGGTAAATATGATATGATAACTGCTCGAATAAACTGAATAGTTTGAAATAGAAATGTTTTTGACAAACTGTGTTTTTATGCTAAACTGAATTGTTTGAAATAGAACTGATTATTTACATAAAAATGGATTCAGTGTTAAATAACCTACAAAGGTTGATATGCCATCAAACCAAACCAAACATATAGAATTGCAGCTATTTAGTTTTTAAATAAGTCAGAAGTTTACATAATAGAAAAGTGCATAACAAATACAATTGAAAACAAAATATTGACTTTCTGTAATCGATATGAATATAAATGTGGATTTCTGCTTGTGTTTCCACACCCAAGTTAACAAAATGACCTGCATTGTGCTAAATTGTTAATATACATGATCAACATGCAATGTGTATTATATGTACTAACAAATTTCATTTATCACACCACTAAAAAGTATTTAATTAGCAGAATTTTAAAAAAGCATGTTTTGATAAATAACTCCTATGTTATTTATTTGTGATTTTGCTTTATTTACATGTATAAACTTTACTTTCATATCACATCACCCAGGTTCTATTGGTAGGAAAGATGTTATATAATTGTGGAATGATATTTTTTTTATATTATCATTTTTCGTTGGTTATATCTTATCATTCGGTTTAGTTAGGCTTAGAACTATTCGGCTTAGTGCATGTGCACACATTGAGTGCTGGTGTTCATGCTCGCGCGCAGAGGATGTGACAATCATTAATGTCATAATAAAAACTCCAGACAGGAAATGGGATGTGAATGACATCATGCCTGGAAGCGAGGGACTGGGAATTTTCGTGACTTTTTAAAAAGCAGTTAGTTGAGATCCGTAGCTGGGCAAGGCGAGTTGAGATTTGAAGCTGGATGAGGTGAGTCCAGTTTGTGGCCTACGGGATGCGCCGCACGTTTGTTGGGTCAGATGGAATGGTCAGCATAGTAAAGATTGTGTCCCTCTCTCGTGTCGAAAGACTAAACTCAAGAAGTCAATAAACGTTTTGTACCTGAACTAAAAGAAAGTGTTTCAGGATTCCTATGCATATGAACATTTTACATATCTGAATATTTCACATATTCGTATTTGGCTATGTTACAAAGAGGTATTTGTATAAAAAGTCTGAAACCAAAATCATTCAATATTTCAGAAGGGGACTGAGTGACAACTGCAAATTTAAACAGTATTTAAAAAATATTGCAGTGAGGCACAGATACTATGGCTAGTTATTTAATAATAAATGAAAAATCATTAAAATAAAATTATAATAATAAATACATTTTTTTAAATATTTAAAAAAAACATAAGTGGTTGTTTTGCCAATAACTATCCTTAATCAGACTAAAAGAGAAAATAATTGTGTTATATATTGACCTTCAACCCAGCCAAACATGCCATTCCAGAGTAATGCACCGGATGGAGGTGACACATTCCGATGGCACTTATGAGGAGAAATCGCATAGGTGGACTTGGCTAACAAAATGGGACAAGGTAAAATTCCCATGGTACACTCATAGACTGATGCACCAGAAGAGAGTGACCTGTGAACTGCATGACAGTTATTCCTGCTTGATGACGATTAAACATGCCATTCCAAAGATTGAGTGGGCAATTGAGTGGACGTTGAACTATTATATAACTCGTTCAAGACAGGAAGTGAGACAGTTGGGGATCAGAGATGTCGGAGACAAGATGTGGTAGGGAAAGCCACACCTGGCCAAAGGGGCCCTCGGGACCCCCCATGGAGCTTTGGAGACCAGTTGGTGATAAGATACAGTAAAGAAAGCCATCATCCAGCAGAGAGCTGGGCCCCTGGGCCTCCAGTTGAGCAGCCCTGGAGAACGAGAAAGACAACGCTGACGGCCATAAGAGTGGGGGTCAATATATTTCAGTTCTGTTCGGTCTCCAACTCCCTCTCACAGTAAAACCCTGAGTAACCCTTTTCGAACCCTTACAATAAAGTGAGAGGTATATTTTTCTAAAGAAGTCTTCGTTCATCCTTTGTCGTCGTGATTCTTTCTGCATGTATATGCACGCGTATATAACAATTGTTCGCCAATGGTTCATGACACCTGGGTTCAATCCCAGGTCGCGTCATACCGAAAGACTTTAAAAATGGCACTTGATACCTCCTTGCTTAACACTCGGCAATATAAGATACGTATCAAGGGTAAAGTGGAGCAATCCAGGGAAAGGAGTAGCGCCCTCCCCTACACCTTGGTGTAGTAGCTATTGAAAAAGGGAGCCTTCTGGTTGCCCTCGACTACAGTCACCAGCTTTACTTATAAATATTTTAAACTAGTATTATCCTTCATTATCTTAATTCCAATTGCTTTTCATCACTTGGGTCATCAATCATATAACAACATGCATAAGAAATAAGAATAATTGACTGACTGATTATTATTCATTTGTTTGTTTGTTATGCCTCCTTGGGCATCAATACTTTTTACTATCTTCTCATATCATCAACCTTAAAAAAAAAAAAAAATAAATAAATAAATAAATAAATAAATAAAAAAATTAAAAAAATATAGTAATAATAAAACCATCTTTACACAGAACGATATACCCTATCATTACAATATCTATAAACAGATCAAATTCTGTAAGTAATTCATCTGATAGTTCCCAATTATTCCCTCTTAAATTCTTTTTTACCTTTTTTCTGAAACCATCCAACTTAGTCTGAAAATGTTTTTATGCTATTGCTGTTTGTTCATCTAAGTAGGCAATTTGCTCCAAAAGTTTATTAGCAAAAAAATCCAATTGGTGAGTAGACTTAGTTTTTGAAATCTGTCTTGAGAAGAAATTTCTAGTTTGAGGAAAAAAAAAACGTTTACCATGATAACACTTTGAAAGTTTCAATTACAACACCCTTCATTCTAGTAAAGTAAGCTAGCAGGCCAACTAGAGTAAAGGTGACCCAAAGGCTCCCCTTTCAATAGCTGCTACACCGAGGTATAGGAGAGGGTGCTACTCCTCTCTCTGGATTGTACCACTAGCTCTTGATCCATACCATATAATGCTGAGTGTTAAGCAAGGAGATATCAAGTACCATTTTCTGAGTCTTTGGTATGACTCGACCTGGGATTGAACCTTGGTCTCCCAAACCATTGGTGAACACACTAACCATTATGCCAATGGGACTTACTTAACTTTAGTCAAATAATTAATCCAAATTTCACTAACTTCTACCTGTAACTAATCCTTTACTTTTTATTAGTTATGCCAGTCTTCTTTGTATATTCTCCATATCTTAACACTGATTTTAATGGCATGTCAACCCATAAGGGTTATTTTATGTCTCACTCAGTATTTTCATATTTATATTTTTCATACAGTCTTTTTAAAAGTTTTTTTTTTTTTTTTATTATATACAATCCTATCATTTGTTTAAATCCGAGATGAAACTTGATAATTTTTATCACTTAGCATATTCAGACTATTGTCTTCATCTTTATTGTTATATTCACGTTTCAATGGATCTTTTGAGCCTCTTCAGGTGTTTCATGTTGAACTTGAGAACCCACACAGAACTTTGAACAAAACCCTTTATTGAATCCACAGTGAAAGATTAACAGATGGTGCAATGGATATAGGCATTTGGGTGAGAAGAGCTTCCAAGTGAAATCACCTGGAGGTTGCAGGTTCAATAAAATAGTTTAACACTTTAGGAGGTGCCCGTGGTGTAGTCGTTATCGCCGTAGGAAATGAACACGGCGACACGAGTTCAAATCCTGGACGAGACTGATTGCATTTCACATAGCACTAATACCCTTGGGAAAGGTATGAATCCAATAATTCTCCCTCCAGCTATGGGTAAATAGTAGGACAGACTAGGTTCTTCAGCCATGGTTAGGCAACTAGTCTAGGAGAAGGAAAAACTGAATTCAAACCTGTTAAACTCCGCTTAAAAATTGACCTTGTGTCATATCCTGCCCGAGCGGAGGGGTTGGGTAAATAGTAAATAGTTTAACACTTATACCAGGTTATGGAATTAGATCTACCCTCATGTGGTTTGGTTTGAAGTTCAGAGGAACATATGTGTTTGTATTTCTTTTAGTTAAAAAACAAGAAATTTAGGAATAGTATTACATAACAAATTTACTTTGCTTATTCCAGCTCGTCAGATTTTGAAATCCATCTAATGAGCTGGAATAAGTGAAATAAATTTACTATGGAACACAATTTCTAAATTTCTTGTTTTTTAACTAAAAACTATATATTTTGCATTAAATAGCCATGCATTGTGCACTCATTCTTTGGATATTCAGTCTTCATTTACTCAAGATTGTATATGATGAGTTTGAATAAGTGAAATAGTATTCCATTTTTATAATAGATCTATTTCTAAATTTCTTGTTTTAAATAAAAGTACACACACACACAAGTCAAAAGGATTGACAACACTTGACAAAACATCTTAAAATTAAAAAAAAAAATTAAATAAATAAATGAAAAAGAAATATCCAGACAACTCCACTTACCTGGCTGAGGATTTTGAACCAACGTATTTAACACTGGACCCTGCATAGGACCCCCAAGATTAATTCCTGTAGAAGTGCTTGCACTTGGCATGTTCTGCACAAATGAAAAGAAAACAAATTTAAGAACTCATTCCATAACTAATTCAGTTTTGAATAATAAATTATTGCTTTCTTATATATATATATATATATATTTAAAAAAAAAAAAAAAAAAAAAAAAAACTCACTGGATTTCTACAGCAAAATTTATTAATATTGTATTTCTTCAGTAAAACCATAATCAAAAATATCATTATTTTTTAAACAACAAAGTAAAATTGAAAATTATTGTAAACATTTCTTACAGATGGTGTACTGTTCAGGCCACTGTCATTTCCAGCCCCAGCCAAAGGAAGCAGCGGTGGGATCTGATTAGATTCTCTGTGAAGCATTGCCTGAAATAAAACAATATATTATATCAAACAATAACCTGGATTTTATAACATCACTTTTACAATCAAAATTAATGTTAAGATAAAACAAAACTTTGTAGAACATGTTTAGAAGAGGAAAAGATGTTGGAATAAGTGTGTGCGGTCCCAAAAAGGAATACTTTGAAGTGGACTAAGGCACCACTGCCCTAGGTAGGCTACTTTTTTGTTAATATTGAGTGACTGAATCATTTTTAGATAGACCATTTAATTTGCTTAATTATAACTAAGCAAATAAAACTAAAAAGCTTCCAAGAAGATCCACAGTTGACTTTATTTTCCAGTTTCTTAATTTCCAAAATAATATAACCAGTTGTTGTATTATAAGCAAATGGTTAAAAGGGAAGGGGTCAAAAGTTGTCAGAGTTGAAAACTCCTTGAGAACATATGCTTGATCTAGCACTCTGGGATAGGTCTTCCAGAGGTCATGATTTAAAAGTGCCACTCACTCTAGGCAGAAGTGAGGGTGGGGTTGCTCTGTAAACCCCAGTGTGTGTATGTATATACATATATGCACACACACACACACACTGCAGAATACACTCCCCTCAATGAGTGTCCTGGTCATGACACTAAATAATTAGATGGTGAGGCTTCAGTAATGCTAGAGCTTTGGGGAATGCAGAGTATCCCTTCATTGCCATCACTCCTAGGTCCATTCTGGCCCTGAGTAATAGCACCTAATAGGGTCCTATCAATGGGTCAAGTAGAACCGTTTAACATTTAAACTGTACACTTATGCTAAACTGAATTGTTTTAAATAGAACTTAGATCATTGAACTGTGTGTAAACAAATGTTTGTTTGGTTTTATAGCACATGAACTTTTGTAGGTTATTTAATGCCAAATCCATTTTTAAACATATAACCCAGTTTCATTTAAAACAATTCAGTTTAGCATAAGTATGCAGTTTAAATGTTAAAACAGTTCCATCTCAAACAATTCAGTTGAGCATAAGTACACAGTTTAGCTCTATTTGATCAATAAAGACGACCCTATCAGGTGCTACCACTACGGGCTAGAGTGGACATAAGAACGATTGCAATGAAGGAGTATTTTGCATTCCCCTAAGCCCCAGCATTACTGGAGCCCCACCATCAGATTGTTCAGTGTCATAACCAGGATAGTTGTTGGGAGGAGGGGGTCTTACTCCTTAGTGGAGAAGCAGTTGGTGTATTCAACAGCCCAAGCTGACAGGGCAGTGATATTTAATTGAATTGTTGGTAACACACAGCAATATTTGAAAACATTAAGCTGCATGCAAACAAATGATTAATAGAAGATAGAATTATTTGTTTTAAATAGAAATAAGTGAAATCATTTAACTGTGAAAAAAAAAAAAATAAAAAAAAATAAAAAAAGGCTCAAGCTTGTTTAAAAATATAATAAATTTGTTTAGAAAGCATATATTTGATATATATGCATAAAAATGGTTGATATGCCATCAAAATTAAACAAAGGCTATCAGTTATTTGAAGATACTTTGGATTGAAGTTACATCAAGGTTAGGCCTAGAAACAACATAAGCTTCAACATTGTAGAAACCAATCTCTGTAAAATGAACAATCCTTTATTTTTGAGATGAAAAATTGGCCATCAAAAGTCATTCAGTTTATTTGGTACTTAAGATTTTTCGTATTTACTTAAAGAACAGTTTTTATAAAAGAAAAAAAAAAAAATGTTTTCAGAATTTTGCCTAATTTTTTTTGTGTACGCACCCACCTTAATTAATTTGATAATTTGGTCTGTGTATCAGTGCCAGGATTTTAGCATGTTTGGAATATCCAAGTCAATACAATAAGCTACATCAAGGTCTAGATGACATTGTTTATTCATAGTATTGTACTGATCTTGATTGTATTGCAGTAGTTTTAAGAGTATAAATAAGAGATTGAAAATTTTCTCTTTACGTTATTGTTGAAAAAATAAATAAATAAATAACAACCCCCCCCAACCACATTTTTGTAGGTTAGCATAGCCAAAAATTAGGGGTGGTTCAATTACATGCAATATTTGATAGAAATACCTTTTTTGTGAGAAAAAAAAAAAAATCAAAAGATCATTCATTATGTGATTATAAACATGTTACATAGCTATATACATTTTAATCAGCATGTAACGATGTAGATATATCTAGTCTATAATAACAGCTACAATTGCTTGGTTGTGTGACTTAGAAGGAGTCAAAACAGTGGGATCATGGGAGTCTGAGATTCATTCTAAAAGGGTAACTTGTCTTGGAGATGAACATGCAGTAGTTGGTGCTTATCTCTCTTGTTTTGTTTTGTTATTTCATCAATGCCCAATAGTAAGTAAAGTTGGCAACCTTAGTCAAGGGTGACCTGAAAGCTCCTTTTTCAATAGCTACTACACCGAGATGCAGGAAAGGGCGCGACTCCATTCCCTGGATAGCTCCACTTTAACCTTGATCCTTACTTTATAATGCTGAGTGCTAAGCAAAGCAGCATCAAGTACCATTTTTTGAGTCTTTGGTATGACTCGACCTGGGATTGAACCCCAGTCTTCCGGACCAGTGGCAAACACTCTACTCATTAAGCCAATGGCTGGTATTGATAATTATCATGATTAAGTTTTATTTCATGTAACTAGAATACCCCCGTCAATAATGACGGTTGAATTTTATATAAAATATCTTTTTTATAAATCCAATTAAAAAGATTTCAGAACCTCAAAAGAATAAATCAATAAATGAAAAGTATCTCATACATCATTGTAATAAAAAAACACAACTTTCACGTAGCAAAATTAAAATTATCAGAAAAATTAAATTGTGTCATTAATAAATGGAGACACTCTCTCTCTCTCTCGTTGCTGTCAATGTAGATTCAAAAAATACACAGCCACACAGATGAATGAAAAAACTGAAAAAAAAACGTTCCATTGTGATGGAAGTTTGCTTTCCCAACAACTTGTCTTTCTTTTCCTTTCTCTTTTAATGTGGCAAGCCATAAATCACACAATTCATTCTTCCTTCCTTTCTTATTTTTTTCTTTCTTTAAAGATTACAACAAAAAACATCAGAAATCTCACCTATTCTTTCTTACTTCATTTATTTATCTATTTTTTTTTTTAAATATTATGTATAAAGACACACAGAACACTACACTAGTGTTTTATATCATTAGAAGATAATCCATGACAGCTGTTTCATGCTCAATACAATTATCTAGATGGATACTTCCAGTTCAGTTGTCATTAAATTAGTAGATTTTTGGTAGATTTCTAAAATCAGATGTTTTTTTTTCACCTGACAAGTTTTCCAGCAAATTCGATCATACCTAAAAGGAAAATATAAATAAGAGAAACTGACTTACTAAAGCTACTTGTGGCTCGACAATCTTCATCACAATTTGTGCTTGTAACAAAGCATAAGCCAACTGCGGATTCTGCAGAAGCATGTTCCTAGCTTCATTTGGATTGTTCTGGATACACAACTGAAAGAAAGAAAAAGGATTCAGTTTAAAGAGGCAAATAAGCAGAAAATATAAAAATTTGATCCATTTGTAATTGTTTGATTATAATCATAATTATATTTTTAAAGTTTCATTGAATTTTTTTTTAAATTGCAGCTTTTTATTTTTCTATAAAAAATCATTTGCTTGTACAATAATATGGTTTCAAGTATTCCAATCCAATACAAATAATTTGCACTGCAGTAATATCATCATCATATCACGCTATCAGCACGGATAATCCTGATCCTCTCTCGCCACACCTCCCAATCATCCATTGCTTTTGGCAGATCATCAGGGCTACATCCCGTATTGACAGAGAGCTGCTGTATGTAGGTTCGAACTGGACGTCCTGCCTTTGCTCGTCCATGTGAAGGGATTCACAGGAGTACATCACTCATGAGCTCATCCCTACTTCTCCAGCAGTGTCCCGCATGTCTGATTCGTCTGATTTTGATAGTTTTCGTGATGGGTGGCAGGTGGCCATATAGCTGCTGCCTTGTGGGGTGTTGTCTCCAGGACTCGTTCAATATTGCTCACAGCATTCTTGTGTAATTGGCGTCAAGCTTTTTCTCCAGCTGTTTAGTCAGCGTCTATGTGGTGCATCCATATAGCAGTATCGACATGATCGCTGCTTGGAAGAAACTGCGCTTCATTTTATCGGTCAGGTCTGACTTCCATATGACCGAAAGTCTATCGATAGCTGTCCATGCCTTTGCTAGTCACGTGTTGATGTCTGTCTCGGTTGATGAGACACTGCTCCCTAGGTAGGTGAACTTGTCTACTAGTTTTAGAGTGCTACCGTATAGTGTGGAGATGTTGCCTGTTTGATTAAAGCACATATATTCCGTCTTGTGTGCATTGATATGAAGACCGATGCCTGATTTGAAACTTTTTTGTTCTATTTTCCTTTTGGAACAGATTTATACAGTTTTGACCAACAAAAATCAACTGACTAATCATGTCTTAAAAGAATCTACGTAACATGGAGTTGAGTTGTTTAGCAAGTGAAATTGCGCAAGCTGTAGTGAAACATTCCCCCATACAAGCTCGACAAACCCATTTGGAAAATTTCTGCCTACCATTAAAAACATTAGATTAGTAATTGGGGAAAAAAAAAAAAAAAAAAAAATGCTGGTGAGTCTTAAACATTAGGACAAAGCTCTGATTTTTCTCACTAGAACAGACAAGTGTTATCATTGGAAGAGATAACATATCTCACTTGAGAGTGAAAAGCAAAGCCTGTAGAAATTACGCAGTGAGCCTTGTGTCAGATATTCTTGAAGATTCTTACTCTAATAGAACGTGCATATTTTTTGATGCCAAACAAATTTTTTAATTCATTTTTCTATCATATTTTTGTTAAAAAGTTAGGGTCTTTAAAATTGACAGTTTTATCAAAAAAATTAAATGGTAAAATTTGTGCATGCATATTTTTCATCAAAATTGCAGCACAATCTTTAAAATGGCTTTCTAGCTCAGGTATAGGCTAAATCAAGACAAAATACCACAATGGTTTCCAGAAATGTTTTTTTTTTTTTTTTGAATGAAAGGTTTACTATAATTTTATGATTATTTAAGTTAAAATTTTATTTTTTATAACCAGATTTTAAGGTAACTCCTTTCAAAAATGGCTATTTAGGGGTAAAAAAATAATAAATTAAAAAATAAAAAAAATAAAAAATAAAAAACAAAAAAATTTTTGTTTATGAAGAAAAAAAAAAAAATCATAAAAACACCAAGGAAGAACATATATATTCTAAAACAAGTACACACATGCTATTTCTTTAAAGTGATTTCATTCGGTTCTGTCTCAACTATTTGGAAAACATCCATGATCAAAATATTTCATTCGGTTCTGTCTCAACTATTTGGAAAACATCCATGATCAAAATATTTCATTTGGTTCTGTCTCAACTATTTGGAAAACATCCATGATCAAAATATTTAATTCGGTTCTGTCTCAACTATTTGGAAGACATCCATGATCAAAATATTCTTTAAATTGTTAATATTTAGTCACCAAAGTTGATTTCCAGTATAAATTTCATGTGAATGGCATACAAGATTCCATTATTAAAAGGAAAAAATTCCAAGTCAAACTGTATATTTATTTCATGTTCTAGTAATACTCCTCCAAATTCTGCTTTTAGAGGCAATTTCTTTGACATTTATGCACTTTTACACATATCAAAAGTTAATTAAATTCTAACAGAGCTAAAAAGAGGTCATAAATGAATTCCTGGTGAAATTCTACACCATAAACATGTATCCATCATACACTTTATAATATTTTTTTAACAAATTTGCAATGTTCAATCCAAATGTTCATGAAACAGCTAATTAGGAATTAGATTAAATTATGCTTTATATAGAGAAGCAATTTTTTTTTTATTTTCTTAACTGCAAACAATAAATGACCTTTGTCATTATTATGACTTTGGACAGAGAATGTGCTTTGGTAAGGAGAAAATAATTCCTCAATAAATGATCCTGTTGAGTGATCAAGGGATTTTAGACAACAAACATTTTAGAACTTACCTTCATTTGTTTCATTAATTCAAACATTTGCTCAGGAGGTAAACTAGCAACAGCCTTCGAGATAGCTTCTGGGGCTTTTTCAGGTTCTACTTGGTCTCCATAGGGGCTCTGACAGCAAAAAAAAAAAATCAATTTAGGAAAGATAGCCAATATTAAATTTACAAAAAGATCATTTTTTTTTAATATTCTAGAATTCTATTTAAAAAGTCAAGCTACAGCAAAGGATTTTTTTTTTTTGTTTAGAGCTAAGTGTTTCTATACATTGATAAAACAAATCTGAAATGTTATAATGAGTCACAAGCCTATATCTCATATGTATGTCATCAGAATGTTTTCAATGAAAACCACCGGGGAGCACCAATGGTGGCAGCCATCTTGGAATAGATGTGGCTCCAGTAAGAAGCCATCAGGCAGACATATTGGATTAAGAGATTACATTTAACACTAGACGTTTGTTTCCAGCATTAAGTAAAAATATTTTTTTTAAATAAATAACAAACACCAATTTTATAATTTATTTGTTTTATATACTTTTGCCATCATCAAGTGATTATATAGAATATATGTATTTTTCAGATTTAAGTGATGTGGACCCCTTCACATGGACGAACAAGGGCAGGACGACCAGCTAGAACTTACATACAACAGCGCTGTGCCAATACAGGATGTAGCCTTGAAGACCTACCTGAAGCGATGGATGATAGAGAAGAGTGGCGGGAGAGGTTCAGGGATATCCAAGCTGATGGCGTGACATGGCGATTTTTCAGATAACAAATTATATTACAATTATACTGATAATTGTCAGTAATGCTGGTGATAATTCCTGACCAATAACTATCCCTTCTCTATTTCCAGAGCATTTCTCAATAATGCTGGCATTAAGTCCTGACCAATGACTATCCCTTCTTGATTTCTAATCCATTTCTATAAACAAAATCTTGATCTTAACCACTGACAACAACTGAAAATATAATCATTTTTTTTTTTAAACATTAAGAGAAAAGCTTGTAAGATTTCAGTTTCTTTTCTTTAAAGTCATATCAACCTTCATGGGTTATTCAATGTAAAAGTCATCCTTGATGAAGAACAGCAGTGATACTATTTCACCCATAGCTGGGGGGGGAGGATTCAATCCCTTTCCCATGTAAGTGAACATAATAGCATGACTGGAATTTGAACTCACTTACTTTGAGGCCACAGTAAAGCACTTTACCCATTATGCCACAGGAACTCTCCCAGAAAAGCTAGTAAGCAATCAACTTACCTCCATAGGTGGTCCCCCGATAGCCTGTTGCATACTTTTTAGTTCTTCTTTATTCTGTTCTCCAGCAGCTACACCAACTCTCAAAGGTCGTCCATTAAAATCATAATTATTGAGATTCCGCATGGCACTCTGTGCTGTTTCAATGTCTTGATATTCACAAAAGCCATAGCCTTTGGGTTTTCCTGTTTCTCTGTCATAGACTAATCTATGAAGATAAAACGAAAGGCAGAAAAGGATTATCATAGGATGCTATTTTATAAGATTGATTTTAAAGACATATCAACCTGCCAAGGGTTATTTTATACATAGAGGTTAGGAAATTGCATCTATTGCATTGTACGTTCACATATTAACATTTTTTGTGGTCTGGGAGACCAGGGTTCAATCCCAGGTCAAGTCAAACCAAAGACTAAAAAAAAAAAAAATTGGTACTTGATGCCTTCTTGCTTAACACTCAGCATTATAAGGTGAGGATAGAGGGTAAAGTGGAGCAATCCAGGGAATGGAGTTGTGCCCTCTCCAACACCTTGGTGTAATATCTATTGAAAAGGGAGCCTTTGGGTCATCCTCGACAACGGTTGGCCAACAACTATATGATGATATTTATCCAGACCTCCCACCAGGTAAGATGTGACACAAGGTCATTTAATGAGAGGGCTACGCACAAATTGAGACTCATGTATGACAAGTGCAAAAATAACTTGAACCCATCAGCATTCCCCAAATGGGATGCTTCAGGCACCAAGCAATGAACTTCTGGTTGACCATAAGGACCCTATCAGGTACTACCACTCCGGGTCAGAATGGACTTGGACAAAAGCCAATGAAGGAATACTTGGTATTCTGATTTTCTACTGACTGGAGCCTTGCCATCAGATGGTGTAATGTCACATCCAGGACACTCGTTGGGAGGAGTCTCATCCCCCTACAGAGATGCAGTCTGTGTATTCTACAGCATCAGCCAACTAGGCTATAAACAAATATTACGATCATTCCAAAAGCAATGTTTCCAAGTTTGTTATATTAGTCTATGATGTCAGAGGTGGATGTTGATAGTAAGATTAACTGATTGATTGTAATGGCATGCCAACCTGTCAAGAGTTATCTTATACTTACTTGAGGTTAGGAATTGCATTCATTGCCCATATTTACATTTTTTGTGGAGTTATTTTAAGAGTTTTTCTTTCTTTTTTTTTGCATGTCTGATCAAAAACAGTTTTTAAACAAATCTCTTTGACCCATCGATAGAACTCTAACATCCTACCACTCAGCATCACCGTGGACCTGGGAGTAAGGACCATGAAGATGTACTCCACACTCCCTCTGAACATTAGATACAGTTTAGTGTCATACTTAGGACCCTCCCACTACTTGGGGAGGGGGCTTACATCACTGCAGAGGATACAGTCAGCATATGGTAAATTCTACCAACATAACCATGTTGATGTCATGTCACTAGTGGTTTAACCTTCCAGCCAATAATCTATCATTTTTTTTGTAATATTAGATAGCAACTGAAAGACATTTTGGCAAAACGGTTTGGTTTCTTTGTTTAATGGCATATCAACCTTTGTGGGTAATTTAATGCAAAAGCCATCCTTGTAGAATAACAGTAGTTGTACTATTCAACCTATAGCTGGGAAAATAAGAGGGTTCCTGCCTTTCACAAAGGTATTTGTCCAAAAGTGAATGTAACAGTGCGACTGGAGTTTGAACCCACTTACCATGAGGTTGTAGTCCAGCACATAAACCACTATACTATAAGGACTCTTTCCGTGGTAAAATGGCATCCGATATGAAACTGTATGAAGCTAAAGCGTGTCATCAAATTCTGCCATTACAAGAAATATAATAGTGCAGCTTTACAGCAAATCAAAAGAGATACTTCGACCAATGTACAACACACTGGAATGCTGAATCCCAAAACAATTTTTTTAAAATATGAAATCCATTCCAAATTTAAAAAAAACAAATTTTTCTTTTTAAATAATTAACCTTTTAATAAATTTTATGATTTACTTGGTTTATTCAACAATTGCCCTTACAATGAGTTTTCAGATATTTTAATAATTTTCTGGAGAAATAAATTTTGTTTTTAATTCAAATTTTTTTAAACTAAAGTTCCAGGGAAATTATCATTAATATTCAATTTTGATATCATGGATGAATAAAACAGGAGGCATTACTTTTGGAGTAATCTTAATATATGTGCTTATATGCACACATATTTGTCTTTTCTCCCCTCAAGTAGAATAGACTGGGTCCTTTAGCCTTAGAACAGCAACCAATCTAGGAGAAGGAAGACTAAATTCAAACCAGCAGTACTCTGCTGAAATATTGACCTTGTGTCACACTCTGCCCGTGCTAAAGGGTTGGTTTAGTTCCTTTGTTTAAATGGCATATTCATAACATATCTAATACCAAATCCATCCTTGTAGAAGAACAGTCGTGATACTATTTAACCCATAGCTGGGGGGGATAAGAAGTTCATGCCTTTCACAAGAGTATTAGTCCAAAAGTGGAAATAAGAGTACAACTAGAGTTCAAACTCATGCAATACAATGTCGCAGTCCAGCACATTAACCACTATGCCATGTGGTAGAGGGGTTAGGTAGATACAACTATACATTTGGCAAAATGGACTAGAGTATAATGGCAATGGTGTGTCTTCAGACTCCTTAGCACTCCACAACTAGAGCCTCACAGCCAGATGAAGTTTAACATCATACTCAGGATACATCATTCTGGATAGACCTTACCTCTTGGCAGAGTATGCAGTTGATGTATTTTAGCTCAGATTTGGGGGGGGGAGAATAAAAAAGAATTTCTAGCCTGATGTGCAACCTACCCCCGCGGTCCCTCATACTTATCAACTTCTTTGAACAATTCTGTTTTGGCTGGTGATCATCTAATGGTTCCGACAAGGGGGTATCACACATTTCTTTACGGCACAAGAAATACAACCGATGGAGCGGGAGAAAAAGAACAAACGAACAATATGGGCTTGGGTTAACTCAAAGTGCAAGAAGGGATGTTCTGTAACACTGCATTCTCTGTGCGTCCATAGACTAACGTGCATCCTTCGCGAAAATTCCACAAAGCCACAAGGAATGCTGACTCATCTTGACTGGTCTTCCCTCACTGCTCCTGGACCCTATCTCATGCTGACTGGTCACTTCTGCCGTCCAGTGTCGACTGCCCCTCTGTGTCTCCCTTCGCCAACTGCCTTCTGTCCGTTCCTTTTTCCAACTCCTCTCTGAACGGCATTCTCTTGCCCACTTCCGGTCGCACTGAGATCTCGAGCTCAGGACTTTGTTTGGTTTCGCGTCAAAACAAACAAAACGATCGTCTGCTTGGTGCACCCGCTTCATAGTACTTCATCAGCTGATGTCTGCCTAATTGTTTATCTTAATATATTTTACTTACAGCAAAAACAAACTTGTTGATCTCATGAATTTGCTTACCCTAATATGATCGACATGTTTATGACAAACAAGACTTATTTGTTTTGACCTTTCTAAATCGAAAACCCCACAACCTTGAACTCAAAATTTAGCTAGAAAACTATAATTAACTAAAATCCCTAATTATTTTACACAGAAATGGAGTCTCACTGCCAGATGAAGTTAATGTCATACCCAGGAGACATCATTTTGGATAGGCTTTACCCCTCCATGCAGAGTACGTGGTTGATATATTCAAACTCTGACTCAGAAGGAAAAAAAAAAAAAAAAAGTAGTTCTAACCTGAAGCTGACAACTGGGCCAGCTTGAGCAAATATTTCTTTCAGTTGTTCTTCTGTTGCTTCATATGGAATGTTGCCAACTGAAATGAAATGAAAATAAATTAACATGAAAGCAAAATATTGTACATTCAACACTCCCCCCCCCCACAGTCTATTTGCCTTATTCTAGTTGTTCTCCGTGTACATCAGGTTCAGATTTCTTTCTTTAATGGTATATCAACCTTCATGGGTTATTTAATGCCAAAACCATCCTCATAGAAGACCAATAATGGTACTGTTTAGCCTATAGCTGGAGGAATAAGGGGGTTCATACCTTTCCCAGGGGTATTAGTCCATAAGTGATAGGTGAAAAAGTATTAGTCTTAAAATGAACAAAGAAACTGATCTATTTGATTTATAGACAGAACCTTAATAAGTACTACCAATCCAGGTGAGGGTGGACTGGGGAGTAATAGCAATGAAGAGATAATTCTTTTCTTCAGAACTGGAGTTTCACCACTAGGTAAGTTAGACAGTGCATTAATGGAATCACAGGAAGAAGAAACAAATATGGAATGTAACAGTCAATGTTTTGATTGGCAATTAATTTGCTTACAACTACAGACGATATATTGCTATTTAAGCGACAGGGATGACCCAAGAAACAGCCAGTTGCAATGGCTTAACAACTTCTGGTTCATTTCCCAACTATATGGAGATTAAGAAATTGCATTCATTGTATATTCATACATACATACATTTATATTGTATATTCATATTTACATTTAGGGTAGGAATTTCTTAAGAGTTTTTTTTTTTTTGCACAGAGTAATGTTATCAAATATTGCTATATAATACAAATAATTTGCACACAATTATATGGTTTCAAGTATTCCTATGTAATACTGATAATTATATAATTTCAAGTAATTATTTATCTTTAATAATAGATACCTGTAAGCACAGTTATATGGTTTCTAGTAACTATTCTAAATACAAAGTATTTACAGCGATGTAACATCAAGAATTCCTATCAAATACAAATATTTTTTTAAATGTGTCGATTTGAGTCGTAGATGGTACTACCACAGCAGGTCAGAGTGAACCTGGGAGTAATAACAAGGGGCACTCAATATTCCCCAGAACTGGAGCCTCACCATCAGCTACAACTTAAGAGCATACTCAGGACATCACTTGGGGGGGTCTAAACCCCTGTACAGAGGATATAGTCAGTGTATTTAGAATATAATGATTGTATCCCTTGTCAAGGAGGAGAAACAAGTTGGTAAAACTGAGTCAATATGTAGTTATTTTAGCAGCTCACGATTTTTGGTGTCTCAGTGAGGGTCAAACTCAGTTATTGCAGGTCGATACAAAAATTTCCACCAGACAAAAGCCCTAGGGAAAGAAACCCCTAGGTAAGATTAAAACACGACAAAATTAAAATCATTGGTGACAGAAATTTTGTTTAGGGTTAGGGACACACAACACAGAAAAGACTTTTCATTTTTTCTATCTTATCCAAATGACATTTTTAGAAATAAAAGAATTATTTCCTCAATTTTTTCTAAAATGCATTTTTATAACAAAACAAAAACCTAAATTCCATTGAAATCCTACGAAACTGAACTTTTTGATAGCCAATTTTAAAATGCATAATTGGAAAGAAAAAAAAATCACTTAAGTTTTTTATTTTAACTCAAAAGAAAAGGGGAAAAAATCACCAATTACTAACAAAAGAAAATAACTTTAATTATCGTAAAAATTGGGCTGTTTTATTGCAGTTTAATAAATTGAATGTGTTTTTCTTTTAAGAGAAGCCACAATTAAATATACTGCAATATAATAAGAAAAATAAAAATAAAATCCAAATAAATTATGTAATTTTTTTCATTTTTATTTTATGCAGCAAGCTTTTTAGCGAGACAAAAGCTAAAAAATCTGCTAACATTTGTCTTAGGTTATATTTATGAATGTTTTCTTAAGAAACGATTTGTTTACTGTTTTATTGACGATATATGTATCCTTAAAGAGAAAATTAGAATAATTTTAATGATCTTAATATTTAAACTACAGATCAGCATTTTAATGATTTAAAATACATTAAAATTTAAAAACATTTACTTAACAATAATAACTAAATAAAAAAAAAAAAACACGTGCCGTATTTGAAGACTCAGAACGAACGGTTCATTCGATTCCCCATTGCTCGAGCAATTTTATTAATATGTACACCAATACATAACACACAAATATTTCAGAATAAGGGAAAAAAGGCTTATGAAAAGAAAGAGTGCATATAAATTAATTTGTACTCACCAAAAACAGATCTAGCGGCTCTTTCCGCTGCCGTTAACGGAGGATTGGGTTGCTGTAGGATCGTCGCCATTTTTAGTATTGTGTGTACATTATATTTAGTTTCGTATGAAAGCAAAATAGATCGATACAAAACAAAAGATGATTTTCAAAATTTACTTCACGGTTAACTATTATAAAGAATTATAAACTCATGTGAAAATTAATAAAGAGCACTTAACTTTTGTAAGTTTTTGGCGCTAATTATTTAATACTAAACTAAATTAGTACGAAACGTGCTAACTCTATTTTAAATTTGCCGGTTCGGAACAATAAATGAATTAAACTAGAAGTTGGTCGTAGCAAACCTTCACAAGTGAGTTCGCGTCTCATTAGGTGCCCTACTCAAATGGCCTTGTGCCACATCTAAGCAAAAAGTTTAGTAAATTACTAAAAGTTATAAATTCAATTTAGATAACGAATGGTTGGTTATTCTTTTTATCCAACTTTATAAATTCCTTGCTTTCTTTTCTTTTCTTTTCTTCTTGGAATTTAATTGAGCATTTGCCAAAAATAAAAGCTGCTGAGTTCCTTTACAATTAAATTACTCTTTATACTAGTTTCAGTTTTATGTATTTATGAGTCTTAGGAGAATTTGTTGGGGTTATTTTGGTTGGTAGTCGGTTTTGGGTTTAGATATTGGTTTTCTTCTTGACCCCATTTAATTCGTTGTCTCCTTTTGTTTGTGAAGGCTACAAAGGAAGAAAAGGAAGGAGACTAAGATAGGAGATACCTTTTATATTTCAACTTTATTAGCAGGTTTTGTAGTGAATAGAAAAAGAAAAAGAAACTAAATAAGATTAAAATAAATTCAGAAAATGTTGAAACTCCCAGAAGCCCCTGACAAAGAAGTAGGGATAACATATGCATGAAAAACAGGAACCATCCTTGTGAAAGAAAGAAACCCATTCTCACTTCAGCGTGACCCTTCAGACTGAAAGGACTTTCTTCCACCTGGTTCTTAGCAGGTAGCAGGCCTGTTTTGCCAAGTCTCCAGGGCTTCGCATGCGGGTTGTGTCTGCTGCTAGTGGACCAAGATGCCGAAGCAAGCAACACAAAAACACCACTGGATATGATCACACTGAATTTGGACTTATTAACCACTGGAGATGACTAATATATTTTAACACTTGATTTGAGAGAAATGACAGTTCTCAAATAGTCCAGGAAGACATTCCTTGCTACAGAGTAGCTGAACGAAAATCCAAATTAACTGAAGTTGAAATTGGAAAGGTATCTTCTCTCTCCACCTCCTTCCTTCTTTCTTTTGTTTTTCTTTTGCAGCCTTCACAGATAAGAAGATGCCTTGCAAATTAAGATGGGGTAAGAGGAAACTAACAGAATCAGATATCAATAACCAACAACCACCAAAATATCCTGTACTTAAGAGTTTCATATGGCTACTCTTTACCAAGGAATGTCTTCCTGGACTATTTGAGAACAAACATTTCTCCCAAATAAGGTGTTAAAATACACTAGTTGTTTTCAGTAGTTGATACATCCAAATTCGATAATTTTAGTAGTAGATGATAATTCCATTTGGTACTTTTAATATAAGCTACTGTTAGCAGTAAGTAATAGAGTTGGCGACCGTAGTCAAGGGTGACCCGGAGGCTCCCTTTTAAATAGCTACTACACCGAAATGTAGGGGAGAGCACTTCTCCTTTCCCTGGATTGCTCCACTTTATCCTTGATACGTACCTTATATTGATGAGTCTTAAGCAAGGCGGCATCAAGTACCGTTTTTTAAGTCTTTGGTATGACGTGAGCTGGGATTGAACCCAGGTCTTCCGGACTGGTCTAGTGGATAGAGTGTTCGCCAATGGTCCGGGAGACTTGGGTTCAATTCCAGGTCGCGTCATACCAAAGACTACGGTCGCTAACTTTACTTGACTTACTGTGAGCAGAGACAGGTGCAACTGGAAGAAAGGTGAGCCAGCATGCCACTAATCAGACACATGGTTTATCCTCCACAAGCAGGAGAAAAGTATATCTTTCCAGTCCAAGTGATCACTGCTGAATGAAAAAGAGTTTCTTTTTCGTGCCCTTAAATCTGTTTCAAGCATCCACAATCCCAGCTTCATGTCAGAAGAAGACCTCTAGTGGTCTGCAAACAGATCTAGCCATTCATTCTCTACTCGTTGTTCACTTAAGATAAACTTGATATTTTTGTATTGAAACCAGAATTCTTACAATGAACCCCTACAAGCAGAATATGCCATTTTTTACTGTATTCAATATATGATAACTGTAAAAATTATAAGAATATCACAAAAAACTTATCACTGAATAATATGTTTATTCTTTTTTACACTAATGTTGAGTCATAATTAATAGGTAAAAGTTGGTGACCATAGTCGAGGGTGACCCAAAGGCTCCCTTTTTGATAGCTACAACACCAAGGTGTGGGGAGGGCACTACTCCTTTCCCTGGATTTCACTTTACCCTTGATCTCTACCTTATAATGCTGAGTGTTAAGCAAGGAGGCATCAAGTACCATTTTTAAAGTCTTTAGGTATGACTCGACCTGGGATTGAACCCAGGTCTCCCAGGCCATTGGCAAGCACACTAACCATTATGCCAATGTCCGAATAGATAAATAAAATAGATATAAGCCCAAAGGCTCCTTTTTCAATAGCTACTACACCAAGGTGTAGGGAAGGGTGCTACCCCTTTCTCAGGATTGCTCCACTTTACACTTGATACATACCTTATAATGCTGAGTGTTAAGCAAGGAGGTATCAAGTACTTTTTTTTAAGTCTTTGGTATGACTCAACCTAGAATTGAACCCAGGTCTCCCGGACCATTGGCGAACACTCTACCCATAGGCCAATGAGCCGGTTTTTGATACAAATAATAGGACTCTAGGGATTACACCCCCTCATTTCCATTTTAGTATTTCTAATGACGTGTAGGTGGTTTAACCACAGTATCATTATATAACATGCAGTAAAGTTGAAATTCTCTTCCTCTTCATTCTATTTTACTTGCCTTTGGACAGGCCCACCAGACATTCACGCTGGGTTGGTAGTTGAAGACTGCCTGGTCTCAGGAGGCTTTCCCCCAGGCTATACCTGCTTGTGAGGTTGAGTTTATAGCTTGGTATCTGAGCTGTAATGGGATTGATGACATTTGTTTGTGGTTGTTGGTTATTTGTTTGATTTGGGTTTTGGTGTAATGATATCTATATCTGACTCCATTAGTTTCTTCTTACCCCATTTAATTTGCTGGTGTCTTTTGGTCTGTGAAGGCTGCAAAGGAATTACTAAAGAAAAGATGAAAGGAGGCCGAGATACCTTTTATATTTTGACTTTATTTCTGGGTTCAACCACCATTCTGTGGGTGAAAAAAATCATTCCAGAATCTTAATGAAATGGTTGCATCTCCCACACAAGTTGTTTTCGGGCAGATATGTCTATTATTCTGTGTTTTTAATCGTGGGTTGCTGGTAACAGAGAAATCTGCTAGGGGAGAAACAGTCTCACACCAAGTACAAGACATGGATGGACATGTGCGCTGCCTGCTAGCAGCTGAGGAAAAATGGTCTATCTAGTATCAAAGGTAAAGCTGAAGTGAGGGCGAATCTTTTTCTTTTTCTCACGTATGTGTCACCCCTACTTCCTGTCAGGAGCTTCTTGGAGTTTCGCATTTTTTAAATTTATTTTAATTCTATTTTAAATTAATTCAATTTTTTCCTATCTTCTACAGTATACCAAATGTGCAATGCTGACAGAACTAATCACTTTTTCGATCAGCTGTGCATGAGTCTTCATTTATGCTTGTATTCCTCATTTTCTAATCACGACAGTGAGTTTTGGTACTCAAATATATATATATATATATACATATATATATATATATATATATATAAATCAACATACAAGTTATCCATCCCACAGGACAAAATGTTTTATATTTGCATTGTTCAAGGAATATCACACTAAAACCTTCTGCACTATATAACATTATTTTTAAATTTCAAGTCCTGAACTTAGCAGTGCACTGTGTCAACTACCAGTAACAGCCTCTGATGATTCCATGATGTCCTTCAAACATCTTGTCTGGTGCGATAATTTCTACTGATTCAGGAAAACTTCTGCACTATATAACATTATTTTTAAACTTCAAGTCCTGAACTTAGCAGTGCGATGTGTCAACTACCAGTAACAGCCTCTAATGATTCCATGATGTCCTTCAAACATCTTGTCAGGTGCAATAATTTCTACTGATTCAGGAAAATTTTCCTCACCACAGAATGGTCATAAACCCCAAAAATAAGATTTGAGCCTAAAGATACCCATGTCTTTTTCCTTCCATCCTTAATTCAAATTCCCCTGCAGTTTTGACAGACAAATGATAAGATAACAAGTAAATAGAGTAAGATAAAAAGAAATCAGACATGAACCTGAGAATTACCCAACAACCCAACAATTCACCACAACCATGAAAAACCTTAATTGTGCCCCATAGAAATCTCAGTGATATAATGTCTAAACTGTTGGACTGTGGCCTCAAGGTTAGCAAGTTTGAATTCCACTTGATCTATTACATTCACATTTAGACTAATACCCTCAGGAAAGGTTTAAATTTCATTATCCCTCTCAGCAATGGGTTAATAGTATCACTACTGTTCTTCTATAAGGATGGTTCCAGAATTAGATAGTCCACAAAGGTTGATATGCCATTAAACAAAGAAACTAAACAAAACTTTCTCAGGAATCTGTTATGGATTTTTTTAAATGAAAAAAAAAGTGAATTCTTTTAAAGTTACATTAATATAAATTTCCTTTTTGTATTTATACTTCAATATCTTGTCTTGGTTTGGTTTTATGGCATATCAACCATTATAGGTTATTTAAAGCCAAATCCTTTTTATACATATATATTGAATATATATGATTTGTTTTGGTTTGGTTTTATAGCATATCAACCATTGTAGGTTATTTATTGCCAAATCCTTTTTATACATATATATTAAATACATATGATTTGTTTTCATTTGGTTTTATCGCATATCAACCATTGTAGGTTACTTAATGCCAAATCCTCCTTATACATATATATTAAATATATATGATTTGGTTGGATTGGGTTTTATGGCATATCAACCATTGTAGGTTATTTAATGCCAAATCCTATTTATACATATATATTAAATATACCTAAGATTTGTAAACACATTTTGTTGATAACATTTTTAAATGAACCACCGTTTTTTTTGTACACATTTAAATGGTTTTAAGTATTAATATATAACAGTCACAATTTAGCATCAGTCAATTGTTTGCATACATAGTTTGTTCTATTTGATTCATAGATAGGACCCTGTTAGGTGTTAAACTCCATGTCAGAGTGGACCTGGGAGCAATAGCACTGAAGAGGTACTCCACATTCGCCATGTCTCCAAGGCTAGAGTCTCACCATCAGATGGTTTAATGTCATACCCAGGACACTTGTTGAGGGTGGGATCTTCTCCCTCAGCATAGATGCAGTTGGTGTATTCTATAGCCCCAGTTGACTGGGCTGGTCTTACTTGCAGTATTAGAAGTTTTGTATTGAGAAAAGCATTTGAATCTGTGAATTTCATTGAATGAAAATTATCAGATTGTTTTGTAGAAATAACTCCAAGACTCATGTGTGACAACACACGTGCTTTATTGCTGCCATCTTTTTCTGATTGTGTTCCAGTAAAAAGTCCCCTTAAGGCATTACCAATATTGGGCCGCTTATGTATATAAGTCGACCAACACAGATCAGCTTAGTTCAGTGTTTCATTTTACTACTTGTCTATTACTCCTTATTAATTCCTTGTCAGGAGGAAAGAGGAAGTTGTTCTCTACTGTTTTAGACTGGTTTTTGGCATCAGCTGAAGAGCTATTTTAGTATGATGGAATATTGTAATCTTTTTTTTTTATCACTGAACCATCACACATCAATATAATGACATATATATAATTTGAAATCCGTTATATGAATATTTTTTAGCTTCATGCAGGGGGTTAAAAATGCATGAATATTTTTAATAATTGAATATCTTTTCCTTTAAAAAAAAAAAAAATTTGATGGTTGGATAGATTGGTTTTGTGGCATGACAACCTTTATTCAGTAATTTAATTCCAAAGTCTTTTTTGGCAAGCAATTATAGGGTTTCATATAACTGATGATTGTAAATATTTATTTCTTCAAATAACAATTTATAATACAAATAATTTCAACAAAATTTTGGTTTCATGTATTCTAATCTAATATGGTTTCAAGTGACTATTCTGATTTAATGATAATCATTTATTTGCTCACAGTTATATGGTTTCAAGTGTGTATTTACTCAACCCCTCCACCTCAAGTGAGGTGCAAAAACAAGATCAGTTTTTTTTAGATTTGAAAATTTAACAGGTCTAAGATTTCATTTCTGAATATTTTATTAAATGCACTTAACAGCTCATCTACACAAGCAGGATGTATTTATATGTATTTACACAACCCCTCTGCATGAACAGGATGCAACCTAATGTCAATTTTTAAGTAGGGGGATGTCCTCGTGGTGTAATGGTTAAAGCAATGGACTGTGGAATCGTAGTAAGCGAGTTCATACTCTAGTCGCGCTGTTATGTTCACTTTGGGCAAATACCCTTGGGAAAGGTATGAACCCCCTTATCCTCCCAGCTATGGGTTAAATAGTACCTACTGTTCTTCTAAGAGAATGGCTTTGGCATTAAATAACCTACAAAGGTTGATATGCCATTAAACAAAGAAACCAATTTTTAAGTGGAGTTTAACAGGTTTGAATTCAGAGTTTTCCTTCTCCTAGATGGGTTGCCATACCAAGATCAAAGAGTCCAGTCTGCTGTATTTTTTCTATTGATAACTGGAAGAGAAATAGTTGGATGCATGCCTTTCTCAAGGATATTAGTGCTATGTGAAATGCAAACAGCCTTGTCCAGGATTTAAACTCAGATTGTCATGTCCATTTGCTATAATGCTAGCCATTACACTATGAGTGCCTCCAAATATTCAAGTATTTTTATCTAACACTAATAATCTGCATACAGTTATGTGGTTTCAAGTATTCCTATCTAATACTAATGATTTTCAGACAGATCTATTTAACCCATAATGTGAATATAATAGCATGACTGGGGTTTGAACATACTTACTTCGAAGCCTCTGTCCACCATTTTTACCATAACACCACAGGAATGTAATGGAGGGTCCACCGATTTGAAAAAGTATTTCCTGGAATGTTTTCTTCTCATGTTTGGGATTTTTGTCGCTGTAATGAGAAGCTCGTCACATAGACTAGATCTTTTGAGTAAAAGAACAAAAAGTTGTGCTGAGATTAGAGGTGATTATGTTTTCTAAGAAATTAAACACCTTGTTTGCAGGGATTAGAAAACACTATACCCCACACAGTTGGATAAGACCCCTTCCCACAACTAAAAAGAGGAGTTATAAATACTAAAGGAGAGTTTCTCTTTGGTGCCAGGGAAGCTCTTGATTTTTAGGTATGTACTGATTTTGCTTCCTGTCAGAGGCCTCCTTGGAAACTGTTACTTTTGCATTTATTTTATTTTTTTGTTTATGTTTAATCTCCACAAAAGAAAGAAAACATTTTTGATTAGATCTATTCCCTTATTTCTCATGGTCTGTGGGTTTTTTAGCAATCAAATGTGCACTGTCATGTTGCAAAAAATGATTTTTATTCATTCATTCTTTTAACAAATGATAACCTCATTTCTTAACTTTCATTAAAATACCTTGTGTTAAACCAGGCATTCTATTCAGTATGTAAGTAAGTTGGCTGACAGTAATTGAAGGCAAGCTGAAGGCTCCCTTTACAATAGGTACTACACTGAAGTGTTGGGTAGGGCATTACTACTTTCCTTGGATTGCGCAACTTACCCTTGAACAGTACCTCACAATACTAAGTGTTAAGCAAGGAGACATCAAGTACCATTTTTTTTGAGTCTTTGGTATAACTTGAGCTGAAATTGAACCCTGGTCTCCTGGACCATTAGTAAAGCATTAATGATTTTAATTGACATTATTTTTGCCCCTTGAGTAAAACAGGATTTTCATCTGTTTTGAAATAAAGATTTCCTAATATCAACTTTCAAATCATTTAACCATTTTCCTTATGTGGTGATAAAGGAAGGAACTATATAATCTCCCTTACTTTCTGGGAACGAATTGTTCCCCTTTTGTTTAGTTGACTGGTGAAAGGCCATTTTAGCCGTGACTACTTCTAACACCAGTTCTTAGTGGAATAAAGTGATAGGTAAGAGCTTTTCTTCAAGCTTATCTGACTCTTCAATTAATTGCAAGCTCTAACCTATCACTTCTTACACCTTAGCGTTCACAAATTTCAGCAGCCTGGTTAGGAAAAATTAATTTAGTAGTTTAGAATGAAATTATTATAACAGTTTTAAATTAATAAAACTAAACTGTAAGATACATCACATGGTGTAATGGTTAGCAAACTAGACTAACAAGCCATTAATTGCGAGTTCGTAGCTCAATAGATGCCACATATATTCAGCCTTGTGTCATGACTTAACAGTTGAAATTTTCTAAGCTTTTTGCTCCGATGTGGCACAAAGCGAATGAACCTGTCCTAGTAATTCACGAAGTTTTTTTTTTTTTTTACTCCAATATGGCACAAGGCCGTATGAATGGGGGCTCCAATGAGACTCGAACTTACTCCTCTAAGTTTGCTAGTCTTGCTTGCTAACCATTACACTATCAGAGACGTACCTCACAACTTGGCAAAGCATAGTAAATATTTTAAACTCTTCAAATAGCATAGTTGGAAACAGCAAGGGAGATAACTCTGATTCACTCATTGACCTTGGTGTATCTGTGGACGGTCGCTTCTTAGATTTTCGGTCTTAACTCGCAACGATGGCAGGCGTTTTAGTACAGAAAATGGTCACTTCCTTAAAAAGTAAGGAATTTAGGGATTATCTTTGCAGGTGAGACTTATTTTGACTTTAATTTAATACCCATAACATCATTGTTATTTATTTTAATCTTTTAAACTGGTTTTTATTTTATGGATTCATTCATTTTTGTGTATATTTCATTGTCAGTTTCTACCGAACATCTTATGACGATGTTTTTTTTTCTTCTTATTTAGTTTTCTTCTTATTTATTTTATTTTAGTTTTTAGAAAAAAAATGTCCCTATTCTTTTTTTTAAAAATTAGTACAATTATTTTGGTGGACGAAATTGTAGGTACGTTTTTTTTTTTTTTTTTTTTTTTTCTTTTTTCGTTCCGAGAAATAAATTTTAGGTACTTTCTTTCGTTGTCTTTTTTTTTATTTTACTTCATTTAAAAAGATAAAAGATATCTAATATAAAGTCTATATTTTTTATCTTTTTTTAAAAAAAAAATTTTTCACACACACGCACGCGCGATTTTAAAGCCTTTGGAGCTAAAAATTGAGTTTGAAAATAGTGCTCGGTTTTCAATATTCATTTAGTTTTTCGTAAAGAAGAAAATTACATTTTTTTTCCTCTATTTAAATTTATTACTTACATATTCCTCTTTTATTTTTATAAATAATTTCTAGAAATTAAAAGAATGGAAACGTGGTCATGCGGCAAAATGGCAGTTTAATTCAAAGATTTAAAAAAAAAAATGTAATTTTCGTGTTTTTCTAAAATTGACCCGACCCACTGGTCTTCAAATGTTTGTGAACACTAAATTTAATAATATAGTTTAAGATAAGGAAAGTAAGTAGGAAAATATTTCCTGATCAAAATTTATCAATACCATTAATATTAACGCACTCAAATATGTTAAAAGTTTACATAAAAGTACTTTATGGTTTTATTGTAGAGCAGGTATGAAACAAAAAAAAAAAAACAAACAAAAAACTTCATTATGAACATAATATAAGGAAGTCCTTTATTTAAAAGTTTCATATGGTTTATACCCTTCTATCTATAATCTCCTCCGCACTTTTTTTTTTTCAAAGGAAGTTTGTATCGAACTTAGAGTGATTGGTGAATCTCAGAATTTTGGTACTCTATTTTAATTCCCTCTCTCAGGTAAAACGTGTCTTTATGACGTAAACCATTAAAAAAAACGTGAGTTTTTCTTAAATTTACCTGTCGGGTTAAAAAAAAGTATTGGTAAAAGAAAAATCTGTTTTTCATTTGCCAAAAAGAAAAATACTACAAATTTCCGTATATTTTTGTAATATTTGATGTTTTTTTTTTTTTTTTTTTTAAATCTTTAACGGGTGTTTTTGTTTCTTCTGCGCCACACCAAGTTTTCCAGTCGGCTTTCTACCCACAGGAAAGGCATTATAGAAAATATCAATAGGGGTCCTTGCGTAGTGTAATGGTTAGCAAGTTACATTAGCAGACCCTTGTTTCAGTTCGATTCTCGCTGGGCGCCCTGTACTTTTAACTTTGTGCCACATCTAAGCTAGGCTTAGAAAATAGCTATACGAACTTTCAACTTTTCATCATGTTTCTTTTTAGTGTTTACTTAAACATTATGGATGTCAAGGACAATTGCAAAGTGATTGCAATTATTTTGAGGTATGGACTCTTTACCTCCTATCTTTTTTTAACATTTTTAAATAACCAATTCTCTGTCTACATTCTTAAAAAAATCTGTTCCTAGATCCGTGTGTTAAATTCAAAAACTTAAAAAATTCTCTGTGTAAATGTTTGTATTTATATAAAATGATATAGAAGTAAATTTGGCGTAACTTATAATACTCGGCGGGAGACTAGGGTTCAATCCCAGGTCGAGTCATACCAAAAACTCAAAAAAATGGTACTTAATGCGTCCTTACTTAACGCTCAGAATTATAAGGTACGGATCAAGGGTAAGTTGTGCAATCCGAGGAAAGGAGTAACGTTCTCCTCTACACCTCGGTGAAGTAGCTATTGGAAAGGGAGCCTTTGGGTTGCCTATCTTCACTATAGTTCATGAAAACATTAAAAATACTCCAAATTCAGTTTTTCTACTCGGCTTGTTGTGTAACCAAAGCGAAAGAACTCTTCTATTTTTTCATAACTTGGGAGGGGCCGATGGATTCATGCCTTCCCCAAGGGTATTAGCAAAAAGCTAACTGCCTCATCCAGGATTTGAACACTGTTTGTTAAGCTTATTTCCTTTCAATGGTAAGTATTACGCTAAGCATTCTTTCATGTAGTAATTTACTATTTGCTTTTTGCTTAGGTGTGGCACAAGGCCGAATGGATGGTGAACCCAATGAGACTCAAACTCATTCGTTAAGGTTCACTAGACTAACTTGCAAACCATTACGCTACACGAGGCAACCATGTATATATAACGGTGACCCAGCAAAACGAGAAATTTAAGCAATTTCCTGTTCAGTTGGTTTGGTTGGGTTTTATGACATATCAACCATTGTAGGTTATTTAATGCCAAATCCATTTTTATTCATATAAGCAGTTCTATTCCAAGCAATTCAATTTAGCATAAGTACGCAGTTTAGTTTTATTTGACCCTATGAGGTGCTACCAGTCTAAGCCAGAGTGGACCTGGCATCAATGGTGATGAAGGGGTGATTCGCATTCCCCAAAGCTCCAGCGTTACTGGAACCTCACCATCAGATTGTTTAGTGTCATATACAGGATGCTTGTTGTTGTTGCTGGGGAGGGGGTTACCCTCTATGCAGAGAAACAGTTGGGGTATTCTACCGCTCCAGTCGACTGGACCACCAGTCCAATTGGCAACTGATACTAATTCGGTGGTGACTTTGCGCTGAACTTTTTTTTTTTTCTTTTTTTTTTTTTTAAATTATTAGATAATACAAATTCCTGATAAAAACCAAGACATCTTTGAAAGTGAAATGCTAATTAGAATCCTTCACTTTTATATATACAAGGGTCATTGAACGAATAAGGTGAATTTGGCCTAATTAGTTGGAAACACTTTACAGTTACAACTTTTTCAAGGAAATCAATTAGAGTTGGGCGGTTTGGCAATTTGTTTTGGTATCGGTTTCCTTTTTTGATTTTTTTTTTTTTTTTTTTTTTTTTTTACCTTAATACCGCGATTTTCGACTTGGTTTATAATCTGGTATTTTTGCTTTCTAAGGAAGCCATTAATTTTCTTGTGTAATGATTGTATTTCCAGTTGATATCTGATTTCTTTCGAGATCGACAAATTTGCAACTTAGTCTGTTCAACTAGCAATTTCTTGTGAATTTCTGGCCCAATCCTAATTGTATTTGTATGGATGGAAAGAAAATAATATCTTTTTAGATAAAGTAAAATCTAACATTAAGACGAAACTGGTAACTATTTTGTTTATTTATTTTTGAAAACTGAAGCAAGTTGATTTCAGACATCATGTTGTGTTTCCCTTTTTTTTTTTCTTTTTTTTTTTTCTATTTTAAAACCTATGATATGAAAGATTTCCAAATTATATTTCTGTTTTTTTTTCTTTTCTGTAAACAAATAGATTTCGCATTTCCTTAAACTTGTGGGTCGAATGAATCAAAACATGAGTTTAAACGAAAAGTGAGTTTATGAAGAAAAAGTGAGTTCATATAAAAAATAGTTACAAATCATATATAATTCATATATGTAAACTGGATTTGGCATTGAATAACCCATAGTAGTTGATGTGCCATGAAAATCAATCAATCAATCAATCAACCAACCAACCTTAAACTTGTCAATTCGATGTTTTATCATATTTTTGTTCAATCTTTTCCTCTAAAAGTGGTTTAAATGTTGATAAAATTCAATTTTATTAAATTCTGAAAGTCTTTTTTCAACAGTGTTTTGTTGGATATGGTCACACAGTAGAGATAGTAAACTGAACGATTTTGGTTTCATAAAAAATTTCGATGTGGTTTCACAGTGTTGAGGATGAAACTTTAAAAAAAGTCAACTTTTTTTTAAATACTCACATTTATGTTATGAAATATAAGAGAAATAAAATGAATTACTGTTTAAAAGTCATTTTATACACGGAAAAGATTGTATTATTTATTTATTTATTTTTATCAAATTGCTAATCATAAACAAGACCTGCTTGCTTGTGATTTTCATACAAGGTCTATGTCTGCCTTATCTAGTAGAGCTTAAAACAAACTGTATTGCTTGCAGAGGGGGTGAGTCCCCCCTAAAAAAGGGGTGTTGTGAGTATGACACTCAACAGCATCTGATGGTGAGGCTCCAATTCTGAAAATGTGTGGTAGAGTACCTCTTTATTGCCATTACTCTCAGTTCCACTCAACTTGAAATGGTATTACTTGTTAGCCTTTCATCTCTTTGGTCAAGAAGATTTGAAAATTATTTGAATTTGATAGGACCATGTGCAAAAAAAAAACACAAACAAAAAACACCTACCCCACCCAATTCTCTAGGCATAAAATAACCCTAAACAGATTGACATGTCATTAAAATCAATCAACTTTTCTGCATTGTGAAAAAGAAGAGATCAATAATTTTTTAAAATCCTTCTGTTAGCATGCTATGTTTTATATTTTGATATGGAGGAAGTGTTGCAACAAGGGAGTGCTGAAAACGTCTTGGCCTAATAGAGATAAAAATTTTTATTTGTTTTTTTTTTTTTTTTTTTTTTTTTTTTTTTTAAATCTTGAGGATTACGAGAACTTGTAAATCAGTGTTAAGTGTGTTGATCTTCAGGCTAAATAATAGTAGGTATTTTTCATGGTTCTTGGTCAGGCCAATAACTTCTCAGTTCCCCCTAACCCATATTGATTGAAGTAGATCAAAGGTAAATAGTCTTGAGTGATTGCCACGCTATTTTTATCTATTAATATGAAATACAATCTTTCTATCCAGAGAAGCATGAGGAGGAATTAATGCTGAGATATTTCTGAGGCCTTGAGAATGTGAACTTTCCTTAGAACTGTGTCACAGTGGTTTAGATTTCATTTTATTTATAAACTAATCCTTCTGTATTTGTAATAAGTTCTATCTTGTGAGCTGTTGATGTTTTTTCTTCTTCATATGATGGTACTTGAGGCCTTGTTTAAAATCAAAAAAATGAATATTTAGATTTCTGCCATACCAATGGCCTTGAGTTTTTCTTTTATGCCAAAATCAGTTTAACAATTATATAGTCTCCAGTTATATCCCTAATAAATTATCTTCCCAATAATTTTAAACAGGTAAGCACTTATCCTCAACATATCTGACCCATAGGTGGGACCTGAAAAAGGATTGTGAGGATATATATATATATATATATTATACATACTCACAGTCCTTATATATATAAGTTTAAAATAAGATATGAAAATAAAATGAAATCTTATAATTCTGTATTTGTTTGTAATAAGCTCTATCTTGCAAATGTTTTTTTTTTTTTATCTTGTTGATGTTTTTTCTTCTTCATGCGATGGTATTTGAGGCCTTGTTTAAAATTTAAAAAAAATGAATGTTTAGATTTCTATTCTACCAATGGCCTTGAGTTTGTTTTCTTTTATACCAAAGTCAGTTTATCAATTATATAGTCTCAAGTTATATCCATATTTACCAACCCCTCTGCTTGGTCAGGATATGACACAAGGTCAATTTTTAAGCAGTTTAACAGGTTTGAATTCAGTTTTCCTTCTCCTAGACTAGTTGCCTCACTAAGGCTGAAGAAATCGGTCTGCCCTACTATTTACCCATAGCTGGAGGGAGACTAATTGGATTCATACCTTTCCCAAGGGTATTAGTGCTATGTGAAATGCAATCAGCTTCGTCCAGGATTTAAACTTGTGTCGCCGTGTCCATTTCCTATGATGATAACCATTACACTGTGGGCACCTCCAGTTATATCCATAACAAATTATCTTCACAATCATTTTAAACAGGTAAACACTTATCTTTAACATATCTGACTCTTAGGTGGGACCTGAAAAAAGACTGTGAGGATAAATATATTTATAAAGCTTAATATAAGATAAAAAAAACAAATAATAAGGTACAAAAATGAAATGAATGATAAAATAAAATCTTGTAATTCCGGTTGTTTAACTGTTGACATAAAAAAAATAACAACTGAGTCTCTTCAGGACTTAGCCACTCTACCCAACAACATTAAGTTACTAGAATCATTCATCTCAAATGTGGCAACTGTATCTCCCTGCTGAGAGGTTGGACCACCCTCATATGCAGGGTGTGTCTCTGAACTACATCCAGTCATGTGGCTAAAGTTCTGGAGCTTTGGGGTGTATGAAATTACCCTTTCATTGGCATTATACTTTAGTCTGCCTTGACTCAGAGTGGTTGTACTTATGGACTTGTAGAATTTTTTTTTTTTTTTTTTCATTTATTTAAAAAAATTTTAGCTCATAAACTAATATTATAAAAGGGTATATAGTGTAGATTGCTATTTTTTTTATTTTTTATTTTTATTTTTTATTTTTTAATGGAATATCAATCATCACAGGTTACTTAATGCCGTCCTTGTAGAAAAAAATTAGTGATACTATTTATCCCATAGCTGGGGTGGATAAAGAGGGTTCATACCTTTCCCAAGGGCATTAGCCTGAAAGTGAATGTAATTGCATGACTAGAGTTTGGCTTCAAAATTAGTGAATTCAAAGTCCAGAACTTTAGCTGTCACCTGACCCTACTAATAATGCATTGATCTTTGATTGGCCTCGTGGGTAGAGTGTTTGCCAATGGCCCGGGAGACCTGGGTTCAATCCCAGGTCACATCATGCCAAAGACTTTAAAAATGGTACTTGATACCTCTTTGTTTAACACTCAGGAATATAAGGTACGTATCGAGGGTAAAGTGGAGCAATCCAGGGAACGGAGTAGTGCCCTCTCCTACATATCGGTGTAGTAGCTAATGAAAAGGGAGCCTTCTGGTCGCCCTTGACTACAGTCGCCGAGTTACTTACAGTAGTTTCAAAAGTATAAGTATTTGTATGTTTTCTCTTTATGTCATTGGATGTTGAACTATATTTATAGGTTGCCCAGTCGGCTGGGACTGTAGAATACACCGACTGCACCTCTGCAGAGGGGTAAGGCCCCCCCCCCCAACGAGTGTCCTGGATATGACACTAAACAATCTGATAGTGAGGTTCCAGCAATGCTGGAGCTTTGAGGAATGCGGAGTACCCCTTCATTGCCATCGCTCCCAGGTCCACTCTGGCCCGGAGTGGTAGCACCTGATAGGGCCCTATCTATGGGTTAAATAGAATTAACAGCATACTTATGCTAAAATGAATTGAGTAAAACTGAATAGTTTGAAATAGAAATGATTTTTACAATTAAACTGTACTTACATTTAAACTGTGTGCTTATGCTTAATTGAATTATTTGAAATAGAACTGTTTTTCGACATTAAAACTGTATTTACACTTGACCGAATTGTTACATATAACTGCTTGAATAGTTAGAAATGAAAATGTTTTTGACCATTAAACTGTGTACTTATGCTAAACTGAATTGTTTTAAATAGAACAGATTATTTACATAAAATGGATTTGGCGTTAAATAACCTACAAAGGTTGATATGCCATAAAACCAAACCAAACCAAACTATATTTATAGGCTTGCATAGACTAGATGTGATAGGTCATTCAATATATGCAATATCTAATAAAAACATATTTTGCAGGTAAAAAGTTGTTGTTCATTATTCATGTGTATTTATTTATTTTTTTTGCTGCTTGTATCTTCAACTTAAATCTCCAAGTCTCTATCATTTGTCTTTTAATGTCCTGTCAGAGGGGTCTTAGAGTATGCTGACTTTAGGGGTAAGGCCCCCTAAAAGGGCTCTCCTAGGTATGACACTTACCTGATTCTGATGGTAAGGCTCCAGTTCTGGAGAGTCGAGAATCCCTTCATCCTCATGACTCCTTGGTCCGTTTTGATCTGGAGGGGTTGTTCCTGTCGGTGTATTCTACAGCCCCAACTGACTGGGCTATGTTCAGGATTTAAACTCTGACCTCTGATTTCTTTTCCTATCACAATGATTGTAACACAAAGCGTACCGCCTTTTGGGTCGCAAACTTAGGGAGGTGTGGGTGATGTAATGGTTATCATGACAGGCAATAGAGTTAGTTTAAGTCTAAGACTGTTTGTGTTTCATGCTTATGGAAAAGGCATCTATTCCTTATTTCTTTAACTTTATATAAACAATAAGTAGGTTGGCAAACCTATCTAGGAGAAGGAAAAACTCCACCCCTATAAAAACCTACTAAACTGCATTTGGTGGTGACACAGACATTTTAAACCTTAGAACCTGAAGGTACCTTGTCCAGTCAGCTGAAGCTGTAGAATACACTGACTGCTTCTCTGCAGAGGGGTAAGACCCCCCCCCAACGAGTGTCCTGGATATGACACTAAACTATCTGATGGTGAGGTTTGAGTAATGCTGGAACTTTAGAGAATGTGGAGTAGCCCTTCATTGCCATCACTCCCATGTGCACTCTGACCTGGAGTGGTAGCACCTGATAAGGGTCCTATCTATGGGTTAAATAGAACTAAACTGCATACTTAAGCTAAAATGAATTATTTGAATTAGAACTTTTTTACTAAACTGAATAGCTTAAAATAGAATCGTTTTTGTCATTGAAACTGTACCTACACTAAACTGAATTGTTTACTATAGAACTGTTTTGACATTCAACTGTGTGTAAAGAAAATCTATACTTATACTAAACTCAATAAGCTGAATTAGAACTGTTTGACTAAATTGAATACCTTGAAATAGAAATGTTTTTGACAGTTAAACTGTGTACTCATGCTAAACTGAATTGTTTGAAATAGAACTGATTATTTGTTTAAAAAGGATTTGATGTTAAATAACTTACATAGGTTGATATGCCATAAAACCCAAACAACCAACCAACTCCTGGTACTACTATTCCGATACTTTCCCCTCGTGTAGAGGTGTTGTAGGATTTTAGACATTTGAGATCAGTTCAACTTGCAAACATTTCAATCTAAGTTGTTGTATCACTGTTTTAAGAGCCAGTTTATTAATGTAGTTCTGCAATTATTTTAAACTGTTGGTAGGACATAGAATATGCTGACTGTATCTCCTGCAAAAACCTACTAAAATGCTATCATTTAAAATAGGTAAACTTAAAAGTTCATTGCGATACCAACATTTTAAGAGCTAATATAATTTACAATCTTTTTTTTAATCATCTTAAACAGATCTATTTGACTTACTGATGAGATCCTGAAAGGTATTACCATTCCAAGTCAGCGTGGGTCTGAGAAATGAAATAGTGACTCCACACTCACCCAGAATGAAGATGTAGTTGAGTTTCATGCCCAAGATATATAAATATTTGAAGACTTTAATTAGGTAGCACTGATGCTAATGAGATTAGAGTACTGGCTGTTATCTGATATTGCATCTGCATTTCATTATCGTTCAAAGTTATTACAATCATTATGCTTTGCAAGGTACGCTTGTTAAACATCTCACTTTAGCTCAGCCCAGTTGGCTGGGGCTGTAGAATACACTAACTGGATCTCTGCAGAGGGGTAAGAACCCCCCCCGCCAATGAGTGTCCTGGCTATGACATTAAACAATCTAATAGTGTGGCTCGGGGAATGCGGAGTACCTCTTCATTGCCATTACTCTCAGGTCCACTCTGGTTTGGAGTGGTAGCAATTGATAGGGTGCTATCTATGGGTCAAATAGAACTGTTTGACATTTAAACTGAGTGCAAACAAATGACTTACGCTAATTTGAATTATTTGAAATTGAATTATGAGTGATATGTAGCAATACTTGCAACCATTTAACTTTGTTCACTTACACTAAATTGAATTGTTAGAAGTAGGACTGCTTGATCCTTTAACTGTGTGTATCTACAAAATATGTTTATAAATCATATATCTATTATATTTATTAAAACAGGATTTGGCATTAAATAATCAACAATGGTTGATATGCCATAAAACCCAACTCAACCCAACCAAATCATATATATTTAATATATATGTATAAAGAGGATTTGGCATTAAATAACCTACAATGGTTGATATGCCATAAAAGCCAACCAAATAATATACATTTAGTATATATGTATAAAGAGGATTTGGCATTAAATAACCTACAATGGTTTATATGCCATAAAACCAAATCATCTAATCATGTTATAATGTTCACTTATAGACTAATAGCCTTGGGAAGGTAGGTAAGTTAAGTTGGCGACCTTATTTAATATGTATGCAAAAACGGGATTTGGAATCAAATAACCAATTATGGTTGATCTGTCATAAACCAAACCAAAGATTTGACATGATATAGTTGTTATAAAGACATAATTTGTCCGTGGATCTTAGAAGAGGATGGTCTGGAATGTATTTGGTTATTTTGAATCTCTCAAGAAACGGTAGGCTGAACTTGTGTAACTTGGCCACTAGTATGAGGGGACCTTACGGTACTTTAACAAATACTCTTCTGTGGAGTTACTCGGTTGGCAGTCTCCACTGTTGGTAGGGCTTAGAATATGCTGACTGTATTCCCTGTTTATACCAACTAGATGTGACACAAGGTCAAATATTAAATAGTGCAGTTGGTTTGAATTCAGGTTTTTTCTTCACGACTGGTTGCCTCAGTAAGATTAAAGAAAACATTCTGCCCTACTATTTACCCATAATCATGTAAGTTAAATGGGAAGTTTGAATGCCAGTTTTTTTTATTAAAAACTTTTGTTTATATCTAATATTAAATCTGTGTCTGTAATTGAATTATTCAGAAAGTTGGACGTTTTAGCTTAAACTTTTCTATGATAATGTACCCTTGAAGTTGTCCAGGTTTATTCTTTTTGATGGGTTTCTTTATCGAGGTTAATTAGTTCAATTTGCTTTACTTATAGCTGATATTGTTGTAAACCAGTTCAACTTCATTAATGCTATTATGGTCACTCTCGGACTAATAGTTTTTGAAAAGGCATGAACTCCTTACCTTCTCCATCTATGAGTTAAATAGTACCACATCTCTTTCTCTTTTTCCAAGGATTGCTTTGGCACTAAAAAAATCCGAGAGTTGATATGACATTAAACAAAGAACCTGAACCCATAGCTGGTGTGAAAAGATGGACTCATATATTTCTCAAGGGTATTAGTGCAAAGTGAAACACACACACACACACACACACACACACACACAAAAGAAAAAAAAAGGCTTATTCAGAATTTCAACTTGGGTCAATGATTTCATTTTATATGACACTAACCACTATACAAAGTTTGACTTTATTTGTTTACTTTTGTATATGATTATAACCAAGTATTTATCAGTGAGTGTGAGAGAGAGAGAAAGACCACAATTATCCGCCCTGAGAAATTTGCCAGTAGCTGTCCTAATTTTGCTTGTTGTCATTTTTCAACCTTATTGTAATTTTTCAACTTGTTGCCACTGGATTACTGCCCCCACCCCTAATGCCTTATCTTTTATTTTACCAGCAGGAATCTATGATAGCTGCAAGTGTGAGCTGAATTATTCAACCTTGCCTCAATTACCTTGTACAGCTTTTCTATGCCTTTCTTTCTAGCTTATCTACTTTCTTCTCTCTCCCATCTGGTTACTTCTTCCTGTTCCCATGATTACCTTTTCAACAAAATGTGTCGACAGGCTTGATAATAACTGACAACAGTTCTGAGGCGGATGGGAGTAGGTGCATAGTGAATGACACCCGAGTCCTCTGATCACCTTCAAAAGGCCTGCTGACCTTGATATGAGAGAATTGTGTGGGGGGGGTGGAGAGAAGAGGTTATTGGATTCATCCAATAGGAAATTTACCAGCTGCAACAACTGCAAAAGGTGTAATAAAGCCTATTTTTTTTACTCTTCTTCCTCGACAGAGATTGGAATTGTCAGAATGAAGAGGAAGTAGCACTTTTTCAAGGTGAAGGCCAGTGTGTACAAAAAGATATTTAATACTGACGGTTGGGAACTGTTGCTTTTCTGTTGGTATTTTTGGAAGAAGCTAGTTGCAGTAGAACAAGGAAAAAAATGGTCTTCTTAATGCTTACTCTGTTGCTTGGCATCCTGGATATAACACTATACCATCTGATGGTGAGGCTCCAGTCCTGGAGCTTTGGGGAATGTGGAGTATCTGTTCATTACCATTGCCCACTCTGACCTGAAGTATTAGTACCGATCAGGGTCCCGTTTAGGGATCAAATAGAACTGTTTGAATTTTTTTACTAGACTTGAAACAATTATTTTCAATAGAAGTACTTGTGATAAATAGCAATACTTGAAACCATTTAACTGTGTGCAAATAAATGAACCCTGGCTTATCTAAAAATTGTTACCTATAAATTATTCATTTACAAATCATATATTTGATATATGCGTATAAACAAGATTTGACATTAAATAACCTTCAGTGATTGATATGCCATAAAATGCAACCATATTTGTGTTGCTTTAGCCTGAATCTGTCTTCTATGAGGAAACAGCAGGATACATTCTATAGTTTCATTTATTGGAAAATCAGTCCCAAAGACCAAACCATCTAATCACATTATAATGTTCACTTACAAACTAATAGTCTTGGGAAGGTAGGTAAGTAAAGTTGGTGACCTTAGTTGAGGGTGACCCAGAGGCTCTCTTTTCAATGGCTACTACACTGAAGTGTAGGGAAGGGCACTACTTCTTTACCTGGATTGCTCCACTACCCTTGATCCGTACCTTATAATGCAGAATCCAATTATTCTCCCTCCAGCTAAATAAATAGTAGGGGTAAATAGTAGGGCAGACTGGGTTCTTCAGCCTTGGTGAGGCAACTAGGCTAGGAGAAGGAAAACTCTGAATTCAAACCTGTTAAACTCTGTTTAAAAATTGACCTTGTGTCATATCCTGCCCAAGCGGAGGGGTTGGTAAATATGATTATAGGACGTGTGTGTGTTTTTTCTTTGCCTTTTCATGTTTGCGAGCAAGATGTGGCAAGTGAGGTTGAAGTCTATTTGATAATTGTCAAAAATCTCTGTTATGGCTCAAGTACATGTACTTTTGACTCTTCTTGTCACACCCACTCCCTTGATTACGAGGTATGTTCGTGAAAAATAATGGGGCAGATATCACCAACAATTTGTTTCAATCTTAAATAACAAAACTGCATAGTTTTCCCTTCAAATAATACCCCCTTGAGTCTAATGCACTTTTCCATCCTTTTTTGCCATGTTTCTATGCCCTGCTGGGAGGATTCTTCTGAGATACTTCTAAACTGTCATTATATCTCTCTTGATGGCCCCCACCCCTTCAAAATAGGTTCCCTTTATAACTCCCTTGAGTCTGGGGGCGGGGGGAGAAAAAGTCCCCTGACACAAGATCAGGTGAATTGAGAGATTGTTCTCGTATGGCCATGTTTCTCTTGGCCAAGAACCATCATATGCTCAGCTCACTCTGTCTTGTTACTTTTCAGACATGCCCAAATCTTCAGTGATAATCTTACAGACACTGTCCTTTTTCATATCTAGCAGACGTTCGATCAATCAGTCAACCAATGATTGGCACATCCTACCTGCTTGATGAAGGCCTCCCACTCCTTGAGTCATCTTTCACCTGCTCGTGCCCCTCTTTGAACCTCTTGTGCCACTTAAAAAAATGTGTGTGTATGGCATACTATTATCTTCATACACTTCCTGAAGCATTTCAAGTGTTTGTGATGGGTTTTTTTCCCCCTACTGGACCAAAAATTTTAGGTTTATTCATTGTTTGGTGTTTATCGTTTAACAAGTTGAAAAAGAGAAGGCATAAACAAAAATGTGAAAAAACCCCCAGTAATAGTCGCAAAAAAACTAAGATTAATTATATACTCCTAAAATATCACATTAGATGATAATACAATCTGCTTATCCCTCTTTTACCCATAGCTCACACAGCACACCCAGTTCCGTTACTTTTCCGAGTGATTTCATGCATATAAAGTAAAGTTGGCGGCCTTAGTTAAGGGTGACCCAAAGGCTCCTTTTTCAATAGCTAAGGGAGGGTGCGACTTAATTTCCTGGATTGCTCCACTTTACCCTTGATCCTTATCTTATAATGCTAAGTGTTAACCAAGGTGGCATCAAGTATCCTTTTTTTTTTTTTTTTTTTTTCTCCAAGTCTTTGGTATGACTTGACCTGGGATTGAACCCTGGTCTCCTATACTATTAGCAAACACTCTACTCATTACTCAGGACATAACCTTAGAGAATATGGATAGTTATTAAAGTCTTTATCCTCATTTACAATGTCTCACTTCTGAACAAGAAATGACTAAAAAAAAAAACTCAATGTTAAATCTTTGTCATCTTATATATATAATCATCTACAGACAGTTTCATTGTATCACAACTTATCAGTGTAGCTAGACACGCGAGATGTCTTAAGCTGGGATCAAGATCCAGCCAACTTTGTCAGACCAATAACATGACATCACAGCCACCAACAATCCCAATGCAAGCGAGAGAATATAATGTATATGAATTAAATGTTGGCATTTGTTTACATTTTACACTAAGGGCTACCAAGTGCTCAATTTTTTAGAAGAGCTTTGCATTACACAAGTTGCAGCTGTTAATTTTTTAATGAGAGTGCTCACCCCACTGGGGGAGGAGCATATATATTGTCATCCACAGGCAGATTGTATTACAACTCATCAGTGTGGCTAGATACGGAAGATACCTTAACCTGGGATCGAAACCCAGCCACTCTTGCATCAGTCCGATATATGTGTGTGTGTGTGTGTGTATGTGAATGAACTCTCTTTGAGAGGAATCTGAAAAGTGTTGCATTAAGGATAATGATCTTAGTTGACTTGAATGGGAAGTTATGGATATTAGTTTATGGCATACCAACTCTTGTTGGGTCATTTAATACCTAAATCAGTTTTTCAATAATCCTTTTTAAATAACTTCAGCTTCAAGTGATTATTCTTAATATAAGATGATTTGCGTATGATTATACCTGATGACAAGTATGTATTTATCCAACCCCTCTGACATGAGCCGGATGTGACACAAGGGGAATTTTAAGAGTACTGCTAGTTTGAATTCAGTTTTCCTTCTTCTAGACTCGTTGCCTTACCATGACTTGAGAAACCTGTTTGCCCTACTATTTACCCATAGTTGGAGGGAGAATGATTGGATTCAGGACATTTGTGAAATGCAAACGGTTTCATCCAGGTTTTGAACTCTGCATTCATTTCCTATGACAATAATTGTTCCTCTAAGTCTACCTCCAATTGTATATTTTTGCGTTTAATAAACTGGTGTAGTTTAAAATGAAATGAACAACAAAATAAAAAACAATATTACTTATAAAAGAAAAACTGTGAAAACAAAATAAAATATTCTACAATTCCACTCCCAGAAAAAAGTCTCTTTACGCCTTCCCAACCCACTCGACAAAATGTGCATTTTGCAGCTTCCTGGAACAAGTAGTTCTTGCTCTAAAACTTAATGGAAAAATATTCCACAAGAGAAACCCACAAAACAAATATAGCTTAGAGTAATTCTTCTTAATTTGGCTCATTGTCTTTGTGGGTAGAGTGTTCGCCAATGGTCCAGGAGACCTGGGTTTAATCCCAGATCGCGTCATACCAGAGACTTTAAAAATGGTATTTGATACCTCTTTGCTTAACACTCAGCAATATAAGGTATATATCAAGGGTAAAGTGGAGCAATTCAGGGAAAGGAGTAGCACCCTCCCCTACACCTTGGTATAGTAGGTATTGAAAAGGAAGCCTTCTGGTCGCCCTCTTTACTTATTAATCATGTCATGCCGCTAGCACAGATATCCCTGACCCTCTCCTGCCACTTTTCCCTTTCCTTCATCGCCTCTGGCAGGTCTTCAGGGCTACATCCCGTATCCTCACATATCTGCTGAATGTATGTTCATGCTGGTCGTCCTGCTTTTGCTTGGCCATATGTGGGGGTCCATAGGAGTACATCACTTATGAGCTCATCCTTGCTTCTCCAGCAGTGTCTTGCATGTCTAGTTCGTCTAACTTGGATAGTTTTCATGATGGGAGGCAGGGGCCGTATAGTTGGTGCTTTGTGGGGTGTTGCCGCCAGGGCTTGTTCCGTATTGCTTGCAACATTCTTGTGTAATTGCCATCTAACTTTTTCTCCAGCCATTTAGTTAGTGTCCAAGTAGTGCATCCATATAGCAGTATCGACACGACTGCTGCCTGGAAGAAACATATATGGTTTCAAATATACTTATCTAAAACTAATTTGCTCACAAGAATACTTGAATCCCTAAAACTAATACCAATAATTTCCAAACAGATTTGTTTGGCTCTTTGATTGGTTCGTTACACTGAGTAAGGGTCAGTGGGAGTAAATACAATGAAGATATGAATTTACACTTGAGATTTCCTCCCAGCGCTGGGCTGGGATACATCTTGGTCAGCCGTTTTGGTCAGTGCATGGATCTGGTCGGGTGTTCTGGTTCCACTGGCAGTCGGTAAGCCTGGACTCTGGTAAGCCGACATTCGTGTTGGACGTACCAAGACTGTCATCCTCAAGCCTCAGGGAGCCATACCCCCCAGGCTCTAACCCTCCTTGGAGGTGCTAGGTTTATTGCCTGGCACACTCCTTTTTAAGGGAATGCTGAAGAAGGCCCAGAGGCATTTTTGAAGCTGCCGGCATGTCTGGGCTACTGCCCTACGCCCAGAGCCACTTAAAAAAGCCTTGTGCCGCACTCGTCTGGTTGGTGGGACATATGACAAATACCGACTTTAGTATTCTCATCTACATGTTCATGCAGGCATCACAACGACACAATAATTAAACAGACGGATGAAGGAAAACGCAGGAAGACTTCTTTAACAATATTTTACCTCTCCCTTTATTGCAAGGGTTCGAAAGGGTTGTTCAGGGTTTGCATGTGAGAGGGAGCTGGAGACCGAACATAAACTTCATATTTTGACCCCTACTCCTTATGACCGTCACGTTGTGTCTTTCTTGTTCTCTAGATGCTGGGGTCCACTCCATCGGGGTTCCCGAGGGCCCCCTCGGTCGGGTGTGGCTTTTCCTACCACGCCTCGTCTCTAACTGTCTTGAACTCTCCTGGCAACTGCTTCTTGGACTCGAACTCAACTGAGTTAAATAATAATTCAACGCCCACATGATCTTTGAAATTGAATGTTTAATCGTCATCAAGCGAAAATAACTGTCATGCAGTTCACAGGTCACTCTCTTACGGTGCATCACTGTAGTGGCACCGTGGGACCTTCACCTTGTCCCATATTATAAGCCTTAATCCGCCCACGCGATCTCTTTTGATTACTGGCCATTGGAATGTGTCACTTCCTTCCGGTGCATCACCTTGACTGGCATTTTTGGCCGGGTCAAAAGGTCAAAATATAACATTATGTCACAACCAGATTCAGTTTCGTTCTATATGGGACACATTTTTCTTCGGCTGTATTTAGCCAGCTTCATTTTTAGTGATTACTTTATGTAATTTTGATGATCAACGCACATTTTCTGTTTGGGCTGCTATAAAGAATTGGAATTTATCACATGTTTTAACTTGTCGAATGAAAATTTTAACATATTTTGTGTGTGTGTGTTTTATGTTACTGAAATCTGCCCATAAAAGAATGAAGGTCAGATGGTTTTTATGTGTGTGGGTGGGCTATCGGTGCCTACTGTATGGTTTTTTACCAAGCCAAACAAGTCAACATTGGCAGCCGTTAGCATATGAAGCTATTTACCCTACCTCACCACCATGGGTAGGATGTGAAACACGGTCAATTTTAAAGCCAAGTACTGCTGGTTTTAAGTCAGTTTTCCTTCTTGTAGATTGGTTGCCTAACCAAGGTGAAAGAACCCAGTCTGCTCCAACATTTTACTCATAGCTGAAGAAAGAAGAAATGATTTCATGCCTTTCCCAAAGGCATGAACATAAAAGGAAATGTAAACTGCATTGTCCAATATTTAAATTGGTTGCTGATTCCATTTCCGACAATGATATTACGCCAGGTGCATCTCCAATTATACATGCTATGATCAAAGTGTATTGATTAAATTTTTTAATAATTGAATGAATGAAGACTTCTTTACAGCTGAGAAACTTATTTGATAAACAAAAATGTTTGTTGTAAGAAAATTGACATATCAATTAGAGTTAAAATCCTGGAAGACGCTGTTTACCTTTCACATAGCCCTTATATGCTTGGAAATGGTATGCATCTAACTATGCTCTCTCCAGCTATGAGAAAAAATAATAGGGCAGGCTGGGCTTTTTAACCTTGGTATGGTAACTGGTCTAGGAGAAAGAAAACTCTGATTTCAAACCTATTAAAAAATTAAACTTGTGTTGCATGCTGCTTATGGTGGAGGGGTTGGTTGAATATACATGCACTTGCACCTATATACACATGCATTATTGTACTGTGCACCTGGAGGCAGAGAAGACCTTATAGTTTCTGGTGCAGTTGGTTGGGGCTGCAGAATACACCGACTGTATCTCTGTAGAGGAGTAAGACACCCTGACAAGTGTCCTGGATATGATACTAAACTATCTGATGGGTCAAATAGAACTAAACTGTGTAATTACACTAAACTGAATTGTTTGAAATTAACTGCTTTTACTTTTAACTGTGTATAAACAAAAAAACTGTACTTATGCTAAACCGAATTGTTTGAAACTTTTATCAAAAAGACTTGAGTCGGTGTTAAATGAACTGAAAAGAGTTGATGTGCCGTAAAACAAAACAACCAACCAACCTTATTGCTTCACAAGGCTATAACATGATTTATATAGACTTGAGTCTATTATTCTTTGTATACAGTCAAGGTTGAAAGGAGTGTTAAAACTTTGACTGCCTCGACTTTGTAAGGTTAAAGGAGAGGTTCTAAATGGAAAAACAAACAATGTTAGAGAATCTGGTTAGCTAAACTGGTTCTACATAAAGCATAACTGACTTAGAAATTCCCTTTTAACTTCCTTTTCAGGCCACAATTTTGGTGCTGACTTTACCTGAGGAGGAAATTTTCTTTTCTTACTGTTTTTATTTTGTTTGATTATTTAATTGTAATCCTTTTTTTTTTTTTTTTTTTCTTCCCCCCCAAAATTATTACTACTCCTGGTAAACACTAAAGAATTAGAATACTTTTGTTTTTTTATTTAGCAGTAAAAATAAAATTGCTTTGATTTAGTGAAGTCCACGCCTGAAAGAATTATGACCTTCATAAAAGTTTGAGGAGGGGTAACAAAGTATTCTAATTTTTTTTTTTTTTTTTTTTTTTTTTTTTTTTTTTTGGATGAATTCCATCATTTTTTCCTCAATTATAGGTTATTCCATAATATATATCTCTGCATGGCTTAGAGGGGAAAAAAAATTATTTCGTAAATTTAGATAATTTAATCTTGTGTGTTTTAAGATATCTTTTCATGAAGCCACAATGTTCAATTATCAAATCAAAAATGTTTTACATTCTTATCTGTAATTAGTTCATTTACTTTTGAATTATGATAATAAAAAACAAAAACAAATCATACTGCCCTGTTGACTGGGGTTGTAGAATACACTGACTGCATTTCTGCAAGGCGGGTGAGATACTCTCCCCTTCAACGAGTGTCCTAGATATGACACTAAGCAATCTGATGGTGAGGCTCCAGTAATGCTGGAAATTTGGAGAATACTGAGTATCCGTTCATTGCAATACTTGAAACCATTTAACTTTGACTCGTATTAAACTGAATTGTTTAAAATAGAACTGTTTGATCATTTAACTGTGTGTAAACAAAAGAGTAATGTTTTAACTGAATTGTTAGTTATACGTAGTAATACTTGGAACCACTTAACTTTGACTTTTACTATATTGAATTGTTAGAAATAGGACTGTTTGATTATTTAACTGTGTATATCTACAAGATGTGTTTACAAATCATATATTCAACAGAAAAGTAAAAACAAGATTTGGCATTGAATGACTAAAAATGGTTGATATGCCATAAAATCATGTTGAACATCCTCTAAGTGAACTAATGCCATAATCTTTACCAAGAATAGTATGATTATTATTATTTTGAACATTCTTCTGTTCCCTAAGACTTGGTACCCTTGGTGATTGTTTTAATTGCCAATACCTTGGCTCTGACCCTGCCAATTGATTTCTTCTCTCAGTCTTCATTTACATTATGACTGATTGTAGATGTTAGCCAATCAAAGACAATGATTCTGGGTTGACAAGGAAAGACCATGAAAAATATGAGGACCCTTTAGTGGAGCAACTACTGACTGCTTTTGTGAAGCTTAAAAATACATCTATCATTTTCTTAAGATATTTTATATTTACTTAGTCAGGGCCAAAAGTGGGAAGCAACAAGAAAATGCTTTTGAGACAAACTGGCTTATCAGTTGCCCACAAATCTCATTTGTGTCTTTTTTGCCAAAAGAGCAAAACTTTATATGTGTGGGTGCCTCTCTAAACTTTTTTTTTTTTTTTTTTTTTTTAATTTTATTTATTTATTTTTTATTCATATTTCCTTAATGTTGTTGATACTTGAGTTAGGATTTTTAGGTTTTGATATATTTTTGTTTTCTTTTTCATGTTTTGTCTTCATCACCAGCACTGTAAGTAAAACTTTTTCTTTTTAAAATTTATTGCATGACACTATAAGTTTATTCTCTCTCTTTATATTGCATATGTAATTAATAAATAAAATATATATATATATACACACACACACATTGAGAGAGTAAAAATTGAATTTCAAATTCATCATGGCTGTAGGTATTAATCTAAAACTGATCTATGCTTAGAAAAATGTAACAGCTGCCTTGAAGTAACAGCACGGACCTATTATTTCTTTTAAGTAAGTTTATATATATCCTAACTAAAAAAAAATGCTCACCCTTATACTTCCCCCACCCTCTTTTCAAAGTTATATATAGGGTATTTTAAAAAAAAAATTCTAAGTCTCCTGTTCAATATTCCCATCAGCACACAGTTCTGCTTTTCTAATAAAGATACTTCAATTAAAAACATTTTTTTTTTTTTTTTTTTTTTAAATCACCTGTGGAAGACACTAAGAATGTTGATTGGGATGGTAAACACGATAAGGGGATTGTTTAAAATCTTATCATAAAGGGACTCTAATAAGGGTGTTAAATTTTATTTTTTTTAATTACCCTGTGTAATGATTTTTATTTTTTTAAAATCTAGCCTCCATTTATAAAATGGACATTTTTAAAGATTATCTTTCTGCTTCTAAGTTTTTGAAAATAGATATAAAGTCAGACAAAAAGAAACAAAAACTTTAAAAACCGATTTCTTTTAAATCCTTTTAAGTTGGTCGAAGGACAAATCCTTCACTTCTTCTTCTTCTTCTTTTTTTAAGTCTATAAAGATAAATCCTCATGTGGTTGTACTATGAGTCACTAGCATTGCGATTAATAAAGGGTTATTTATTTTATTTAATTTTTTTTTTTTTTAGCTTCCCACCTTTAAATTTTTTTTTTTAATGTGGGGTACCATTCAAATGGGTTTAAAAATTGCTTAGATTTTGTTGGCATTATGCTCAAGTAGTCAGCCCAGTCAGCTAGGGCTGTAGAAAGCACTGACTGTGTTATATTCTCATATGCCGTATCATAACGACACAATAATAAACGGACACAATGATAAACGACGCAGGAAGACTTCTTTAACAAAATATATACCTCTCAGTTTATTGCAAGGGTTTGAAAGGGTTGTTCAAGGTTTGCGTGTGAGAGGGAGCTGGAGATCGAACATAACTGCAATATTTTGACCCCCAAACTTATGGCCGTCAACATTGTGTCTTTCTCGTTCTTCTGATCCTCAACCACTCTGCTGGGTGATGGCTTTCTTTACGGCATCTTATCAGCATCTTCTCCGGACCTCAACTCATCAGGGCCCAAAGGCCCCTTCGGCCTGCTGTGGCTTTCCCTACCACATCTCGTCTATAACTCCGTCTGATCTTCAACTCAACTGCCTGCAACTCAACTGGCTCGTCGAACTCAACTGAGTTATATAATCGTTCGACGCCCACTCAATCTTTGAAATCGAATGTTTAATCGTCATCAAGCGGCAATAACTGTTGTGCAGTTCAGAGGTCACTCTCTTCCGGTGCATCAGTCTATGAGTGTACCATAGGAATTTTTTAGCTCGTCACATTTCATCAGCCAATTTCCGCCCACGCGATTTCCTCTCATAACTGCCATTAGAATGTGTCACTTCCTTCCCATATTTACCCAACCCCTCCGCTCGGGCAGGATATGACACAAGGTCAATCTTTTTTTTTTTTTTTTTAAGCGGAGTTTAACAGGTTTGAATTCAGTTTTCTTTCTTCTAGACTAGTTGCCTTAACAAGGCTGAAGAACCTAGTCTGCCCTACTATTTACCCATAGCTGGAGGGAGAATAATTGGATTCATACCACTTCCTTCCGGTGCATCACCTTGAATGGCATTTTTGGCTGGGTCAAAAGGTCAAAATACAACTGCATCTCTGCACAGGGGTAAAACTGCCCCCCTTCCAATGAGTGTCTTAGATATGACAGTAAACCATCTGATGGCGAGGCTCCTGTAATGCTATTTTGGGGAATGTGAAGTACTCCTTCATTGTGATTGCTTCCAGGTCCTCTTTGACCTGGAGTGGCAGCACCTGATTGAGTCCTATCTATGGGTCAAATAGAACAAACTGTGTGCAAGCAAATGACTGATGTTAAATTGTGACTGTTATATAGCAATACTTGAAACCATTTAACTTTGTGCAAAAAAGAGCTCAGGTTTGTTTTATCTACAAAATGTGTTTACAAATCATATATGTGTGTGTGTGTGTGTGTGAGGATTTGGCATTTGACAACGTACAATTGTTGATATGCTATAGATAAGGAGTTGCATTCTCTCGTACACCTCTGTGTAGTAGCTATTGGAAAAGGAGCCTTCAAGGTACCTTCGACTACTGTTAGCATATATATATATATATATATATATATATATATATATATAAGAGTGTTAGAGCTTTTGAACTTGTGTCGCCGTGTCCATTTCTAACAATATTAACCATTACACAATGGGTAGCACCATATACAGGGTGAAATGATAAAATTGTTGTCCTAAAGAAAACAACACTACAGCTTTATTTTAAAACTTTTATTGAAAAACTCAATTCAGGTTACTTGATTATGTAGTAGAGCTGACATCTATTCAATGTAGCCGCCTTCAGAGCCTCAATACGGTTCCGGGACTTTTCCACAAGCGCCGGTGAGAGCTCGGCAAATACTGGCGATCAGGCTGGTTTTGGTGTTGTGGGAGGTCATGTTGGTGATGTTCTCGATGTATGACCAAACGAAGTGGTCCAGTGGGTTCAGGTCAGGGGAAGAGGGGGGGGGCCGGACGGACTTGATTAGCCTGAGGTTCTTTGTCTTCTCAGTCGAGAGCTGGCTTGTCTGGCACCTGTAGGATCTACACTTCGTCCTCCTTCACACATGCATTCACAGTTGTGTGTGAGACACCTAAATCTCTGGCAATCTGCTGAATAGGCCGCTGGGGAGTTTCATCAGTGATTGGCTGGACCTTTTCGATGAACTCCTTGGTCCGGGTCTTCCTGGCGGTGTCCTTCCGCTCCACCACCTCCAAAGGGTCGTTCGATGTGTTGAGCTGTGCCCTCATGCATTGAACCGTCTGGATTTGCATTTTAAGGGTGCTGGCAATAGTCCTGTTGTCATAACTTGGATCGGTAGAGAGCATGAGTTGTACAGCGGTGCATTTCTGATTTCACTCATTGAACATTTTGTCACTTTCAGACATGATAGAAGGCTCCTATTGCTCTTGGGATTTGTACACAACTGGCCAACTCGTAGATGGTTTGCAACGAAAAAATAAAACTGGTTTTCATTAAATGGAAATTGAATCATGTTATCTTTTCTAGGGCGACAATTTTATCGTTCCACCCTGTATTGCTTATTCTGGTGACCAAAAAATTATAGAGAAACAAAAATTCTTGGAAGAAAAAAATCATAAAATTAATATCTGGCTTAGAAATTTCCAACTCAATTTATGTTTTAACCCCCCCCCCAAAAAAACCGAAGATCTCATTTAGCTTACTTGCTGGACATAAAATAAGGTCCAGTTTAATACTAGATGAAGCTACTTGCATTTCAGTTTGTACTAATGCCCTGGAGGAAAGCATTAATCCATCTTTTCCTCAGCTCTGGGTAAATATCAAAGCAGATTGGGTTCTCTAGACTTGGTAAGGCAACCAATTTAGAAGGAAAACTCTGCTTAAAAAAACTGACCTTGTCATCAATTCTTGCTTGTAATCGAGCATTTGGGTAAATATATACATTACGTTTTATGAAGCTGCTCATAGTGCAATGGCTGTCATCGTAAAAAATGGACACTCTGAACTGAGTTCAAATCCTGGATGAAGTTGTTTGTATTTCATGTAACACTGATATCCTTGGAAGATATGCATCCAAACAATCTCTTTCTAGCTATGGGTAAATAGGACAGACTGGGCTTTTTAACCTTGGTATGGTAACCAGTCTAGGAGAAGGAAAACTCTGAATTCAAACCTGTTAAAATCTGCCTAAAAATTGACATTGTGTCACATCCTGCTCATGCAGAAGGGGTTGGATAAATTATATATTAAAAAATCTCAATGGTTAATCCCCTTTACTGACTGCTGCTGCTCCCCCTGGAACTTTTTTCTTTGCTGGAGAGTCGGTGTATTTTCCCCCCTCCACGAACTGCCTTTTCTAGTTGGGCTTGTAAAGGCAAAACCATGTTTAGCCCTGTTGTAGACTTTTTTTTTTTTTTTTTTTTTTTTTTCATAACTAAAATATGCTTCTCCAAAGATGTTGGATGAAAAACTTTTGTTCAAGCCTGGAACACTTTGTTTTATTTGCCACCATTTTGAATAGCCTCTAAACAAATATTTTTGTGAGATTAAAATGTTTGCTATAATCCAATTTCAAACAATGCAGTTTTTACATTTATGGAAAAAAATTCCCCTTATTTATTGTGTGTGTGTGATGTATTGTATAAATATGTAGTTGCTTCTTCATGAAACGTTCTGAATAATACGTGCTTCTTTGTGTCTATAACTGAAAACTAATGTTCTGAATGCCAATTTTGAGAATTACTGATTATACGACAAATCATCTTTTCCAAAAATTTCCACTGTTACTTTGAATTCTGATGTTAACCCTTTGAATCTTGGCACTAGGCAAGTTGCCCATTTCATGAACATTTGGATTGAACACTTACAAATTTGTCAAAAAAGAATTATAAACTATATAATAGGCACACATTTATGTTTTTGCCAGGAATCAATTTATGACCTTTAAATATAAATGGATTTTTACTTTGAACAATGTCGTGTATCTAATATTTATACTGGAAATCAATTTTGGGGACAAAATATTTGTAATCTAAAAAAAAAATTTTGATTACAGATGTTTTCCAAATAACTAGGCCAGAAATGATGGAAGTTACTTTAAAAAGATATAGAGCTCCTTGTTTTAGAGTGTGTGTATGTGTTGTTCAACTTTGATGTTTTTATGGTATTTCCAAATATACAGAAAATTCTTTTTTTTTTTTTTTTTTTTTTTTAACCCACAATATAGACATTTTTGAAGGGGATGTTAATTTAAAATTTGGTTATAAAAAGTAAAACATTTACTGAAATAGTGATAAAAATATATTACTAAACTTTTCAATCTAAAAAGGGGTGTTTATGTTCAAATTAGCATATACTTGGGCTAGAAAGACATTTTAAAGATTGTGGCTCAATTTCAAAGATAAATTTTCAGGCACAAATTTTACCATTTGATTTTTGAAATAAAATTGTTGACTTCAAAACAATGTAACTATTCTGTTAGTCTTAGAATGAATGTGTTATGTTAACAACAACAAATAAATGAATTAATACTTCGTTTAATTCTAACAATTTATTAATCCACATGTAAAACAATGAATAACAATATACAGTCCTTCCTGTGTATAAAGTTGAGTTTAAGGGACTTACTGGCATACTGAAGAAGATATCTGGTATCTTAGGGTTGTCTTTCTGAGAGTTTTTAACGTCCCCACCACACGGAACGTCTGGAATCTGTCTGACCGGATTTTGGGTTTTTTCACCAAGACTTCTGGGCTCATCACATGATTAGTATATCCAATCACAGAAAGCCTCTTCCTCACTCACCCATACACAGGAATTACAATTTTACTAACCCAACATAACTTTTCGATAAAAAATGATAGAATGAAAATTAAAGAAAAAAGTGTGTTGGCACAAAATTCTTGATGAAGAATATGCATATGTCCCGTTACGCCTGCCATCTTCAAAAATAGCCAATGTCTGACCCAAGCTCACTGTGATTGGCTTTCAAATACCTTGTGCCCAAGTTCGTAAAATTTATAAAATTGAACCCAAAATACATTGAAATTTTACTCCAGAGTGCAGCTATCTGCTTAACCTTTTACTCACCAGTCTTGAGTCTCCCCACTTTGATGTATCAGTGAAAAATCTATGATAAAGATCTGTTATGGCTGTTTTCAATGAAATTCCCATTGTATTATCTATAATTCAGAGTATTGTGTTCTGGTATGCAAAGGATGTACTGGATGCTTTTCAGCTAACAAACTTGGTTGTTGGGGAATTGAAATTGATACCTGTGAATCTGGTTGGTAAGGAGTTAAAGCTATCTCATCAAGATTGTGAACAGTCACTCGATCAAACCTTTTATTAATAGTCCGTCTGACATGATTTCTGAAATATCAGGTTTATTATAGAAAGTAAGGCAGTGCTCAGTCCTAAATATTGGGTTTATCATATGGTTCTTGACTGCTTCTTTAAAGGTGAATTGTCTGACTTTAAATCTAATGAGAAAGAAATCAGTTTTGGCTCAAATGTAACTTGCAGAACTCTTACAATTAATGTGTTTATTATTAATGAAAAAAAGAATTCTTTAAAATTTTGTATGAATCCTCTTAGATGAGGAATTATCATTTTTATTCACTGATGTATTCTCACTAGTATCTTCTTGGTGATTTTTATAATAGACATGATATTTCAGCTGTTGTACTCTTTGGCCTTCTTCAGGTGTTTGTGGAGAGTCTCTGGTGTAATGGCTAAAATGCTGGACTGTGGCCTCAAAGTAAGCAAGATTGAGATCTTGTAGTAATATTACATTTACTTTTGAACTAATACCTTTGAGAAAGGTATGAAACCCTTTATCGTCTCAGCTACAAGTTAGATAGTATCACTGCTGTCCTACAAGAATTGCATTGGCATTAAATAACCCACAAAAGTTGATATGCCATTAAACAAAGAAACCATACTAATCGGGTGACTGTCAGTTGGTTACCTTCTGAGAATTTTTAATTGAGCACTTTATTCAACTGTCTTGTAGGTCGGGTAGAGAATGTACTAATTGTATTTCCTGCAACGGGGTAAGACCCCTCCCAAGGGTTATCCTGGGAAAGGTATTGAATTATATTGGGTGGTGACATTCTCTTTCTTGCCATTAGTCCCATGTTCACTGACTCGTTGTAGTACTTGTTAAGGTACCCTCTATGGGTCTGTTATTTGTTAGAAAATTATTTAGTCCAGGTTAAAAGCCAAACTTTTTTTTAGACCTTATTTTTTCCAATACAGGTGTCATTGGGGAACAAAAGTTTTAGGAAATGGGCCAAATATTTTATATAAAAATTGTTTGTTTTCAGTTTAAAGGAATGAGTTCTTTGTGTGATCCACTAATAAAACTATGTGGCTAAAAAAAGAAAAAAGATCCTTTACGTATTACATAGCCTTTACCTAGACACTACCCATTTTAGGGTTGACATTTTGTGTTTTTTTTCATATCTAGTGGCCGTCCAGTGCCCCTCTCTATCCTTGTTCTTTGGTTGTCACCACAATCTTGTCATTCGCATTCATTGTCGTTTCTTGTCATTCACACCAGTGAGACCATTAATGAAACCACATTTTTATTTCTTTCTTAATAACAATTTTTATCTTACCTATTTTAACTATGGAGAATTAGCAAATATTGGGGGAACGACCAACTGCTCCATTCTAGTGCTACTCGCCAACTTATTTTAACTTCTAAACTTTCCTGGATCATGTGATCAGGTGACAAATGAGAGCTGTGCTTTCATTTGATCTTGAGTTCACCATCTATCACGTAAATCCAGTGATTCAGTTTATTTATTTTTTTTTTTCACACTATTTAATGGTAAGAGCTTATTCAACTAACCTGCACTTCATAACACTGCCCAGTTGGCTTGGGCTTTAGAATACACCGACTGCATCTCTGTGGAGGGGTAAGACTTGCCCTCAAGGAGTGTCCTGAATATGACACTAAACAATCTGATGCTGAGGCTCCAGTAATGTTGGAGTTTTGGGGAATGTGGAGTACCCCTTCATTGCCATCACTCCCAGGTTCACTCTGGCTTGGTGTGGTAGCACCTGATAGGGTCCTATCTATGGGTCGAATAGAACTAAACTGTATACTTATGCTTAACTGATTTGCTTGAAATAGGACTGTTTTGACATTTAACTGTGTATAAACAAAAAACTATACTTATACTAAACTGAATTGTTTGAAATAGAACTGTTTGTTTAAAAAATGGATTTGGCATTAAATAATCTACAGTGGTTGACATTCCATAAAACCTAACCAAAATTCATATCAATGGATTTTGCCTGTCTATTATGAAACATAAGCTTGGACCACAGAATGAGAAGTTATTACTTAGTATTGGCAAGGACATATGGTGCTGTTTGGTTGGAAAGTGCTTCGGAGTGAACTCATCTAGAGGTTGTGCAGGTTCAATCCCAACAATAAGCAAGAATGAAAAGAAATATTATATTACATGGTTAATAGAATTATAAGGGTCTACTCCTGTGGTTCAAATAAAGGGTTCAGTTCAAGATTCTGTATGGACTCCCAAGTTCAACACAAAATACTGAAGAAGGTCAAAGGGCATATTGGCTGAAACAGTGTGAGTATAATGGTTAAGTGATATCAATAGTCTGAATTACAATTACTAAGCTTCATCACAAAAATTTAGACAAGTAAAATGAGAAGTTTATCCCTGTGGATTGAATAAAAGGTTTGATTCAAAATTCTCAGAAAGTTAATGACTACAACCAACACCTAAAGAAGGCCAGAGAGCACAACTGCTGAAATACTGTCACTATAACAACTATTATTACTACTACTACTACTACCACCACCAATATGAGGATAGCAATTTGAGTACATCAGTGAATAATTACTCTCTCTTTGTTGACTGAACATTTTTTCTGGTTCCTATTTCTTGTATTTTCATCTTTTAATAAAATATTTTGACTTTTTCTTTTCATAGCACTTCTGGGGACCAGGTGAGTGTTGTTTCCACTTGGATTGATTATTTTTAATTTCTAATGTTTTTTTTTTTTTTTTTTTTTTTTTTTTTTTTTAAATTTGTCTTTGGCTCCAATTAACGGCTTCTTCCTTTTTTTTTTTTTTTGCCTTTGCGTTTCTTTTTGTAATGTTTTTTTTTTTTTTTTTTTTTTCCAAATTCATTTTCTCTATTTTCTGACAAAATTCCAATCCAAAAAATGTTTTCTTGTTCTTTTTTTTTTTTTTTATCTTTCTCTACATAATCCTAAGTGATTTTGAGGTTGCACAATTAAGTTTAGTCTAAAGAAAAGACAATTTGTTGGATATTATTTCAGAGGGTTTACTGAACTGTTTTTGCATGTTTTGAAATAAATATAATACTATATATACTGCTTGACAAAGAGGGGAGGGGTGTACTCGTGGTGTAATGGTTAAAGCGATGGACTGTGGAATTGTAAGCGAGTTTGAACTCCAATCGCGCTATTACGTTCACTTTCAGACAAATAACCTTGGGAAAGGTATGAGCCCCCTTACCCTTGCAGCTATGGGTGAAATAGTACCACTGTTCATCTAGAAGGATGGCTTTGGCATTAAATAACCTACAAAGGTTGATATGCTGTTAAATAAAGAAACCAAACCAACTACTCGACTATGTTGGTCATAGGATCACAAAATGCAACGTGAATGATGCTAGCCTTTGCCAAGTCTCCCCACAGATATGCCTGGTGACCTTGTTGGTTATTGTTTCACTAGACCCGAAGATCTAGTGCTCTGAAGGTGGTGTGGCCTGAGCAGGGGGCCAAAAAAGACTGAGAATATAAGAAACAACGTAATAATGATAGATTTCTCTCCCTTAGAACTTCTATAAAGTTATTTACATTATTGTGGACTGTTATCCTCTTCTTGGTTGTTTCTTGTGTTTTTGCTGCTGTAACATTTAGACTTATGTCTTTTTGGTAACATGATTTGTGTTTTTTATAAAAGGAAAAAATATTTAAAAAAATTTAATGTCTTTTTTGAAAGTCAAATTGCTAAAAAGACAAAAAAAAAGCTGGAGAGTAGGGTGGCTGAAATGGGATCAAAATAACCAAAATGAGAACAGCAGTTCAAATAACATATGAACTCCTTATCGTAGAAACTTAGATTCTATGAAATTGTTTCAGTTTAAAAAAAGCTAATTCTTGTTTTGCATTAGAATTTTTTAATAGCATTAGAGAACTCTCATAATTCAATGGGTTAAAATATTTTGGACAAATTACTTAAGGAGGAGGTTTTGAAGCCAAAATACCATACAGTCATGTATAGTTTGAATTTTGAAGACCTAATTTTTATACAATGATGTTCACTTACATCAGAATCATATACTCTTTTAAGATTCAAATCTAAACCTAATAGCAAGGACTAGAAGTAACCCTTGACTTCAAAAATGAATTCTATAAATTAATGATTTCCTGACAATAAATCAAGGGGCGACTTATATATATGAATAATAGATTTGTAAGGTTAAAATTCAAACATAATGGAAAGAAGTTGGGGCAACCCTTCAGCTATGGTTAAATAGTAGGGCAGACTGGGTTCTTCAGCCTTGGTGAGGCAACTAGTCTAGGAGAAGGAAAACTCTGAATTCAAACCTGTTCTATAAATCAAGGGTCTGCTTAGATGCAAGTAATGATTTTGTAAGAGTTAAATTCAAACGTAGTGGAAATAAGTAAGGGCAACCCTTGGCTTAAAAAATGAATTCTATAAATCAAGGGTCTACTTAGACGCAAGTAATGATTTTGTAAGAATGAAATTCAGACATAATTGGAAGAAATATGGAGTAACCCTTAGCTTGAAAAATGAATTCCATGAATGATTTCATGACCTTTTTAAATCAACTTATTTGTCTAAATTTTTGAGATAAAAATCGTGTGAATATACTAAATGACAGGAATCAACTTTTACATGGGTAACAGGTAGTTTTTCTTTCCTCATTGAAAAAAAATCTTCCAAAATTTAATCCTAATGAAATGAGCCATTAACATTTTCTTTTGAAATTTAAAAAAAAACGTTGCTGTTTTCTCAAATGCTAAGCTTTTATGAAATTTTTGTTGCTTGATTATTTATTTTCTTACATTGTGGGTCCCTACGGAGACAACACAGATTAAGTTTTGGAGAAAAGTGATGTGACCCAATGCACAGCACTGATCTGGTGGGTTTGAAAACTTGATTAAACTATGTTGAAGATTTTATTAAATGCATCTTGAAATAAAATAAGTTCTGCATATTCACTTGTGGCCAAATTTGGATTAAAATATGTCAGTAATAAGTGAAATAGTATATGTAAACAAACTGCTATAAAGAATTGTAATTCTCAGTACATGAACTAATCTTGTGGTTCTGGATTTGTTTGACTTATTAGCATGTAACTGCTCACAAGAAGGTAAGTGTTACAATTACTCATGTACTTGTAAAATTACGATAACCAGACCACTATTTTTGTAGGTGTGGTAAGAAAATTGTATAAATCTTATTTATAAGTATTTTCTTTCATCTTTTAGTTTTTAGTTGAAAGTATATAAGTGTAATTGTATCTCGGCAAAAAAGAAAAAAAGCACACTATAGCAGTCTTTTTATTAGAGCAATACACTTAAAATGCTCTGAGAGAATAAAACAATTTCTTGTCTAATCTGCAAGTGAAGGATAAATTTGTGGGGTCTGCATTTTTACTTAATGTCCCTTTTTTTTTTTTTTTTTTTTTTTTCAATACTCCAAATTCTCAGTATAATAGAGATGATGATGAAATGCTAAGTAGAATCCTTCACTCCTTCCTAAAAAGAAGCATCAGTATCATCATGGACTACTGTTATGACAGGGAATTAACAGTTTAATGAATTATCAAACTGTTTTAAAACAACCAGCTTTACTCCTAACCTGATGGCTGATAATGGCGTTTAGTGTTTGTTTCTACTCCTCAGCTGTGTTCTTACCTTTGGTCTGGATGCCCCCCCCCCTAAGTCTAGCCTGCATCTGAAGATTTTGATTCCAGTACCTCCCCCATTTCACCAAGAATCGGATAATTCTGATCTCTTCATAACCCTGGTTATGGGGGGCTTCTGCAACTTTTGTCTTTGCCTATGGATACATGGGCCTTTCTGTTAAACTATTTGTTGCATGCTACCCCTGAGGGGAGCTAGTTAAACAGAGACTTTAACAATTATTGATTTTGAATTTTCTTTCATCTTGATATTGAATTGCTTATCATTGCAACATGTTAAGCTTGTTGATCTGCAGCACTGAGGTAACAGCTTGGATTGGAAATAGTTTTTATTTGAATCTCACTGAAAGTTTGTTTATTTCCGATCTGCACTGTTTTTTGTTGTTGGAGATTAACAACTTGAATGAGTTGCAATTAAAAACTAGAAAATTTTAAGATCAAAGAGAGTAACTCAAAATTGATTGTGTCATTTATTAGTTACGTTCACAGGCAATTGTGACTTTTTTTTCTATGAACCAATTTCTTCTCCCTTTTAATCTTGTGATAGTAGCCTTTCAAGGAGAATATAGACTCTCAATTCAAGCCAGCTATATTATTCGATCCATAATATAAAAGTTACTGTTGTAATTTGGTTGTTGAGGTTTAAGATACCAGATGTACCTGTTCTGTCAAACCTAGTTGACTGGGGTTGTAGAATCCACTGACTGTATCTCTGCAGAGAGGTAAGACTCCCCCGATGAGTGTCCTGGAATTACATTAAACAATCTGATGGTGAGGCTCCAGTAATGCTGGAGCTTTGGGGAATGCAGAGTACCTTTTCATTGCCATTGCTCCTTGGTTCACTCAGGCCCAGAGTGGTAGCACCTGATAGGGTCCTATCTATGGGTTAAATAGAATGGTTGGTTGATATGCCATAAAACCGAATCAGTCCTGTCCTTTATGGAGGTGCCCGTGGTGTAATGGTTATCGTCGTAGAAAATGGACACGGCGACACAGGTTCAAATCCTAGACGAGACTGATTGCATTTCACATAGCACTAATACCCTTGGGAAAGGTATGAATCCAATAATTCTCCCTCCAGCTATGAGTAAATAGTAGGACAGACTAGGTTCTTCAGCCTTGGTGAGGCAACTAGTCTAGGAGAAGGAAAACTCTGATTTCAAACCTGTTACACTCTGCTTAAAAATTGACCCTGTGTCATATCCTGCCTGAGCGGGGGGAGGTTGGTAAATATTAATAGAACTGTTAGACATTTAAACTGTGTGTAAACAAATGACTTATGCTAAATTGAATTGTTTGAAATAAAACGGTGATTATTTAACTGTGTGTAAACAAATGACTGATGTTTAATTGAATTGTTAGTGATACATAACAATACTTGGAACCATTTAATGTTGTTGACTTATATTTACAAATCATATATATTTAATATATATGTATAAAGGAGATTTGGCATTAAATAACCAATGATGGTTGATATGCCATAAAACCAAACCAGTCCTGTCCTTGTGTAAGGAAAATAAAAGTACTGGTTCCACCATTGTTATTTTTCAATAAAAATATTGTAGAACTCTCTCTGGAGCTACTGTCTGACTGGCGTCTTGTCAAATTTATTATCTCCTAAAGCATTTGTGATATAAATAATGATCATTGGTAATGCTCTATCTAAAAATTAAATCAGAAAATTTGAAGTTGCAATTAATTGTAAAGTTGGCAACCTTAGTTGAAGGTGACCTGAAGGCTCACTTTTCTATAACTACTACACCGAGGTGTAGGGGAGGGTGCTACTCCTTTCCCTGGATTGATCCACTTTACCCTTGATGTGCACCTTATATTGCTGAGTGTTAAGCAAGGAGGTATCAAGTGTCATTTTTAAAGTCTTTGGTATGACCCAACCTGGGTTTGAACCCAAGTCTCAGGGACCATTGGTGAACACACTGAATACTTATATAAAAATAACTAACAAACATATGTCGTGTCAAGAGATTGAGAAATAAAATAAAGGATGAGTTGATAGGTTTAATTTAGGCTTTTACCTACTGTAGTTTTATGGATGTGGAGACAACGGCAAGATGAAGAGATGATGTCACAAAAAAATTCCACTCACTTTATTGATGTTTCTATTTTATCTCTGGACTTGCCTCGAAAATAGATGTGAAGTAGTATTTTCGAGTCACTCAAGGAAAGATCTGTTCTTTGAAAAATTAGTGGGGGCCAGTTTTGCTTAACCCCAAAATTTGTGACTTGTTGCTCTTCTGATAATTAAAGTACCTTAAAAAGTCTCCTGTCACTGCAGTGAAAGTTCTTGTGATTGATCTTTTGTTAGTCACACAGCTGGACACCAGGATCACTGGTGGTCAGAGGCAGCCATTACACTGCAGTCATTATCATGAACAAGGTGATTTTTTTTTTTTTTTTTTTTTTTTTTTCTGAAATTGTTTTAAGTTAATATTTGTTCAAAACTTTACCTGCTTAAAATAAAAAAATTTTGTGAAAGAGTTGGTGAGCAAAGCAAACCGTCTTTTGTCTGATGCTTGCAAAAATTATGACACTTGACTCTAGAACTGTAGCCTTCCCATAAAGCCCAAACACTTAAACCCAGAATTGCAGCTTTCCCACTGATTTCTTTATTTTTCTATTGAGATTTGGATGACATCAAGCAATATTTTTAATATGGCTTCAAGAAAGATCAGGAATACTCAAGGATGAGTTTAAAGGTTTTGTGACTTTGCATAAATAATTATCCCAGGATGAGAGTCCATTTTATGTGCATGTGATGTTGAGGGCAGTCTGGCACTTGACCCTCCGCAAAATAAGTCCCAGTCAAGACTCCTATTTCGGGCATATAGTAAACCGGCAAATAATGTTGGGGCTAGATTGATCTCTAACATTGGTAAGGAGGTGCCAATTCACTTTCACATACACCACTAAGTCCTTTGTCTTCCTACCCCTTCAGATAGCAGAAGAACAAACCTCTGGGTTAGCATACCCCGTCACAGTTTCATTTTACCAATGGCTCTTGATTGCTTAGTTGATTAGATCAAACTTTACTGAGACAAAATGGATAAGAGTTCTAATTTCACTAACCTTATCTTTCATTTTTTGTTTGTTCTGTACTATTTCCTATTGTAGTCGATTGACAACCAAAGTGAGTTGCAATAAAAAGCAGCTAAAAATTAAGTTGAAAGAAAATTACTTTAAAAAAATTGAAATTCTACATACATAAGTATTTCAATAAATACCTTTTAATATATTTGTTGTTTATATCCGTCAATGAAATAATTTCTGTTAGTGTAAATGAAAAGCCGTTGATAGGCAGGTCTTTGCTTCATTTTGTCAACAAAATACATTGTAAAGTCTTTTTTATTATTATACATAAATGTTTACCATATGTACTTGGCTATCATGTGGCTTTTGAAACCTAAATCTTAGCCTAATATTAGGGGTTGCACTATACATGAGATCAGCCTTGGAGATTTAGGAAATGTGAAGTATCCCTTCATTGCGATTGCTCTCAGGTCCATTCTGATCTAGACTGGTAGCACCTGATAGGGTCCTATCTATGGGCCAAATCGTATAAACTGTGTGTGCAAATGAATGACTGATGATAAATTGTGACTGTTTATATAGCAATACTTGAAACCATTTAACTGTGGGCAAAAGAGCTCAGGCCCATTTTACAATGTTATCTACAAAATGTCTTTATGATGTGTGTGAAAAGGATTTGGCATTAAATAACCTACAATGGTTGATATGCCATAAAGCCCAACCCAACCAAATCATATATATTTGATATATATGCATAAAGAGGATTTGGCATTAAATAACCTACAGTGGTTGATATGCCATAAAACTCAACCCAACCCTATATATCTAATATGTATGTATAAAGAGGATTTGGCATTAAATAACCTACAATGGTTGATATGCCATAAAACCAAATCATATATATTTAATATATATGTATAAAAAGGATTTGGCATTAAATAACCTACAATGGTGGATATGCCATAAAACCCAATCAAACCAAATCATGTATATTTAATATATATGCATAAAGAAGATTTGGCATTAAATAACCTACAGTGGTTGATATAACATAAAACCCAACCCTAACCAAACTATACATGAGGTGCAGACCTACAATTTCCAGCTGCAAAAAATCAACAAATGGTCTTCTTTCCTGTTCAATAGAGATATTATTAAAAATATTGTTGTACTTATTTTATTGCATCGTATATATATATATTTTTTCATCATACAACATGTAAAAGCACATGCGATACCCTAACCTCATCAGCCACCAATCAAGGTGATAACACAGTTTCGGTAGCTCAAGGCGGTACTGCCACTCCTGGCACTACCAAGGTTATTTTATTTTCATCTGATTATTAGATTAGTGATGGTTTCAGAAGGCATAAACCAACCAGCCCTGATAATCATTGACTAAAACTTAATGTCATTGAAACCTTCATCCTGTATACTGTCGTAGTGTGATATTTTCATTTAAAATCATTTTAAAAATTCCAGGAAGCCAAGTTAGAGAATATATTTCCTGAAACACATATGAGCTGTAGCCAAACCTACCAAAAATGGAACTTGCATGATACACAGGATGTATGATGAAATCATATTTTGAAGATCAAGTTTAAGAGGTCACATGATACTCTAGTATATATTTTATTTTTTTTAATTATTTCTTAACACAAAATTTCAATTGCAGTTGCATTTTTGTTCATTTAAAATTCCTTGAAATTAAATCAGAAAATGATTCTTCCAGATATTCGAATGCATCCCATTTCATGTTTCTGCCATTTCTGTGGGATCATTCAAAAAGACATTTTGAATATATATATATATATATATATATATATATATATATATATATATATATAAATTTTTATTTTATTTTTTATTTATTTTTTTCCTGCCTCTTCATCCATAAAAACAAACCAATTTTTTTTTTTTTTTTTTTTTTTTAATCAAACAAACCAGTTGCAAATTGGGGTCTTCCAATCGCAGCAATAAGTGACATAAAGAAGGACCCAGAATATATCAGTGGTAAAATGACAACAGGTAAGTGGGATTTTTTATATTTTAGTTTATTTATGTTAAAATGCCCAGTCAGGGAGGCTTATAATATACTGACTGTATACCCTGCAGAAGTGTAAGAACTTGCCAAAGAAGGAGTGTCCTGGATATGACGCTAAACTGCATCTGGTGGTGAGGCTCCAGTTATAGATTGCCCAGTTGGCTGGGTCTGTAGAATATACCGACTGTTTCTTTGCTGAGGGGTAATAGAAAAAACGAGTGTTCTGGATATGACACTAAACAATCTGATGGTGAGCTTTGAGTAATGCTTGAGCTTTGGGGAATATGGAGTACTCCTTCATTGTCATTGCTCCCAGGTCCACTCTGGTCTGGAGTGGTAGCACCTGATAGGGTCTTATCTATGGGTTAAATAGAACTAAACTGCATACTTATGCTAAACCGAATTGCTTGAAATAGAACTGTTTTGACATTTAGAAATTATATGAATTTTAATTTCCTTTTCCTGTTTTTGTATTTATTTAAATTGTTTTTTATTTGTAAGGAAGGCAAATATAAGTTTATAGAAATTAAAATTTATTCAAGAAAAGTGATTCTGTTTATCAGAATTTTTTGTCCTATTAGAAAAAAAAAATTGACAAAGAAAGTAGATCAGATGAATTTAGACCATTTTTATAGAGGTTAAAAAAATTAGTTCAGCTTTTTTATTTTTTTCCTGGCGGAGGAGGTTATTTCCTACAAATCTATTCATTTTTAACAATTATGGAAAATTTGGAAACAGATTTTTTAGCAGGGAAATACAAATTAGAACAAATTTTTGTTTGTATGTATAACCAAGAATATAATTTAAAAAAAAAAAAAAAAACTTAAACAAAATTTTTTCTATTAAAAGCAAAGGCAAAAATTTTGATAAACAAAATTTGTCATTTCTTGGGTAAATATGAACTTATATAAATTTTTAACATTAAAAAATTAGTCCATAGAGAATGTTTCTCCGGGAATTTAAACAGTGAAAAGGGGAGATAACTTTACATTTTCAAAAAGTAAATTTGTGTTTTCAGTATTAATAAAAGCCATAAAAATATGTCTCTAACTTTGAAAATATTTTGATTTCATGAAAGAATTTTTTTTTTTCCCTTCTAGCTCTTACCATCTATTCTATGCTCTTCATGCGATTTGCTTTGAAAGTCCAGCCACGCAATCTGTTACTATTTTCCTGTCATATAACAAACGTCACTGCTCAATTAACCCAAGGTGCCCGATTTATAAATTATTAGTAAGTATTTTTACTCATTTACAATGCAACAGAATTTATTGCTGTCAAATTTGGCTTCATTTATAGCAAAGTCAAAGTAAGGAAAAAAAACTATTTTTGTTGCCTATGGGCTAATTGACCCTTCTTTATTGTGGCTGTCTAACATAAAGACAAAAGAAAATAGACAGCTAGAAGTACAATTCAAGTAGAAAAGATATTACCATCATAAGTATTGAAGAGATGTGCACACATACAGCAACGCAATTTCAGTGTGTATGTGTATATATATATATATATATATATATATATATATATATATATATATATATATATATATATATATAGGGGAGGTTGATTTTTCACTTTTCTTAAAATATTAAAAAATCTCACTTACCGAAAGTTGTGTATGGACCTAGTAAGTACTCATACAAAAAATTAGATCAAATAGTTGAACGGTTTTTTTGAGCGTTTTGTATCAAAGATTGTAGACAAAAACATACTGAAAATTCCTCATTTTTGCAAGATTTGACTTGAATATTTGTGTGAAAACCAAATAATGTTAGTATTTAAATCAGGGAATGTCCTTTTATTTTATAAAAATGATATAAATTAAAGAAATGATGACGAATCTTCAATTTGAAATTTATGTCCCCCTCCCTCATTTACAACATCTGCTTCTATAAACTGCTTTTTAACATTATCAATTAAGCAATAATATTTGAATACCTTAAAAATTGATTTTTTTTTCTGTTATAAGTGAAAATATAACAAACCAAAAAATAAGGAAAAACAAACACTATTTTAATAGAGCTTAATATGTTTAGTCAAATTGCTCCCTATAAGAGCCCTTAGACATAAATGCCGTTCTCAATTTCTGACTCAAAACTTTGGCTGTTATGTGTTGATGCCTTGCTTCAAAACCATATACAGTTTGTGAAGCTTCCTTTATTAACTTGACTGCCCATTCCATGGCCTGAGAATGTGAGGGCAAATCTGGCAAGTCAAGCTTGGTTCCATTTAACAATGATTCTCGAAGTTCAAATTCAAAAAATTTTTCATCATTGGTGGTTCAAAAATGCCACATAATGTTAAATCTATTGTGTCCAATGTATGGCATTAGAATTAACAGATGGTATTCTTTTTAACCTTTTCCTGGTTGACTCCCCACTCCTGAAATAATATGAAAATTAATTGAATTATTAAAAAATTCCAATCTTTACTGCTTTAATAATTATGGGGAAATTCGATTAAAAATGATTCTATAAATTGGAATAATTGAGTCAGTGATATATGAATAAATATTTACTTACCTAATGGCCAAAATTCTTTTTAAAGCTTCTTCTCTTACTTCAACTTCTTCAGATTTGAGCATGGAATATAGGTTTTCTGGCAGTAAACAAAATTTATTACCTTGTATATTTCTTAATGCTATTTGTTGGATTTCATGAGACTGCTCCTTAATTCTCTGGATCATATTAAAAATGTGCAGTTGCTGATTGTGGAATTTATTATTTCTTTTAATTTCAAACCAACAAGTGGCATATACATTTACAATAAAATTTATTAAACTGTAGAGTTTTGTTGTCCATAAACACATGAGCCTGATGGCCAAAGTTAACCATCTTGCCTGGTTTAATGGACCAATTTTTCAGGAGGCATATCTAGAGTCAACCTTACCTCTAGAAATACCTACTGCATATTCATACAGGAGTCTTTGGTCACAACTGAGATCATGTATTTCATCAATTTTCAAAATTGAATCCAGAGGTCTGCTAATAGTGGAAAATGATATTTGGGGTAAATCATGGCAATCCTTTGAGCATAATTTCCCCAGGGGGCCACTGAATGCTGTAAGGCCTTTTGCGCAAGCATCTATATTTTTAAAAAGGGCTCTGAAATTATTATGGTGCAGCGAGGAACCAATTGTGAAGATTTAAAAAAAACTTTTCTAAAATTGCAACCATTCCACTTTCACAACCTGTGTTGGCATTAGTGTTGTCAACAAGGATAGCCTTGATAGTGTTCTCACTGTTGAATTCATGCAAAATATCCACCACTTGCTCTGCATGAACAGCACTTGTTGCACCAATGTTAGGAAGAACTCTATGTGTCAGATATTTACTTTCATATGGTGTCTCCTTTGTAAAAGTTAAATGGCATTCTGGTCCCTTAGTTTTTTTCATTTTCTCCCACAAATTTCCTTATACAGCAACGAGTCCTTATCTATTCTCCCATCAACTACAATACATATAAGATTTTTCCATACTTTGATCATGTTTTAGTTGGGCAGTTGTTTTCACTTTAGTCTTTGCCCTGTCAACTTTACATTTATCAATAATAATATTATGTCAATACTGGGTATAAGAAGGCCGATAGCCTTCAAATCCAAGAGCCAGGCAATGGCAAGACTGGCTCCAAGATTAGAAGCTATGTCTTACCTGACTAACTGGGGGGCATATCTTATTACCCTGGGGATTTGATGTTGAAGCTGTTGGTGTTGAATGTAACCCATCTCTTTCTTTTTTTACTTTTTTTTATTTTTTTAAATTTTTTTATAGCACTTTTATCTACCGTATCTAGCTTGTAAACAGTTTTTTTTTAAATGAATAAACACTAACTTTAAAAATATAAACAAATCAGAATAATGATATAAGTTGTATTTTTTAATAGTTAAGTCTATTTTAATGATAAATACAAGAGATAATTAAAAATTGTAAATGGTAAAAAATCGTTTGGGGGGAGGTAATTTCAACAGGTGAATACCATAAAAAATATACAATAAATAAAACGGTATATGTAAATAGTTATTCGTATATTAAATTAAATATTATTGTGATTTTATTCCTTTTAAATTTTCATATTTTCATTTACTTTCTAAGGAAAAGGAATACCAAACTTAAAAATATTTATTTTTAAGCGTATTGTATTATTTTATCTTTGTTAAAACTCTGGTTTTATTTAAGCAACGCTTGTTGCCAGTGACACCTATACCGTGATAAAAATCCCAATTCATTTGGTCTTTGAGTTTGATTGCTCAAATAAATACAAATTTTTGAAGAAAGATATTTCTTGTAACTTTTGACATTATTTTGCAACTTTCTTCGAGTGCCTTTTTTTTTTTTTTTTTTTTACAGTTCCAAAATCGACCTACCCTAATAAAAAAAAATATATATATATATATATATATATATATATATATATATATATATATATATATATTATTGTCTGAGGGATTATTTATTTCGAGCCGTCCAAGCCATAAGTTTGTTTTTGCGTATTAAAGGGTAGGTGACTCAGAATTTGATCATCTCTGAGGGGGTCGTTCTGGTGAGGGGAGTATGATGTTGCAAGACCCAAAACTCCCCAATGACCCAGAAGTTTAACATCACTGACAACACCTTCTGGCGCTGGTTTAAGTGTGTATATTCAAGGTATAGTGTGTGTATATATATATATATATATATATATATATATATATATATATATATATATATATAATTGTTTGTGGTTTTAGAAGTCTAGTTGAAGTGGAATCAACCAACCTATTGGAGGGTAGTCAAATTATTTAACACACAAAATAAACTGATGGATGTTCACCAATCAGACATAAGCAAAATACTGCTCTTCTTTTTCTTCCTCAAACCTTCTGTTTCTTCAAGGTAAGATTGTTTGTGGCATTACTACTACAATAATGTGTGTTTGCCTGTGGCATGGGAGACTAGGGTTCAATCCCAGGTGGAGTCATACCAAAGACTCGAATAAATGGTACTTAATGCCTTCTTAACACTCTGCATTGTAAGGTTGGGACTAAGGCTAAAGTAGAGCAATCCTAGGAAAGGAGTAAAACTCTTCCCTACACCTCAGTGTAGTAGCTAACGAAAAGAGAGCCTTTGGGTTGCCTACTTTACTTATATAATGACATAAGGTTAGAAAACAATTTATTTTGTGTGCGCGCGCTTATATATAATATATATATATATATATATATATATATATATATATATATATATACTTAACTTCATCCTCTGGATTTGGCAGGCATCACTTTGGCAAAGGGAATACATAGATTTAGCTAAGTGAAACATAATCTCTGTCCTTCCTATTAAATTTAACCTGCTTTGAAATGTCAGTTTTAATTTTGATCACTTTACAACTGGTTCCCATGTTCTGAACTGATAAAAACAAAATCATTTTTCACTGCTGATCTGCTTTATTCATTTTAATCTTAGAAGATAATTTCCAACTCTTTTAAAAATTTAAATTTCAGTTACATTTCTGGCGGTAATTCAAAAAAGCCGAAAGAGCCATTAGCTGACCAAAATGAAACGGGTGGATAGAAAGGTGAGTGCTTCATTCTTTTTTTTTTTTTTTTTTTTTTTTTTTTTCTAATTTACTTTTAAAGAATTTTTTTGAGGAATATCTTTGGAGTCAGGTCAGGGACTTATTCCCTGCTGCTGGTACGATGTAACCCAGTACTACCTGTCACATGGTGTTTTTTTAATGTGACATTGCTGGGAGAATGATTTATGTGATGGAAGCAGTGGCCAAGCTGGAAAGATTTCAGTGGAAGATTTGGGCTGTGGAGTGGGATAGGCTCTGCCAGGCTAAAATGTATTATGTGAAGATACACAGTTTGGTTATTGGGTGCTGTTTGTGTGTGTGTCATCGACCGACATTCATTGTATCACAACTCATCAATGTGGCTAGACATGCAAGATGCTTCAAACTGGGATGTTGCCCAGTTGGCTGGGGCTGTAGAATACACCGACTCTTTTGGGGAATGCGGAATACCCCTTCATTGTCATCGCTCCCAGGTTCACTCTGGCCCAGAGTGGTACCAGCTGATAAGGGTCCTATCTATGGGTTAAACCGGACTGTGGTTTGAGTTTACTGTTTTTGGCATATAAACTGTGTATTTATGCTAAACTGAATTGTTGAAAATAGAACTGTCGAAATTTAAACTGCATACTTACACTAAACTGAATTGCCTGAAATAGAACTGTTTTTACCTCTAAACTGTGTCCTTATACTATACTGAATTATCTGAAATAAAACTGTTTTGACATTAACTTTGTGTATTGCTCAGTTGGCTGGGGCTGTAGAATACACTGGCTGCACCTCTGCCGAGGGGTTGAACACACCCAGCAAGTGACCTGGATATGACACTAAACAATCTGATGGTGAGGTTCCAGTGATGCTGGGGCTTTGGGGAATGTGGAGCACCCCTTCATTGCCATTGCTCCCAGCTCCATTCTGGCCTGGAATGGTAATACCTGTTAGGGCCATATCTACACTGTGTACTTATGCTAAACTGAATTGTTTGAAATGGAACTGTTTTTGACATTGAAACTGAACTTATGCTAAACTGAATTGTTTAATATAGAACTGTTTTGACATTTAACTGTGTGTAAACAAAATCTTTACTTATATTAAACTGAATTAGCTGAATTAGAACTGTCTGAATAAACTGAAAAGCTTGAAATAAATGTCTTTGACAATTAAACTCTGTACTCATGCTAAAATGAATTGTTTGAAGTAGAACTGATTATTTGTATAAAAATGGATTTAAATAGAACTAGACTGCGTACGTATGCTGAACTGATTTTTAAAAAAATTAGAACTGTTTGAATTAACTGAATAGCTTGAAATAGAAATGTTTTCGACAATTAAACTGTGTACTCATGTTAAACTGAATTGTTTGAAATAGAACTATTTGCATAAAAATGGATTTGGCAATTAATAACCTACAAAGGTTGATATGCCATAAAACCCAAACAATAGGGAATTTTTATGTATATATTTGCATGCTAACGGCTATCAGAATGCTCAGTTCATATGAATAGTTTTGCATTTTTAAATGGCAACCAGTAATTCCCTGCTTGAGTGCTCAACTCTCAGATGTGTGTGTGTGTGTGTGTGTGAGAGAGAGATATAGTCTCAGGTCTGTGTGGACCCTGGATGCAGTCTAGATCTGCCTGGAGCAAGATGATAGAAGATTGGCAATTGATAGACAAGGAAGTCTGTGCTATCAGCCCAACCTGATGTGTGTGAATGTTTATATATTTGTTAGTCCCAACTGGTTTCATTCATCATCAGAGAATGTTCCGGATATTACATTTCAAGTCTTAAGAGTATTTGAATGCTGCAGGATTTGTTTCATGTATGAATAAAATTTGAACTTAACATGTGTTTATTGATAGTTAGTATTGTTTGTATTTTTCCCAAAATTGTTTTTAAAAAGGAAATCAGTGTAAAAAGTAATGAATGTTTTAAACATTTTAATAAGTATTTTTGGGTTAAAATGTAGTGTCTTTTTTTGGGGTGGGGATTGTGTATTCTAGAAACCCTAATCCCAAATGGATGTATCAAACTACAAGTTTGATACATCCATTTGGGATTAGGGTTTCTAGAATACACAATCATACATTCTTCCCCACCTCCTGTATTTTTTTTTTTTTTTTTTTTTTTTTTTTTTTTTCCAGCTCTGAAAAAAATTGTATTCCTGATTTATTTGTTGATAATAACTTCAGTTCTTGACATTAAACCTTTTCCGAATTAAAAAAACAAAAACAAATGATTTGAATAAGGTTCAGAAAGAAAAGCGTTAAGTATTTGTTTAAATGAATCTATTTGAAGAGTTCAAAATATCATCTTATTGTATGACATTGTGGCACTTCTTGGTTGTTTGTTGTCCCACTTGAGAATTTGTGAATAATTTGTTGCATTCCATTGAGAACTTCTTAGAGAATGTGTTAAATTTGAAATTGCATTTTTTCGTTTTTAATGGATTTAAATGGAGGGATGAAGGGTCCTTTCTACTTCATAAATATCATGGGGAAGGAGTACCTGAGTTTCATTCTTTCTTCATGTTACATATACAAGAGTTATCTGTCAGTTGTTTTAATTTTCCTAGAGATTGTGAACATCATATCTATTGTATTTATGTTGCCAATAAATCTCAAAAGAAAATAAAAACGAAGGGCAGATAACTTGTGTATGGTGGAAATGATGGAACGTTAAAAAACAATTTTCACCATTGTAAAATAGGATCCCCCCCCATTTAAAAATAAATAAAAAATGAATTAATTTCAAATTTGACAAATTCTGAGTAGAGAAAGTTTTATGAATGGAAAAAAAACAAAATTATTCATGAAATTTTTAAAAAATTTACAAGCTAGTCCACAACCAACCAGAAGTTCTGGGAGAACTATCATTGTTGAGTATTTGCTTGGAAAACTCTAAATTCAAACCTGTTAAACTTCACTTAAAAATTGTCCTTGTGTCACATCCTGCTCATAGTGGAGTAGTTGGGTAAATACATAGTCCTCTTAAAAATTGACCTTGTGTCACATCCTGCTTATGTAGAGGAGTTAGCAGATGAATATAAAAATACAATTCGGAGATAAAACCTTAGACCTGTTAAGATTTTCAAAAAATATTTTTTTTAAATTTGTTAAATCCTTTCACTTACTAAAAAAAGCCCAGGTCATTACCAGTTTCAGGGCAAGCAGTGGCTTAATTTCTTCAACTAAGCATATCTTATGCATAGCAGAGGAATTGGGTAAATATATACACAATAATTTATTATTGTGTTATATACTGTAACTATGAACATTAATGGGTATGTCGGACACTATTGTAAGAGGGGGTAATATGCTAAGTAGTTCACCACTAGTAGAAGGTTACCTTCTTCACACCACTGGCAAGTATTGTATTTTGTTAATGTTGTTATAAAGATTTCCATTTCATTTCCAACCTCTGTTTTGTTTATTACTCATTCAGTAACCTTTTCATTTGGTTACAACAAAATGACTGCACCCACACCATCAGACAAATTTTAAAGAAATTTGTCATTATTTCCTAATCAAATAAAACTTTCTTGTAATAGGAATAGTCAACCAGTACAAAGTTACTGTCAATAGAATTAGCTAGCCTTCTATTGGTTCTTACTTGGGATATAGACGAAGAATTCATTATGTGTTGGTAGACACCAAGTAATATTTTCCCAATTCCTTCAGTCAAGGTTTAAGCTCTATTGCATTTTCTGCTGAAGGGTAAGCCTCAACCTCCACTCTGAGAAGGTGTTCTGTAAACTACATCCGATAGTGAGGCTCCAGTTCTAGGGGACTGTGGAGTCACCCCTTCATTGCCATCACTCCCTTGTTCACTCAGACCAGGAGAGGTAGTACCTATTAAGCTCTCGTTTATGGGTCAAATAGATGTTTGAAAATTATCAAGGTTGGATATCATTGTGTGTAAATAAATGATTATTATTAAATAGAATTAGTAATATTGGATTGGAAAAGTGAAAACTATGTAACGGTGTGCAAATAATTTATGTAAAGAATAATTACTTAAAGCAATAATTGTTTATTAAGGATTATTATCATTATTAGTTACTTAAAACCATATTTGCATAAATTATTAGATGAGAAACTTAAATTGAACAGTGTGATTCTATGAAAAATGTTATTTAAAACCATATAATTGCTTGAATCATTAATATTAGTTCAAACTCTTGATTTTATTATACATTGGGAGTGTGTGTGTAAATATATATATATATATATATATATATATATATATATATATATGCTAAAAAAAAAATTACTTCACTAAATTTTCAAAGCATCTGCTATAAGATATATGAAATGGGAGATTTTTCATTAGAGAATTTCATATTTATCTTGATAGCCTCTTCAACCAACAGAAACAATTAAGTTTGATTTTTGTGATTTTCTTAGAAAATATTATAAAAGAGAAAAAAAAATAGAAATTCCTTTTTTAGATTCTTTACCGCCAAAATTTTTTGATTTATTTAAAAATAAAAAAAAGTTAAAACTTGTAAAATTTTACTAATTTGTTGTAATTATCTGCCATATTCATATAATTCAGTGCCCATATAAATCTAATGCGGTTTGGAGGACTTGCTGAGCCCAGTCTGCTGGGATTTGAGAATATACCAACTGCATCTCTGCAGAGGGGTAAAACTCCTCCTCCTCCTGGATATGGCATTAGGTAATCTAATTGTGAGGCTCCAGTAATGATTTCAATCCTATCATGTTTACTTTCTGACTAATACTTTTGGAAAAGATAGGAACCCACCTCATCTCCCCAGTTAGGGGTAAAATAGTACTATGATTATTCTATAAGAATGACTTTGGCATTAAATAACTCATGAAGATTGCTATGCCATTAAGAACACAGAAACCAAATTCCTCTTCTTATATCTTCTTTCCAACCCAAAATCTGGTATAATCCTGTATTTTTTCAAAAAGATTTCTTTATATGACCCATCTTTTGCTACTAGCTGACATAAAACACACATTCTGGCCTTTTAAGAGTTGTCTCCCTTGAAGCATATAATCTTTTCCTTTTCATTTAGGATCGATAGTAACTTTAAGAAATTTCATTGTACTTTGTAAATAGAATCCTAAGTAATCTATTTTGGACCTAACATGATCCACTTCTACTCCCCAAATTGTAAAAAAAAAAAAAAATCTATTGAGTTTTATTTTCAAATTTGAGGTATACATTTGCAGCCTACAATTTCTTTTCTTGTAGAACTGAGGATGAAATCTTATAGGCTACCAAAATTCAGTAGTGGACAGTTTTTAATAATAAGTCCTTCAATTGTGAATTTTAAATACAAAAATTTACAAAAAACAAGGAAAAAAAAAATTTTTTTTAAGTCCAGTTAAACAAAAGGACAGTAATCTTTCTCAGTTAAATGCTTTCTTGAGATTTGAAAACAAGAATGTAGGAATGTAAGTATAGTACAACTTTAGTCAGAATTTGACTGAAGAATACCTTTATGCATTCAATTATTGTTGAATATGGTAGTAAAAGGATTGTGAATAGCTAAGACTTTTCTATGCTTATAAAATCCTGAACAATTCTGTGAATAATAAGTAACTTTTGACTTGAGTTTGCATGAGTTTTTTAAGGGAAAATGTAGCAAGATTTGCATCTTATTTGAAGCACTTTTATCGTCATCGTAATAAATAATAATAATAATAATATGGTGGCTAATGTGCTGGTCTGCAACATAGTGAGTTCAAACTCCAGTTGAGCTTTCATATTCACTTTGGAATAATACTCTAAAGAAAGGCATGAACCACCTTGTCTCCCCAGTTATGGATTAAATTGTACCGCTTCTGTTCTTCTACAAAGATGGCTTTGGGATTAAATACTCATTAAGGTTGATATACCATTAAACAAAGAAACAAGCAGGTATATTAATGAATATTACAAACAATATTATATTGACACTAGATAAACATTCACTTGATTTGTTGTACTGGATTTTTTAAAATAAGAAGTTTGATATTATTTGTCTAGATTTTAAAGATGAAACTTAATAATTGTTATTACTTAGAATATTTGGACTATTGTAATATGAGCTTTTGGTAAAAAAAACCCATCTAATATGATAGTAGAGAGGAGCATCTTATGAGTTGATTAAGACATTAGTTTTATAAGTCCCAAAAATGCCCTCTGGTGCAGTGGATAAGGTGTTTGGTTGAAAAGTGCTTCTGAGTGAAATCATCTGGAGGTTGCAGGTTCAATCCCAACAACAGGCAAGGATAACAAAGACTACTTATTATAACTTAACACTTGTACCCCATCATGGTTAACAGAATCGAAACAGTCTACCCCTGGGGTTCAAATAAAGGGTTCAGTTTGAGATTCTGTGGACTCCCGAGTTCTTGATTTACATAGCATCACTGACAATGTCGAACCTTCCTTCAAGTTCACATATGAACTCGAATACAACTACATCCTACCTTTTCTGGACATTTTACTTATTAGGAATATCAACAAACTAGAATTCAAGTTTTATTATAAGCCTACCTGTAAAAACGATCACATTCACTTTTATTCGCAATGTAACACCTGCTGAAGGACATATCAGCAGATATGTGAATATAACAAAGATGAGGTCAATAATCTGAATATTCTATTAATAACCAGGCATTTAATGTCTTTTCATACATGGGATGGAGGTAAATGTTATGCAGTAACAGTTCTTTTTGTAAGAAATGAAAGTGGCAAATTGAGTTCAAATCCTGGATGAGGTAGTTTGAGTTTCCTAAGGGCATTAGTGCAAAATAAAAGGCATGAATCTATTTTCTATTTAGCTATGGGTAAATTGTAACATGAACTAGGATTTCTTACTTGGGTAAGGCAACCAGTCTTGGAGAAGAAAAACTTTGAATTCAACCCAGTAAAAATTTATCTTATGTTGCCCATCTTACTCATGGTAGAGAGGTTGGGTCAAAACATATTGGGGAAATATTTGATTATCTGCCCTTTCTGATTGGTAGCTCTAGGGCAGTGGTTTTCAAACTGTTGTCTGGGGACCATAGTTCTCCTCAACTAAGCTCACCAACTCTACTATATGTATAAAAATGAATTGGCATTAAATAACCTATATTGGTTGATATGCCATAAAATGAAATCAGACTGAACCTGGTGGCTGAGACCCAGCAGTCAAAGGGGTCATGTGACTTCAGCCGGGACTTAGCTAGAGACAGGCTTAATCTGGTCAGTCGGCTGGTCATGTTAAACCCAAGCACTTTTTATGATTGTCCTGATTGTAGTCTTTAAATTTATTACTCGTTATAAACACTCACCCCCCCCCCTTAAAAAAAAAAAAAAAAAAATTAAAAAAATTTTTTTTTTTATTATCTTAAACATACTAGAAGACAATGACTGAGGCTCCAACTGCATTGGGATAATAATACTTGAACTCATTTAAATATGTGTGCACAAATGATTAATATTAAATAGAACTTTTAGTTGTATATAGCAATATTTGAAACAAATTAGCTGTGCAAACCAATAAACTCTAAATCATTTAAGAATAAAGTTACCTGCCAACTATTTGCTTACGAATTTTTTATATATATATATATATATATATATATATATATATATATATATATATATGGTAAATTTTGGTGAATCTGACAAGATGATAAAAATAAGTGGAAATGTGGATAAATCAAACACTTACAACAGGTTTAGTAGTAATATTTTGTTCTTTATTCAAAGAATTTCTTCAGACTAAACATTTTTTTTGAGTTTTTCTACATTTTAGCAATTGAGGGAATAAATAAAATAATGGAGATGTAAAAAGGGAGGTAAAGGGTCTATAAACAAGAGACAAACAAGGAAAAGAACAGGGCGGGAAATAGAGGTTTGAGTGATGGTGGTAGGGGTTATTGGTTTTGACTGTGACCATCTGGATAACTGGTCAAGGCTGGTTGTCATAAAGTGTATCAGGTTTCATAAACTCAATCCAATTTAGGAAAAAAAAGAATCTACAAACACAAACTATCAATTAATTAAATGACGACTGAAATGCCCCTTTTTTCTCACATGTTAGATCTCGCACATGCTTTGAATTTTTCTCAAGCTACTCTAATTAAACCCATACACTACAAAAAATCTCACAGATTGTTAGAAATTGCAGTCATTTTCAAAATGAAATGCATATCAAGCAGTTCCCCTGGTTTTATCAGATTTCTCCCAACTTGGCAGACATTATGTTACATGAAAACAATATCAAAATAGAGAATGGATAAGAGAAAAAAGGAGTGGAAAAGAAAAAATTTTTTTAGCAAAATCTTAGATATTTATTTTCATCATTTGTGTGCAAACAGGATTTGGCATTAAATAACCCACAAAGGTTGATATGCTATGATACTGAATCAACTAAAATTTTGCCATAGCATGGCTTCTGAACATCCATTGTCATATATTTACACAAAACAGCATTTTCAGCACTTAACAATATAACCAAATACGGATCTAGACTTTTTGCGCAAAGTGAATTGTGTGTAACTTAGTCCAAAATATTTGACAAGACTTGACAATCTGTGTCAAACAAGGCAAACGTGTCCCTCTCAGTAAAAGTCATTACACAGTGGAAAAATATTGGATGGGATTTTTATTTCATAAGTTTCATTTTTATTTTCATGAAGGTCCACAAGAGTTTTTTTTTATTTTTTTATTTATATGGGGTCCACAAGATAGACCTCAAAACAGCCCCCACCCCAAGTTTGAAAACCAGTGTACTAGATGATCCAGTCAACCTTTGTTACCTTAGAAACTATTTGGGTCTAAAAAGCAGAATCAAAGTTTACAGCTGTAAAAATCGTCAGTTTATAGTTGTTATGGGTTTCATGACATTTTATTAAAAAATATATTAACCCAAGCCGTCTCTTTATGCCGAAGCCATTACTTAATATCATGCTGATGTATCACAAAAGATCTGGTAATGGGTGTGGAGTACTTGTTCATTGCCATTACACCCAGGTCAAGTTTGACTCAGAGTTGTAGTACCTGTTAGGGTCTCATCTATAGGTCAAATAGATCTGAATATGAGCACAAGTAAAAAATTATATGTTATAATAGTAATCCTAGTCAAGTAAGAACATTAAGTTTAAGAGTCCCAAAAATTCACTCTAAACTGTCCAGCTGGACACATAGCATAACGGTTATCGGTGTTGGTTATCTAAGCTTCTAAGGTGACAATCATGGAGGTTGCAGGTTCAATCCTGAGTAACAATACAGGAATTCTTAACATACACTAAATTGTATACCTGGTATGGTTAATGGAATCAGAACAGGCGTAAAAGGATGTAGTTTGAAGTTCTGTGTAGGTTCCTGAGTTCAACAAACACCTGAAGAAAGCCAGAGGACATATCAGCTGAAACATTGTGAAAATAACAATAAAAATGAAGATAATATCCCGAAAACCCTTTATGATAAAAAGTCAAATAGATCTATTGGAAAATTATTAGATAGGAGTGTCCTGGCTATGACACTAAACTGTGTCTGATGATGAGTCTCCAGTTCTGGGGGGTGTCGAGTACTTCTTCATTCCCAGGACAACTTTGATTTATGGGTCAAATATCTGTTTTTTAATATTTGTATTTGCTGGGATGGCATGCTGAAAAAAAATCTCTTAAACGACTATACAAAAAATATCAACTTCCAAAGAATAAGATTCCCTTACATCAAGCTATGAAATAACCCCAACAGGTAGATATGCCATTACAATCGATCAGTGTTTTATTTTGACAAGAATTGCCAACCTTTTGTGTATTTTCTTGTTTCACTTACATTTTTTTTCTTTTTTCTTTCAGGTTCCAAATCTCCAAAACGGGTTTTTCTGTGATTTCCTTAGGAAAGATGAGAAACAGGAAGGACAGAGGTCATCAGAATTGATGAAGCAGAAAAACACACACACACAGATGCCAAAAAAAAAAAAAAAAAATATTCAACTAAACAAGAGATATTAAAATAAAAAAAAAAAACCCAAAAAACAAAAAAGTAAATGGAGCTATTTAGCAATGGATCTATCACTGAATTTTTAAAAAAATTTTTTTTATTTATTTTTATTTTTTTTATTTTTAAGTCTGAAGTAGGTTATTCTATTTTTTGTTTTGATTTCTCCCACACTTCTCATTTTGCATTGGACCTTCAATAAGTGTTGCTTTAGGAAGATAAAAAAAAAACAAATGAATCTTCTGGTTCATCTGATAATTTAATAAAATCGGAACCGTTTGAGATGGTATTTATTCTAACGAATGTGAACCGGTGGAAAATGTGGCTTTTAAGACAATTTTTCTACAGTTGGAGCCATTTTAATATAAGAGTGGCAAGTTTAATTTTCAGTAAAGAAAAAAAATTCAAAAATTTTTTATTTTAAAGTTAAAAAAATATTATCTGGCCTCATAATATTTTGGAGGGGTCAGAGACTGCAACCAACATTTAGTTTGATTGTAACAGAGGTGGGCTGTGAGAAAGGGAAAATTATTCTTATTAATAATCACTAGGTTTAGTATGTCACAAGGCCATGAATATAGAGCAACCTATTCAAATCAGATTGACCATACTAGTAATGATTTACGAAACCAGCTTGCTAACTGCTGCTCCATGGCGAGGTTTCACTACACTGTTGTTATTGTTATAGAATTCTTAAGATTTCCAATCTGTCTGTCATCTTCCCCCAAAAAGTTTCAATTCTTTGAAGCAGAGAAAAACGTATCTTTTTGACACCTCATTCTTGATATTCTAATTACTAAATTGTAGGATAAAACTAGAAGTATGGAGCACCCAGTGAGAATAAATCTCAAAAGTTATTGCCTGCCCAGATACACTATGTCAGACGAAGATCACATTCCTAACTTAGTTATTCAGGTTTCAAAGCTAGAAGTGTGAGGTACCTAGCAAGAATCATTTAAAAGTAATTGTCTCTCAAAGTACCCTTTGTATTAAGGTTAGTTATGGCTCAAGGCCTGAAGTATGGGGCACTCTGAGAATTAAATCTGCTCAGGTACCCTATGTAGAATGAAGATCACATGTGTACTTAGTTATTTGCTAAGCTTAGAGATGGTTAAAAGCCAGAAGCATGGAGCACACTGTGAGAATCAAACTTACTATTAATGGTCTATCCATGTGCCCTATGTTGGCCAAAGATCTGATGCAACAAACTCTCCCTTCTTGGCTAAGAAGCTACTGAACAATGTATGGAATTTCTGCTTAGAGTCCGAGTTAAGCATTCTCTTTTTAAGTACCCACTTTTGTTGTTGTTGCATAAAGGGAAGGGGAAAAGCAAATTTGCCAATGGTCAGTGGAAAACCTTGCCAAATAAATTTCCTGTTTTGACCAGTGGATCTCCTGTCATCATCAGGCAATAGGGTTGTCATTTCCTATGTGTTTAAATTTGTAGGTATTTTTATTTATTTATTTATTTATTTTTTAATGAAGAAAATGTAATTTAATTATTGAAATTGAATATTAACCTAACCATACCTCAGAAACATGTCAAAATCCATGAATAGCATAAGTGTGTTTGGTACAATTCCAGTTAAATGGACCCAAAATTGATTGATTTTGAAAGGCAGATCTTTCATTAAACATTTTGAGATTTCTTGATATGTCAAGATTTTTTTTTAATTTTATTAATCTATTTTTTTATTTTTTTTAAACATTGGCTCTATTTTGTGAATTCAAATAAATTGTTTTGAATTAAAATATTTATCTACTTTTTAAGAAAATCATTTGTAGACTGAGACCAGTATTTAATCCAATAGAAAAAGATTAGCTGTGAGAAGGAGGCTAAAAATCATTCTTATTGATGGTCCTTGGATTTAGTCTTGCATAATAACATAAATCTAGAGCATCCTATTCATTGTTAAAAAGAAAAGAAAAATTTGATAAAATGAAGAAATATTTTAAGCTAAGTTTGCGAATGGTTGCTAAAAATTGATTAAATAAAAAAAAAAAAAAAAAAAAAGGCCCTAAAAAAAACATACCTATTTATTTTGTGGAGAATAAAATATATAAATATGTCATTGGAAAAATCTGCCCTCTTTGAAAAAATTCAGTTTGGTGTTTGCTCGACTGGAGTTGTACTCTGCGTTTCAGTAATCATAGATTTATTTTTTTTCTTTACTTCATAGATTCTCTTCATTTATTTTTACTCCTTTCAGAAGTCAAATGAAACAAACTTTTCAGTCACTTAAGTTTGATAGAAAGTGTTAGAATTAAATCTGCCAACGAACATATAATTATTTTTATACTTTTAATTTTAAGAATTCTCCAAAATAATTCAAGTTGCCCTCAACAAAAATAAGAATTATATTAAAGCAGAATTGAAATTGATGGAAGAACATTACAAACAGAATACAGAAACGGAAATTTTTAATTTTTTTTAATTTCATTTTTAATTTTTTTTAAATTTTTTTTTTTTTTTTTTTTATTATAAATCTTTTTGTTTTTTGTTGAGCGAATAAATATTTGTTTCATTTTTTATTTTGTTTGTTTGTGTCTGTGTTTTTTTTTTTTTTTTTTTTCTTTTTTTTCTCTGTAAGCTTCATTAACTTAACTGGTATATTTATCGAAAAAAAACAAAAAAAAAAACTTTATGAATGTAGCCGAGCACAAGTCGGGTTGATCTCTTACTCACCAGTCCTGTAACCTGGTTTGTGTCTTGGGCAAGAATAGTGTGGCAGAGCCCATCTCTCTCCAGTTTTATAACTGGTTTGATTTCAGGTGTTCCTTCTCCAATCTGGTTGCCATACCAAAACTAAAGAACTTAGTCTACCCTACTATTATCCTAATTCCTCCTTCACAAGCATGATGCAATACAAGTCACTTTTTAGCAGAGTAAAGCTAGTTAGATTTCAGGCTTTCCTTCTCCTAGGCTAGTTGCCATACCAAGGTTAAAGATCCTTGTCTACCCTACTATTTACCTTTTAGGTAGAGGAAAGCTAGTTGGATTCATACCCTTTCTGAAGGGCATTAACATTATATGAAATGCAAACAGCCTCATTCAGGATTTGATAGTTGAGTCCACATCCAGCTATCTTATTTGACTCGTAATCTATTTAAAATAATAAAATTTATTATGTAAAAAATTTCATTTTGCTTTCAAGATCTCATCTATTTCAATTTTAAAAGAAAGAGTATATTTTTAATGCCTTTTTAACTAGATTTTATTTTTATTTTGTTAAATTTTTTTTTTTTATTTTGGTAAATTTTTTTTTTTTTTTTTTTTTTTTTTATAAATTAATTTAAAAAAAAAAGTTGTGTAATCTGGTGCAATTAAATGTTTTTTTTGATTTCCTGCTTTGCATCAAATGTTGATATTTTGAATAGAAGAAAAATTTTATTTTCTATTTTCATGATTGATACAAAAATATCCATGGAGATATATATAAATAAAGTATTCAAATATAGCTATACTCTCCTAGAATTGTGAGTTTTAGTTTCTTTATTTCTTTTGATAGAAAAGGGAATAAAAATGCTCAATTTATCTAAATGTTGAATTATTTTAAGGGAAAAGATTTTAAAATAAAATTATTTTTTATTTCATATTTGTTTTGTTATCTCCATTTTGTATAATTGCTTTATAATTTGGATAAAATAAACATTTAATAAAAACAAACATCTTGTGTGTTTAGTTTTAGAGAAACTGCCTTCTCAGGTCTTTACTGGGACTTTACCTCCTTGCTACAATATCTGCGGTGGGGGTGGGGGGTTCTCATGGTGTAATGGTTAAGGGCTCTGGACTGCGGAGTCGTTAGCTATTTTGAACTCCTGTCGAAATATTACATTCACTTTCGGACAAATACCTTTTGGGAAAGGTATGAACCCCCTTATCCTCCCATCTATGGGCTAAATAGTACCACAACTGTTCTTCTAGAAGGATGGATTAGGCATTAAATAACCCAAGAAGCTTGATATGCCATTAAAAAAAAACTATCTGCACAAATTTTTTCTCCCAACCCCCTCCCTAAGATAAATGTTAAAATTGATGTGGAATTTTTGATAAATTAAACAAAATGAAAATATTTCACTTTCGTTATCCCACCCACCAAAAATATTCCTTTTTCAAGATTCACCAACCCACTGGATAACACGTTTGTTTTGTAGCCCTCCAAAACTAACAGTGGTTGGTGATGATCTGTTTTTTTTTTCTTTACAGCTTCCCAACACACACTGGGAAGATATTTTTTTTTTTTTTTTTAATCGTTGTTAGAATTTTTTTTTATGCTGCTGGATATGTGTAAATTGCATGTGTCAATTTTAGTTTCCATTCAGTGAAATTTTTTGAGAATTTACTCGGAAATCCTCTTAAAGTTACACACGAACCAATCATGGGAATTATAAGTAAATATAATCAAAATACAATAGACAGATGGACAAAAGGATGCATCCTTCCCTTCCCTAAAAAGGGTGACCTCGGCTTAGCCAAGAACTACTGAGGTATAACCCTTATGTCCATAGCGGCCAAGATATACAATGCTCTACTACACAACTGTATAGAACCCAAAATTGAGAATTATACTTAGGAAGAACCAAAATGATTTTGGAGAAATCGATCCATGATGTCATAAATTTTGACTATCCGTCAAATTCTTGAAGGTGTACGTTCAAAAACACTAGAGGCAACAATATTATTTGTTGACTTCACCAAGGCCTTTGACTCTATACTTAGAGGAAAAATGGAGCAAATACTACTCATCTATGTCCTACCCAAAGAAACCGTAACGATGCTATATAGAAACACAAAAGTAAAAGTTCCCTCCCCAGATGTAGACACAGACTAGTTCGACATTGTAGCAGGTGTAATGCAAGGAGACACATTAGCACCATACCTCTTTATCATCTGTGTAGACTGTGTTTAGAAGATCTATTGATAAAATGAAAGAAAACTGTTTCAAGCTAACAAAGAAAAAAAAAAGCAGAAGATACCCCACATAAACAATTACAGACACAGACGACTCTGATGACATAGTGCTTCTGGTAAATATACCCTACCAAACCGAAACCTTGCTACATAGTCTAGAACAAGCAGCTGCAGGCATAGGCCTCCATGTCAATGCACACAAGACAGAATTCATGTGCTTTAATCAACGAGGCAACATCTCCACACTAAACGGTAGCTCTCTGAAACTAGTAGACAAGTTCACCTACCTAGGAATCAGTGTCTCATCAACTGAGACAGAAATCAACATGCGTCTAACAAAGGCATGGACAGCTATTGATAGGCTATCAGTCATATGGAAGTCAGACCTGACTGATAAAATGAAACACAGTTTTTTCCAAGCAGCTGTCGTGTTGATACTACTTACTACATGGACGCTAATTAAATGTATGGAGAAAAAGCTTGACAGCAATTACACAAGAATGCTGCAAGCAATATTGAACTAGTCCTGGAGGCAGCACCCAACAAAGCAGCAGCTGTACGGCCACTTACCACCCATCACAAAATCTATCCAAGTTAGACGAACCAGACATGCGAGACACTGCTGGAGAAGTAGGGGAAGAACTCATTAGTGACATACTCCTGCTGACCCCTTCACATGGACGAGCAAAGGCAGGACGACTATCTAGAACCTACATACAACAGTTCTGTACCGATACAGGATGTAGCCTTCAGGACCTGCCGGAAGCGATGGACGATAGAGAAGAGTGGCGGGAGAGGGTCAGGGAGATCCGTGCTGATGGCGCGACATGATGATGATGATGATGAGGATGATGATTGCTGTTAGTAGACATTTTGTTAAATTGAATCGTACATTGATGTTTGTTACTTAAAATGATTAAGATACACACTGTTCTTGTATTTCCGAAGTATTAACTTTTAAAACTGAAATAATAAACGGCCAATGGTTGTCATCTTGCAGCAGTCATGAAGTGTTGTGACTCTTGTAAAATAAAATCCAGTCCTTCAGTTTGTGAACACGATGTGGCTTTCTTTAGAGCTTGTAATTAATATGTAGCGTAAAAAAAAAACATTAGAGTTGAAACATTGTGTGTGTATGGAGGGGTAATGGATATTAGCTCAGAAAATGTCATCAGTATTAACGCCTTCAAAAAGGACATACATCGTCAACTGGATTTTTATTTAATGTTTGCTAAATCCACATTTATTATTCAAAGTTAACAAAAAAAAAAAAAAAACCCGAAAAAACAAAAAAAACAAAAACCCAATTATACTTCGACTTTTCAATACATAATTTTTGCTTTTAAAAGCTAAGTAATTTTTTTTCCCAAAAAGGTAAATTTTACACTGTTTGGATTTGGTTTATAGCAAAAAATTATCTTAATCTTGCAAAAATATTCATTTTGAGGCTATTCAAAATGGCTTCAAATCAGTGTTCCCAGCTTGAAGAGAAATTTGTTATCAAATTTTTGGTTGTTGAGAAGTGTAAATCATTCCAAAGTTACAAAAGAGAGAGACATGTTTTTGTTAAAAAAAAGTTAACAAATTAGCTAAATATGGGTTTACCACGACGAACATGTGTCGAAAGGACAGTCTTTGCAGTGGAAACATACTCTCCGGTAAAGAAAACGTCCCGGGTGCAGCGATCTGTAAACATCAGGCTAACAGTCTTCTTGGTCATGAAAGTAACCATCACAATTGATTTCCTTGAAAAAGATGCCACTGTAAACAATGCTAACTGCCGACTCCTTTGATAAAATTTCCCTTATTTATTGAATGACCCTTTTAGGTATTAAGTGATTTTAAAATATCTTTTAGATATATAATTTATAAACTGTGTGGTCAACTGTATATTTCTGAAAGCTACAGGGAAAGCTGTGACTAAGCTCTGCAGTTTGATATGATTAAAGTTGACTGTTATCTTATTATTTCAGCGATATGACTGAATATCAACAACTTTAAAAATTAAGGTAACGTATATACTCGTGTAATGAAGGACCCCTAATTTTTAGCCACAAACAGGTGTTTTTATATCTTGCATGTAATAAACAACCCCTAACTTTTGGCTATGTTAACCTACAAAAATATTTCTTTAACATCCAATGACATAAAGAGAAAACATTCAAACACTTATATTTTCAAAACTATTATAATACACTTAAAATCAATGGTGTACTGTTAATAAACAATGTTGTCTAGACCTTAATGTAGCTTATGGTGTTTACTTGGATATTGCAAACATACTAAAACTCTACTGCTGATATACAATAAGATTTATAATATAATAATTACGCATGCAATTGATTAGGTACGCTTGGGAGGCAATATCTACTTTTTTGAGTTGCTGATGCAAGGATACAGTATCTAAAATGTTTGTTCACATGAGACCCACGTAAAAAAGAAAAAAAAATACCCCCCACCCAAGATTGTTTATTGAGTTTTTTTAATGTTTTTTTTTCCTTGCCGGTGAGTAAGATGCCGAAAAAGTGGATGAAATTTAGTTTCTTTGTTAAAAAGCATATTAACCTTGATGAGTTATTTAATGCTAAAGTCATCAAGGTAGAAAAACAATAATAGTATTATTTAATACATGGGAGGGATAAGGAGTTTATGCCTTTCCCAAGAGTATTAACTCGAAAGTAAATGTAATAACGAGATAGGAGTTTGAACTCACTCACATGAAGGTCGCAGTTCAGCGCGTTTACCACTGCACCACGGGGATGATAGAGGACGGAAACATTTTTTTAAAATCTAAATAACCAATCCTTGTCAATCATTTATAAAACAGAGAAAGGTTGATAGTTTGGTTGAGTTTTATGTCATATCTACCTTTGTAGGTTATTTAATGTCTAATCCTCTTTATACATATGTATTAGATATATATGATTTAGTTTGGTTGGGTTTTATGGCATATCAAACCTTGTATGTTATTTAATGCCAAATCTTCTTTATGCATATATATTAAATATATATGATTTAGTTTGGTTGGGTTTTATGGCATATCAAACCTTGTATGTTATTTAATGCCAAATCTTTTTTATACATATATATTAAATTTATATGATTTAGTTTGGTTGGGTTTTATGGCATATCAAACATTGTATGTTATTTAATGCCAAATCCTCTTCATACATATATATTAAATATATATGATTTGGTTTGGTTGGGTTTTATGGCATATCAACCATTGTAACTTATTTAATATCAAATCCTTTTTATACGTACATATTGAATATATACGAGTTGATTTGGTTGGGTTAGGTTTATGGCATATCAACCATTGTAGGTTATTTAATGCTAAAGACATCCGTCAAGAAGAACAGTAGTGGTTCTATATAACTCATAGATGGGGGGATAAGGGAGTTCATATCTTTCCCAAGGGTCTAAGTCCGAAATTGAACATAATAGTGCGACTGGAGTTTGAACTCACAACGGTTCTGCAGTCCAGTACTTTAGGTTTGGTTTGGTTTTATGGCATATCAACCGTTGTTGGTTATTTAATGCCAAACCCTTTTTATACATATATATTAGGTATATGATTTGTAAACACGTTTTGTCAATAACCCATTTTTTTAATGAGCCTGAGCTCATTTTTTTCATACTGTCAAATGGTTCCAAGCATTTCTAACAAAAATAATTCTATTTACTATTAATCATTTGTTTGCTCACGGCGAAGCGGTTGCAGGTATTGCTATTTAACACTGATAATTTTATTCAACATTACTAATTAATTTGCATACAATTAAATGGTTGCAAGTATTGTTATGTATCACAAACAATTTAATTAAACAGCAGTCATTTGGACTCGAGCCTCGTTATCAGACAGTTTAGTGCTATATCTAGGGCATTTGTTGGCGATGGGGAGGGGTCTTAACTCTCTAAAGAGATGCAGTTAGTGTATGCTACAGACCCAACTGACTGGGTTATAAGGACGTTATATCCTTGAGCGAATATGTTTTTTGTATAACATCTGGTGTCAGCTATCTTTTACCGTTTTTGAAATTGATTTAATCTAGGTGTCTCGCATCAGACCGTAAGTAAAGTGGTGACTAGTGGATTTTTTCAAAGACAAATGATCTCTTTGCCGATTGAGTTGGATTTGTTTTTACGCCGGCTGTTTTGTCGACGGGGCATTGAATACATGGACTGTATCCCCTGTAAAGGGGTAAGACCCTCAAGAGACGTGAAGGGTATCCTAACACTAAACCCCATCCAGTGGTGAGGCTCCAATTCTGGATCTCTGGGGAGTATATAATACCTCTTTGCTGTCATTACTCCCAGGTCAACCGTAGTATCTGTTAGGGTCCCATCTGCAGGTCATGCAGATCTTTTCGGAAATTATTAATATTAGATCGCAATAATTATAACTGTGTACAAAAGTAAACCGGACATTGGCATAATGGTTAGATTGTTCGTCAATGGCCCTGGAGACCTGGGTTCAATCCCAGGTCGAGTCATACCAAAGACTCAAAAAACTGTACTTGATGCTATTTTGCTTAACACTCAGCATTATAAGGTAAGGATCAAGGGTAAAATGGAGCAATCCAAGGAAAGGTGTAGCGCCCTCCTCTAAACTTTTGTGTAGTAGCTGTCGAAAAGGAAGCCTTCGGGTCACCCTTGACTACGGTCGCCATCTTTACTTACGACTGCAAAAATATGATTAGTATTATTTAATGAAGTTGGCTCTCTTTTCAATAGCTACCACACTGAGGTATAGGGGAGGGCGCTACTCCTTTCCCTGGGTTGCTCCATTTTACCCTTGATATGTACCTTATAATGCAGAGAGTTGAGCAAGGCGGCATCAAGTATCATTTTTAAAGTCTTTGTTATGACTCAACCGGGGATTGAACCCAGGTCTTCCGGACCATTGGCAAACACTCTACCCACAAGGCCAATGGCCCAGCAAATCTAATTCACCGACTCATTGGCCTAGTGGGTTGAGTGTTCGCCAATAGTCCGTGAGACTTGGGTTCAATCCCAGGTCGAATCATACCAAAGACTTTAAAAATGGTACTTGATACTTCCTTGCTTAACACTCAGCAATATAAGGTACGTATCAAGGGTAAAAGTGGTGGAATCCAGATAAAAGAGTAGCGCCCTCCCCAACACCTCTGTGTAGTAGCTATTGAAAAGGGAGCCTCCTGGTCGCCCTCGACTACGGTCGCCAACTTAATAGATACAAAAAAACAGATAACTGCTTGAGGGAAAAAATGACTTTGAATTTGAATAAACCAACAAGGGTTGACATGCCATAAAACCAGACAAGCGGAATCGGTTTGGTTTGCTTTAGTTTGTAACACATCAACCATTGTTGGTTATTCAATGCCAAATCCTGTTTTAACATATATATTAGATATATAATTTGTGAACACATTTTGTAGACACATACAGTTAAATGTCCCAACAGTTCTATTTCTAACAATTCAATTTAGCATAAGTCAACAAAGTTAAATGGTTCCAAGTATGTAAGTCAAGTAAAGTTGTCTCCCTTTAGTCGAGGGTGACCCGAGGGCTCCCTTTTCAATAGCTACTACACCGAGGTGTAGGGGAGAGTGCTACTCCTTTCCCTTTTCGATAGCTACTACACCGAGGTGTAGGGGAGGGTGCTACTCCTTTCCCTTGATTGATCCCTACCTTATATTGCTGAATGTTAAGCAAGGAGGCATCAAGTACCATTTTTTGAGTTTTTGGTATGACTGGACCTGGGATTGAACGCAGATATCCTGGACCATTGACGAACTCTCTAACCATCATGCCAATGTCTGGTATATATCACTAACAATTCAATTAAACATCAGTCATTTGTTTACGCTTAGTTAAATGATCCAACAGTTCTATTTCTAACAATTCAGTTTAGCATAAGTCATTTGTTTGTACACAGTTTAAATAGTCAAACATTTCTCTTTGATCCATTGATAGGACCCTATTAGGTGCTAGCACTCATGTCAGAGTGGACCTGGGAGTGATGGTAATGAAGCTCCAGCATTACTGCAGCCTCGCCACCAGATTGTTTAATGTCATATCCAGGACACTTATTGGGGGAGTCTTACTCTTCAGTAGAGATGCAGTTGGTGTATTCTACAGCAACCCCTAGCTGACTCGGGTGGGGCGGTGTTGGAATTCAAAGTTTTCTTTCTTGACTGGTAGTCTTACGAAAATTAAAAAAACTCAGTCTGTAAGCCTCTGAGCTTAGGGAATAAGCAAAAGTCACAGGGAGCAAGGTCTGTACTATAGGGAGGCTGAGGAACTGTCTTGATGCCCATCTTGGTCAAATAGTCTGTGACAAGGATGGAGTTGTGGACTGGGGTATTGTCCTGGTGGAAATGCACTGACCCGATTTGAAGAGTGCTGGCCTCTCAACATAGCAACCCTAACCCTAACCCTTTGGCCAATCAACTCTGGTGTATTGACTTGCTTTCTCCTCCCACACCTCTCATCATCCCTCACAGACTCCCTGCCTTCCTTGAATCTCTTATGCCACTCAAAAACTGATGATCGATTCATGCAAGATGCTCCAAAAGCAGTCTGAAGCATTCCATACGTTTCTGTGGCATTTTATCCAAGTTTAAAACACAATTTTATTGCATATTGTTCTTCTAAAGTGTCAGATTGCATTTTTGAAATTCACCAGCTGTGACAATCAGGGTTTAGTAGGGTGTATTCCAATTCTTGCTGTAGGTGTTCATTTAAACCTGAAATCATAAAAATTGGTCAGTCATCTCATGAGATATATAGCAATAACATAGTGAATTTTCAAGAGTCTACGACAATTTTAAATGCTCGTACGAAAAAAATCTGGAAACTTATTGAAGGCACCTCGTATTTCTATCATACTGTGAGATTCACCACAATCTATCATTTCAATAAACAAATTACAGTAAAATAGGAATAGTTCCTTGAAAATATATGATTGACTTTTTTTATGGGTATTTTACCCTTCTGATACTGTCAGCATATCCTAAGCTTCGCCGACAGGGCTGATGCAGCTCGGTATAGGCAGGGATACGCCATGACTCTTATATTACATTGTCAAATGCGTCGTTTGATGTGGTACCTTCACTTAGTCCTGATGTTTTCCACCCAAGTTGTAGGAAGCTGACAAACTCATAAGAATATTTTAATAACTTTTAGCTTTAATCGGGTTTCAGTTTATCTGGTTTAATGTCATATCAACCCTTGTGGGTTATTTAATGTCAATCCTGTTTATACATATAGATTAAATACACTTGATTAGTAGTTTGGAGGACTCTTTATTTTCATTGAATGCAAAGATCATTTATTTGTACACAGCTAAATAATTTCAAGTATTGCTCGTTAAGACTAATAATTGATTTGGTTTGGTGGTGTCTTATGGCATATCAACTCTTGTGGATTATTTTAAGCCAGATTATATATATATGTTGAAATGTATAAGTCCGCAAGTGAGTTCGGTACTTCAGTTTTTATAAAATAAAATCCAAAGTACCAATTGCGCAGTCGGCTGGGGCTGTAGAATACACTGACTGCACCTCTGCAGAGGGGTAAGACCCCTCCCCAACGAGTGTCCTGATAATGCCACTAAACAATCTGATGGTGAGGTTCCAGCAGTGTTGGAGCTTTGGGGAATGCGGAGTAACCCCTTCATTGCCATCACTCCCAGGTCCACTCTGGATTATTTGAAATATAAATTGTTTTTCAACATTAAAACTGTATTTACACTTAACTGAATTGTTACATATAACTGCCTGAATAGTTAGAAATAGATAGGTCTTTGACAATTAAACTGTGTACTTATGCTAAACTGAATTGTTTTAAATAGAACTGATTATTTACATAAAAATGGATTTGGCGTTAAATAACCTACAAAGGTTGATATGCCATAAAACCCAACAAACCAAAGTACCAAATTCACTTGCAGGTCAATTCATTTTGAAATATTTACTTTACTCTCCTTGAACCAACAGAAACAAAATTTTATATATATATATATATATATATCATATTTACCAACCCCTCCGCTCGGGCAGGAAATGACACAAAGTCAATTTTTTAAGCGGAGTTTAACAGGTTTGAATTCAGAGCTTTTCTTCTCCTAAACTAGTTGCCTAACCAAGGCAGAAGAACCCATTCTGCCCTACTATTTACCCATAGCTGGAGGAGAATATTTGGATTCATACCTTCCCCAAGAGTATTAGTGCTTTGTGAAATGCAATCAGTCTCATCCAGGATTTGAACTCGTGTCGCCGTGACCATTTCCTACGACGATAACTATTACACCACGAGCACCTACTTATATATATAAGTAGGTGCCTGTATATATATATATATATATATATATATATATATATATATATATATATATATATATATATATATATATATATATATATATATATATATATATATATATATATATATATATATATATATATATATATATATATATATATATATATATATATATATTGGCACCTACTTATATATATATATATATTTATATATGCAAGCTTATTTGTTTGCCCACAGTTAAATGATTTCAAGTATTTTTAGTTCGGACTCACAATTGGTTAACTTTGGCGGTATCTCATGGCATATCAACTCTTGTGGGTTATTTAATTTAATTCTAAGTCATATATATATATATATATATATATATATAAATATGATTAGTAAGTGAATATTTTGTAGGTAACAAGGGAGAGCTCATTTAAAAGTGGAGTGTTGCCGGTCATATGACCACTTTGGTTTCCGGGTCATTAACTGCTCAGCTGCCGGGATCCTGTTCTGAAGCATTATGGGTCGCCACCAACAGCTAACAGATGGCTTTGTTAGGGGTGGGGGAGCGTCTTACCGGTTGGCAGAAGTACGGTTGGCCTATTATACAGCCTCAGCCGACAAGGATAACTTTATTCGGGTGTTCGCCAATGGTCTGGGAAACCAGGATTCAATCCCAGGTCGAGTCATACCAAAGATTCAAAAAATGGTATTTGATGCCGCCTTGCTTAGCATTCAACACCATAAGTGAGTATCAAGGGTAAAGTGGATGGAGTTGCGCCCTCCCCATCTTCTCAGTGTAGTAGCTATTGAAAAGGGAGCCTTCGGGTCACCCTCGACTAAAGTCGCCCACTTTATTTACTTATAGGTTTTCGTTTTGTACCGTTATAAGTTTTAACGATGTGTTGTTTCATGGAGAACATCCCGTTTCTTATAAGGCATTAGGTTATCCCAAAGAGAGTAACCCCACGAAGAATCTTCGGTAGGAAACAGAACAAGTCAATTAATATAATAAGACATTTAATTGTACACAATACGCGTAGGAACTGAGTTCCTACTCTAGGCTATACAAGAGTCAACGTGTTCAAGGAACAAATAGAAAAGTCCATAGGTCTGGAATATAAAGAAGGGAGGCTCCATGCGTTCGACGGGAGGAACGAATCACCATGTCTAGTCAACTCAAAGTCCTGTTTGTGAAAGAGGTGGTTTCGCCAGTTCACCTTGTAACGTGACCAAAAAAAAACTTGTGACGTGGGAGAGTTCCTCAAACACTGTGACAAGGGAGATTACTCTATTTAGTTTCCCAACACAGTCATTAGAAAAGAGAAGAGATGATTCCAAGTAATTATTTGTCATGGAAACCCAGAAGTGCAACAAACATATTCCGGTAGGCTAACACAAACTTTTCCAAAAATGTGTGTGTTCTCTTCAGTGTTCCGAATCCAACAATCAAAATTTAACTGAAAACCCAGTTTTTGTCTTTCCTCACGTGATCCGATCAATCAATTAAAGTTCCTAATTTATTTAAAACTTAGTGTAACGGTTATCGTCGTATGAGGTGGAATCAGTGGTTCGAGTTCAAATCCTGGACAAAGCTATTTGTATTCAACTTCGTGCTGATACCATTTGGAAAGAGAAAGGCATGAATCGATCTATTCTCCCTGCACCTTTGGGTAAATAGGATAGACTGAGTTCTTTAACCACGGTAAGGCAATCAGTCTAAGAGAAGGAAAGCTTTAAATTTAAACCAGCAGCAATTTGAATAAAAATTGACTTTGCCTTACATCCTAGGCAGTGGAGGGGTTGGGTAAACACCGATATTTGGAGTGCAAACAATGCTCGACAAGTGGACAGAAAAGAACATTAAATCTTCTTTTCAGTTTTGACTCCCATATCTTTGCCAGACAAAAAATATCACTCCTGACATATCAATATGTCAATCTTCATACAGCAGAGGTTCCAAACCGATTTGGGGCCATGCCCCACTTTGGTATTTCTAAAATTCAGATGCTCACCCCCAGTAATATTTGATTCTTACATATTCGAAATTTTACTGCAATTTACTTGGTCTCTAAAAAAGCCCCACCAAAATCTTGCATGCTCCACTAAAATATCACCATGTCCCACCGGTTGGGTATGCACCCCACGTTGGAAATTATTGTCATACAGGTTTCGAAATGAGGTGCCCGTGGTGTAATGGTTATCGTCGTTGGAAATGGACACGGCGACCCGAGTTCAAATCCTGGAAGAGGCTGATTGCATTTCACATTGCACTAGTACTCTTGGGAAAGGTATTAATCCAATTATTCTCCCTCCAGCTATGGATAAGTAGTAGGGCAGACTAGGTTCTTCAGCCTTGGTGAGGCAACTAGTCTAGGAGAAGAAAAAACTCTGAATTCAAACCTGTTAAACTCCGCTTAAAAATTGACCTTGTGTCATATCCTGCCCGAGCGGAGGGGTTGGTAAATAGGATACAGGTTTCGAAATGACCCTACTGGACCTAGTGTCCTCACTCTCGATGTTACATTTGGGGTAAGAGCTAGGAACCTAGTTATTTCATGAAAAACATGTTTAAACAACAATGAAAGATATTTGTCCTTTTACAATACGCCTTGTCGACTCGGCATAGAATACATAGACTGAAAAAAAGGGTGTCCTGAGTATGATACTAAACTGCATCGGATGGTGAGGTTCCACTTCCGGAGATCTGGGAAGTGAGTAGTACCTCTTCATTGCCATTATTCCCAGGTCCTCTCACACCCGAAGTAATAGTACGTTAGGGTTCCACCTATTGGTCAAATTGAAGTAGTGTCCTGGGTATGACATTAAACTGCATCGGATGGTGAGGCTCCACTTCCGGAGATCTGGGAAGTGAGTAGTACCTCTTCATTGCCATTATTCCCAGGTCCTCTCACACCCGAAGTAATTGAACGTTAGGGTTCCACCTATTGGTCAAATTGAAGTAGTGTCCTGGGTATGACATTAAACTGCATCGGATGGTGAGGCCCCACTTCTGGAGATTTGGAAAGTGTGTAGTACCCCTTCATGGCCATTACTCCCAGGTCCTCTTTCACTCGGAGTGATTGTGAGTTAGGGTTCCACCTATCGGTCAAATAGAAGTAGTGTCTTTGGTATGACACTAAACTGCATCTGATGGTGAGGCTCCATTTCTGAAGATCTGTGAGAGTGCATGGGGGAGATGTAAGGTTATATCGTGGTTGTGGTTAATTGTTGGTATTGTTGGATAATTCTGAAGTTGGGATTCTTTAGCTTCGGTAAGGCGACCAGTCTAGATGAATCAAAACTCTAAACCAATGTAAGGGTCCGATCTAGGATAAAATTGATCTGTTTAAAAATTATCTCTGTTCATTAGGACCGTGTGCAAAAGGAAAAAACCCTTAAAACGAAACTTTACAATAATGTTAATATGAAAGAACAACGAACACAATTCCATAACCTCTAGGTATGAAATAACCCTAGACATATTGACATGCCGTTAAAATGAATTAATCAAATCCATTCATGATATGAAAATTTAGGTAATGTTCACTTGTTAATCGAAATGTTTTTTTGGATATTCCTGATTTAAAGTAATAATAGTAATAAAACAAATAATAATAATTGGAGGCTTTTTGATGTTCAGAAAGTTAGAATTTACCAAAATTTAACGAATCATGGAATATACAACATAGTTTGATTTTCGAACTGAAGAGGTTTTTAGCCTCTCCTGTGACTTAAGCATCAACGAAGTTGTAAATATGGCGTTTTATGACGACACCACAGATTGCGACGAGTGTGTCAGTGGGCGTCTAATATGTATAGAATAATTTGTTATTGCAACATTTTTTTAAAGGTTTCATCGCTGGTAGAATCATTTATCGCAGTTTGATAGGCCGACTCCTCTTCCTGCTAGCAATTCTTCAACTTGTTTTCTAGTCTTTTTATTACAGCAAAATTATCTGCTTTTCTTCTTCTTCTTCTTCTTCTTCTTCTTCTTCTTCTTCTTCTTCTTCTTCTTCTTCTTCTTCTTCTTCTTCAGTGGAAGCCATTTCGAAACAAGACCCTGAAGAATGAATGACAGATGATAGATTAATTAAATTCCGAAGACATTTACAACAATAGTCGTCTGGTTCTTCGTTTTTCTTCATTCTGTTGGCAAAGTCACTAAGCTATTGGAACAATTTTTTTAAACCTTTGTTAGTTACAGTCGTAGGAAAAGCGTGAATCCATCTCTTCTATCTCTAGCTAAGCGTAAATACGACAGGTTGGGTGCTTTAGCCTTAGTATGGCAATTGGTCAAAAAGGTAAATTCTGAACTCGAGCCCACTGTGTGTATTTACCTAACTCCTCCATCACGAGTAAAATGTGACACAAGGTCAATTGCTTTGGTTGGGTTTTATGGCATATCAACCATTGAAGGTTATTTAATGCCAAATCTTGTTTATACATATATATCAAAATATAGGAGTTGGTTTGGTTTGGTTTTATGCCATATCAACCCTTTTTGGTTATTCAATGCCAAATCCTCTTTATACATATATATTCAAATATATATGATTTGGGAAGATTGGGTTTCATGGCATATCAATCATTATAGGTTATTTAATGCCAAATCCATATATATATATATATATATATATATATATATATATATATATATAAACAGCTCTATTTAGCATAAGTATGCAGTTTAAATATAAAAAAAAACAGTTCTATTTTAAACAATTCAATTTACCATAAGTACACAGTTTAGTTCTATTTGACCTATAGATAGGACCCTATCAGGTGCTACCACTCCGGGCCAGGGTGCACCAGGGAGTGATGCCAATAAAGAGGTACTCCGCATTCCCCAAAGCTCCAGTATTACTGAAACCTCTTCATCAGATTGTTTAGTCTCATATCCAGGGCACTCGTTGTCTTATCCCTCTGCAGCGATGCTTCAGCCGACTGGGCCACACAGAGTCTATTCATCCGTGGATTAAAGCTGGATTTGTTTTATCAAGCGTATGGTCGCGAGGAAAAGACAAAACACAGAGTTGCAAATCAAATGACAAAAAAATAAGTGAAAAATTTAACAACTGTATATATATATATATATATATATATATATAACTGGTCAATGGCCCGGGCGACAGAGGTTCAATCCCAGGTCGGGCCATACCAAAGACTTTAAAAACGCTACTTGATACCTCCTTGCTTAACACTCCGTAATATAAGGTACGTATCAAGAGTAAAGTGGAGCAATCCAGGGGAAGGAGTAGCGCCCTTCCCTACAGTTCATTGTAGTACCTATAGAAAAGGGAGCCTTCTGGTCACCCTCGACTAAAGGGAGACAACTTTACTTTACTAATTATTAACAAAAACAAAAGAATCAAAATATTCAAATAGTTGTGTTGGGGAATATGAAAATACATGTGAAATTGAGAAGTAAAATGTTCGGTTGTTGTGTTAGTAGGAATGAATTAATTCTAGGAATTTTGATGTGTGTTGAATGGTAGTAAAATCGAGGAATAAAATGTTCCAATATTTGGGTTGGTTGGGGTGAGTCACAGACTTACGCAGTCAACCAAAGTTTATGTCGACAGGGAAGGAGAAACGTCGGCGTTGAAAAGGTAGAATGTAGGTGGATGGTGATTCTTGGCTCACGCGGCTTCCATTATAAGCCGCAGTAGGAAGGTTAAGACGAGTGTTGTGTGATATTGAATGTTGCAGGTGTTCTAGCGTCTGGATGTGCGTTCTTTCTGTCTGGACATTGAAAGAATCTTGTCTTTTATTGTTCGCCCTTCCTCAAATCGGATCAACTTTGGTTTTTCTTTATCTTTAACCGCGAAGGTTTTAGATTGGTCGAAAATTTACTTTTAATTTTTTTTTTTGTGATAAATTCCATCAACATTTCATCTTACGCAGAGCCTTTGCGCAGAGAAAAAAATTTCCGTTCCGGCAATATTCAGTGAGTGCTCACCTGTCCTGTTAATTGAAATTGCCATTATTTTGTTTTTACGATAAATCAGAAGAGATCTCTATCAGTCATAAAATAAGTTGAATTCAGAGTTGTCCTTCTTTTAGACTAATCAATGCTAAAAAGAACCCAGTTTAATCTAACTATTTACCTATTGCTGGGGCGAGGGAGAGAACAGATGGATATATGCCGTTCCCAAGTGCATTAGCCGGAAGTGAGACGCAAATAGCTTCTTTCAGAACTTGAACTCGGCTCATCAAGTCCCTTTCCAAAGACGATAACCGTTACGCTATCCAATCACATGTAATTCTGCTAAATGTATGTGTATATTTATATGTATTGAACCCTCGTGAGTCACTTTGGTTCTCACTGGGTGCCCAATACTTTTGTCTTTGGGACACAAACTAAGCTAAGCTTCGTAGATAACTACATATCAGTTTAAATTTCCGTATGAGTGAGTGAGTTTGTGTGTGTGTGTGTGTGTACGTTTACTCAACCCCTCCACCAAAGGCAAGATCTGACACAAGGTCGATTTTTAAGCGGAGTAAAGCTGGTTTGTATTTAGTTTTCCTTCTCCAAGACTGGTTGCCAAACCAAAGCTAAAGAAACCAGTCTGCCTCACTATTTATCCGTTACTATCTAGGTTGGTTGTAGAAAATTAAACTAAAGCTAAGTTTATTTAGATAATATTGTTGGATATTGACTTGAAGATCCCTTTGATATCTCTCGATGTAGCTGCAGAAGTCAGACACTGGGAATAAAATAACAGGAAATGCACCTGTTGCCTAAAGTAAACAGGAAGCATGTTTTCTCGGCGGAAATGCCGGTAAATTGCGTGGGTAACGTGCCAAAAAGAAGTGTGATCACGTGCTTTGTGTAGGCGGCAGGCTGGCGGTGTGAACTTGAGAATTTATGTGTGTGGCATGCGAGAATGAGGCGCGTCCACGTGCAACGTGTCGGTGGTATGACCATGAGAATTTGCGTGGGCGTTCCAAGAAGGTTTTGATCTAAACCAGAAAAGGTTTCAGCGAAGGATCGTATTTCGGCCCCTGTGTGAGCAGCTCAGCCGTCTTCGACTCTCTCTCACTCTACCCTTACGTACATTCCGATTAATAAAAGGAAAAAGAAAAATGCAGATTATATTTTCATGCATCAGCGTTGTCTTTCTGTGCTAAGCAACATCTTAATCAAAATCAAAATTAACTTTCATTTTCAGCGATTGCAGCCAAATGGTATTGCTTATTTTCGATTCCACGTTTAAAGAAATCTGGACCCCTCCAATAGTTTCAAAGACCTAGAATATATATATATATATATATATAGGGTGGAACGATAAAATTGTCGTCCTAAAGAAAACAACACTACCGCTTTATTTTAAAACTTTTATTGAAAAAATCAGTTCAGGTAACTTGATTATGTAGTAGAGCTGACATCTTTTCAATGTAGCCGCCTTCAGCCTCAATCACCGCCTCGATACGGATACGGATCCAGAACTGGGAGCATACCTTTTCCACAAGCGCCGGCGGGAGCTCGGCGAATGGCGGCGATCTGGCTGGCTTTGATGTTGTGGGAGGTCATGTTGGTGATGTTCTCGACGTATGACCAAACGAAGTAGTCCAGCGGGTTCAGGTCGGGGGAGGAGGGGGGCCAATGAGAGAAGGGTACAAAGTCGTAGCATTCCTTCTGAAGCCAAGCCTGGGTCTCTTTCGACTTGTGGGCCGGCGCCGAGTCCTGCTGCTACACCCAGAGTCTACCACCGGCCACCTGATTGCACCAGGGGATCACCACACTCTTCAGCACATCCAGGTACACTTTGGTGTTGACTTTCAAGCCGACTTCGAAGATGTGAGGTGGCATGATGTCCTCAGCCTTGGGCTTCTGCTCCACCACCTCCAAAAGCTCGTCCGAGGCGTTGAGCTGTGCCCTCAAGCGTTGAACCGTCCGGATTAGCATCTTGAGGGTGCTGGCAGTGGTCCTGTCGTCATAACTTGAATCGGTAGATAGCATGAGTTGTACAGCGGCGCATTTCCGATCTCGCTCGTTGAACATTGTGTCACTTTCAGACATGATAGAAGGCTCTTATCGCTCTTGGGATTGGTACACAACTGGCCAACTAATAGATGGTCTGCAACAAAAAAAAAGAAAACCGGTTTTCATTAAACGGAAATGGAATCATGTCGTCTTTTCTAGGGCGACAATTTTATCGTTCCACGTATATTACGAAGGCATGTTTTGTTGAACATGATAGTACACTTTTTATTTATAATTTTTGATTGTAGTTTCTCAAGTCGTGTTTTTTTTTCGTATTTCAGGGCCAAGTTGGTGTAAAAATTGTCCCATGTTTTTTTTCCCAAATGCCGAAAACGTTTCTTTAAAAAATTAAGAGGAACGTTACAACTCAATTCAAATAATAAAAAAGAACGCTGCTACTCAATTTAAAAAAGAAATACTTAAACTAAAAAGCCTCCACAAATGACGACCTCTGGAGAAGACCGAAGTATGGTTGAAAGAACGTGAGGAAAAAAATATGGGAAAATTTTAAAACCAACTTTACCCTGAATTATGGAAAAATCACGACTTGAGAAAAAATCGTTTGGAGAAGAGTTTTCCTACCAAATTTGGCATCAACAGATTTTGATTTGTTTTGATCACTAAATTGTATCGTTTGTGGCAGAATATTTAAAAATAAAGAAGTTAAAAGCACTTCTTGGGTTTTTTGGCTGCATTTGTCGAAAATGAAGGTGATTACATTTTTAATGTTAATAGAGTAATTTTGAATTACAATTATTTTATATGGTTTGGTTCGATGGTGTTTTATGGCAAATCAATCATTGTGGGTTATTTAATATCAAATACTGTTTATATATATATATATATATATATATATATATATATATATATATATCATCGTGTTGCGCCATCAGAACGGATCTCCCTGACCCTCTCCTACGCCCTCTCTTTATCGTATATCGGTTCCGATAAGTCTTCAAGGCTACATCCTGTATCGGTACAGAGCTGTTTTATATAGGTTCTAACTGGTCGTCCTGCCTTGCTATGAGTTCTTCCCTACTTCTCCAGCAGGGTCCCACATGTTTGGTTCGTCTAACTTGGATAATTTTCGTGATGGGTAGTAAGTGGCCGTACAGCGGCTGCTTTGTGGGATGCTGCCTCCAGGACCTGTTCGCAGCATTATTGTATACTTGCTGTCAAGCTTTTTCTCCATACGTTTAGTTAGCGTTCATGTAGTGCATCCATACAGCAGTATCAACACAACTGCTGCTTGAAAAAAATTGCATTTTATTTCATCGGTCATACCGATAGACTATTGATAGCTGTCTATACCTTTGCTAGTCGCCTGTTGATGTGAGTCTCAGTTGATGAGACACTGCTTCCTAGGTAGGTGAACTTATCTACTAGTTTCAGAGAACAACCGTTTAGTGTGGAGATGTCGCCTTTTTGATTAAAGCACATTGTGCATTGACATGGAGGCCTATTCTGCTTATTCCAGAATATGTAGCAGGGTTTCGGCTTGGGCGGGTGTATTTGGCAGAAGCGCAATGTCATCGGCGTAAAGGTATCCTGCTCAAACAATTACGGAATATATATATATATATATATATATATATATATATATATATATATATATTGTCATCCACAGACAGACTGTTTCGTTCTATCAGAACTCTTCAGTGTGGCTAGACACGCAGGACGCTCGAAGCCGGGATCGAAATCCGTCCAACTTTACGTTAGACTAAGCTTCAGACCTGTCGGCCACCAAGTGGACCATGCTGGCTAAAGGAATTTTAAGGTATTTATTTTTGCAACAGCAGCAGCAGCCTTTGTTTACATTTTTTATACCCTATCGGCTACCAGAATATATATATATATATATAAATTCGTTCGCTTACGCTGAGATTGACGGTATCTCTGCGGTAAAATATCCAACTGACGTAAAGTCAGCCGGTGTTCGATCCCAGTTTGAAGCATCTTGTGTGTCTCGTTACACTAATGAGTTGTTATACAACGAAAGAGTGTCTGTGGATGACTATATATATATATATATATACCTGCCCATTGACATAATGGCTAAAGTGTTCATCGATACTACTCCGCATTCCCTAAAGATCCTGGACTTTATCTAGTGTCATATCAGATTATTTAGTGTCATAGCCAGGAATCTTTCTGGGGGAGGGTCTTACGCCTCTGCAGAGATGCAGTCGGTGTATCCTACACCCCCAGACGATTGGAGTGGAAGAAGTTAGATCCTACATACATTTTAAAAATATTTTCTCTGCTAACACGTAATTACTTTCCGAACACCCAACTATAAAAGGACAAATAACCAAAATATATTTTTTCAGTATAATAGCATATTCAATATGGTGTGTGGATCAGATGGTTGGTTGTTTGGGTTTTATGGTATATCAACCTTTGTAGGTTATTTAACGCCAAATCCATTTTTATACAACTAGTCAGTTGTATTTCAAATAATTCAGTGTAACATGAGTACAAAGTTTAATTGTTAAAAACATTTCTATTTCAAACTATTCAGTTTATTCAAACAGTTTTAATTTATTTAATTTTGTTTACACACAGTTAAATGTCAAAACAGTTCTATATATAACAATTCACTTTAGTGTAAGTACAGTTTCAATGTCAAAAACAGTTCTACTCTAAACAATTCAGTTTAGCGTAAATACGCCGTTTAAATGCAAAATCAGTATAGTGAAGGAAGCACGGTTTAGTTCTATTCAACCCATAGATAGGACCCTTATCAGATGCTACCACTCCGGGCCAGAGTGGACCAGGGAGTGATAGCAATAAAGAGGTACTCTGCATTCCCCAAAGCTCCAGTATTACTTGAACCACACCATCAGATTGTTTAGTGTCATATCCAGGACACTCGTTGTGGGGGGGGTCTTGCCTCTCTGCAGAGAAACAGTCGGTGTATTCTACAGCCCCAACCGACTGGGCAACGCGTGGATCAGAGGAGATATAATGGCAATGTAGATTTGATTTGCAGGTTTTTGTTTGATTTGTAGACAAATTAGGATTTAGTTCGAATGGGTTGGGGACAGTTGAAAGAATCGAATAATATAGTTTTCCTTATTTTCTTTGGCTGGTGTGAACGTGAATCAAATTTAGTAGTCATTTTCTACCCAATGGCTGAACAACTGACTACTTTACAAGTACTTCCTTCTTGGCAAAGCCACAGAATTTCGAAGGTCGGGAAACCATAAAACTGTTTCAAGCTTTAAAATATTGTTCTTTGCGAGTGGACCAAATGCTTCTGACCGGGGCAAATACCGTTCTTCATGCACCTGTTCTGGTCGTAATAAAATAGAACCAACGGCCAAGTTCCCCAGACCATTTCTTATTTTCTGGAATTAAGAAACACATTGTAAGATTTCGTAAGGAATTTTGTACGAGGAATGCCCAAAAATAGCGACACTGAAACTGTATTTAATCAAACAGAAATAATTAAAAAAAGAAACGTTAATTTCTTTTTTAAAAATTAGAGCAGTATTTTAAAAAAGTATCTAGACTAAGTCTGTATTTAGCTAGACAGAAATGAACGTTAATTGGAACTTTGATTTTTAAAAAATTACAAAGTGTTTTAAAAAAGTATCGAATATGAATAATGAATGAAATGTTCATTTTCTTCGAAATACGAGCTGTGTTGAAAAAGTATTGAGATGGAGGCGAATTTATCAAGACTGAAATGATTAATTGTTCCATTCTGTCTTGGTAAATTCAGTTTCAGCCTCAAACTAGCTGACTATTATGAAGAAAATGAACGTTTCATTCATTCTTCATTTCTGTCTTGGTAAATACAGTTTCAGTCTACAAACTAGGGGACTATTACGAAGAAAATGGATTTTTTATTCATTGTTCATTTCTGTTTTGGTAAATTCAGTTTCAGCCTCAAAATAGCTATCTTGAAAAAATGAATGTTTCATTCATTGCTAATTTCTGTCTTGGTAAATACAGTTTCAGTCTACAAACTAGGGGACTATTACGAAGAAAATGGATTTTTTATTCATTGTTCATTTCTTTTTTGGTAAATAGTTTCAGCCTCAAAATAGCTGACTATTATGAAGAAAATGAACGTTTCATTTATTGTTCATATCTGTCTTGGTAAATATAGTCAGTCCCCAAAAAGGGGACTATTACGAAGAAAATAAATGTTTTATTTATCAATCTTTTTTTCTAGGTAAATTCAGTTTCAATCTCAAAGTAAGGGACTATTTTGAAGAAAATGTTTCATTTATTGTTCATTTCTATCTTTTTTTTAAACACATCTCACTCTTTGCGTTCTCTTGGCACTTTCTGCAAACCTGGCGTAAATATATATTCTTGTTCATAACTGAAGTTATACTTTCTCAGTATTGTCAAAATATCATTCAAGTTTTTTTTTTGCGGAGGTGGTGGGTAGAATAGTGGAGGCAACATATAATTAGAAAAAAAAAAGATTAATAAAAAATATCGGAAGAATTGTCGCTGATGAATTATCCATTATCGATCTTCAGTTGTGGTCGCCATCACCACCTTTTGAATCGGTCATTTACTGATTAGTTCAAGAAAATATCTTCAACTCTGAAATCGATCTTTTGTGGAAATTTAATGAAAGCTTGCATTGTCATCTTAAATTAATCAGTTCAGAATTGTACAATGAAATTAGTCATCGTAAAGAAAGGAAACTTAAAGACTGACAACAATAAAAGAAAGATAAAAAGAAATTTTTCTTAAGTTTATAAATGTTTATTTATCCGACTAAGCCAAAGGGATAGACAAAGAAAATACCAAAAATAAGAGTGAGAGAAAGGCTGGTTTGTTTTACGGCCAGTCAATCAGTGTTTAGTTATTCAATACCGAAACTGACCCGTAGGCTTGGGCTGCACAATACATCGACTGCATCTCTACAGAGGGGTAAGACTCCCCGACGAGTATCCTGTGGCCCAGTCGGCAAGGAGTGCATAATACATCGACTGCATCTCTACAGAGGGGTAAGACTCCCCGACGAGTATCCTGTGGCCCAGTCGGCAAGAAGTGCAGAATACATCGACTGCATCTCTACAGAGGGGTAAGACTCCCCGACGAGTATCCTGTGGCCCAGTCGGCAAGAAGTGCAGATTACATCGACTGCATCTCTACAGAGGGGTAAGACTCCCCGACGAGTATCCTGTGGCCCAGTCGGCAAGAAGTGCAGATTACATCGACTGCATCTCTACAGAGGGGTAAGACTCCCCGACGAGTATCCTGTGGCCCAGTCGGCAAGAAGTGCAGATTACATCGACTGCATATCTACAGAGGGGTCAGACTCCCCGACGAGTATCCTGTGGCACAGTCGGCAAGAAGTGCAGAATACATCGACTGCATCTCTACAGAGGGGTAAGACTCCCCGACGAGTATCCTGTGGCCCAGTCGGCAAGGAGTGCATAATACATCGACTGCATCTCTACAGAGGTGTAAGACACCCCGACGAGTATCCTGTGGCCCAGTCGGCAAGAAGTGCAGATTACATCGACTGCATCTCTACAGAGGGGTAAGACTCCCCGACGAGTATCCTGTGGCCCAGTCGGCAAGAAGTGCAGAATACATCGACTGCATCTCTACAGAGGGGAAAGACTACCCGACGAGTATCCTGTGGCCCAGTCGGCAAGGAGTGCATAATACATCGACTGCATCTCCACAGAGGGGTAAGACTCCCCGACGAGTATCCTGTGGCTCAGTCGGCAAGAAGTGCAGATTACATCGACTGCATCTCTACAGAGGGGTAAGACTCCCCGACGAGTATCCTGTGGCCCAGTCGGCAAGAAGTGTAGAATACATCGACTGCATCTCTACAGAGGGGAAAGACTACCCGACGAGTATCCTGTGGCCCAGTCGGCAAGGAGTGCATAATACATCGACTGCATCTCCACAGAGGGGTAAGACTCCCCGACGAGTATCCTGTGGCACAGTCGGCAAGAAGTGCAGAATACATCGACTGCATCTCTACAGAGGGGTAAGACTCCCCGACGAGTATCCTGTGGCCCAGTCGGCAAGAAGTGCAGAATACATCGACTGCATCTCTACAGAGGAGTAAGACTCCCCGACGAGTATCCTGTGGCCCAGTCGGCAAGAAGTGCAGATTACATCGACTGCATCTCTACAAAGGGGTAAGACTCCCCGACGAGTATCCTGTGGCTCAGTCGGCAAGAAGTGCAGATTACATCGACTGCATCTCTACAGAGGGGTAAGACTCCCCGACGAGTATCCTGTGGCCCAGTCGGCAAGAAGTGCAGATTACATCGACTGCATATCTACAGAGGGGTAAGACTCCCCGACGAGTATCCTGTGGCCCAGTCGGCAAGAAGTGCAGATTACATCGACTGCATCTCTACAGAGGGGTAAGACTCCCCGACGAGTATCCTGTGGCCCAGTCGGCAAGGAGTGCAGAATACATCGACTGCATCTCTACAGAGGGGTAAGACTCCCCGACGAGTATCCTGTGGCCCAGTCGGCAAGAAGTGTAGAATACATCGAATGCATCTCTACAGAGGGGTAAGACTCCCCGACGAGTTTCCTGTGGCCCAGTCGGCAAGGAGTGCATAATACATCGACTGCATCTCTACAGAGGGGTAAGACTCCCCGACGAGTATCCTGTGGCCCAGTCGGCAAGGAGTGCATAATACATCGACTGCATCTCTACAGAGGGGTAAGACTCCCCGACGAGTATCCTGTGGCCCAGTCGGCAAGAAGTGCAGAATACATCGACTGCATCTCTACAGAGGGGTAAGACTCCCCGACGAGTATCCTGTGACCCGGTCGACAGGAAGTGCAGAATATATTGACTGCATTTCTCCAACGAGTGTCCTGTGGCCCAGTCGGTGGGGAGTGCAAAATACATCGACTGCATCTCTTCAGAAGGGCAAGGGTCCCCGACGAGTTTCCAAGATATGACACTAAACAATCAGATGGTAAGTCTCCAGTAATGTAGGAGCTTAGAGGAATGCGGTTTACTCCTTTATTGCCATCACTTCCAAGTCCACTCTGACCTGGAGTGGTAACAACTGATAGGGTTTTATCTGTGGATTAAATAGAAGTGTTTGACATTTATCCTGTGTACTTGTGCTAAACTGAATCGATTGAAATAAAACTGTTTATTGACATTTAATCATTGTTTGGCTATTCCAGGCCGAAATCAGTCATTTTTACTAGCGTTTAAATTTCAAATCGCGTCGGTTTCTTTGTTAAATGGTATATCAATCTTCGAGGGTTATTTAATACCAAAAAACATCGTTGTAGAAGGACAGTCATCATCGTCATCATCATTAAGTTCTTTTGAGAACAAGGAGTTCCCTGACTCTCTCTTGCCATCCATCCCTATCATTCATAATTCCTGGCAGGTCTTTTAGCCAACATCTTGTGTTTGTACAGAGTTGATAAAAGTAAGTCTTTGCTAGCTCGCCCATGAGCAGGAATCTATATGAGAACTTCGCTTTTGAGTTCGTCCTAGCTTCTCCAGCAGTGTGCAGCATGTCTTATTCGTCTTACATGAATAGTTTGTGAGATTGGACGCAGGGGACGTACTGCTGATGCTTGTGGGGTGCTGCTTCCTGGATTTGTTCTTGAGTGGTTTCCACTAAGTTCTTTCTCAATCCGTTTTGTTAGTGTTCATGTGGTGCATCCATGGAGTAGTATGGTTATAGCTACAGCTTCGAAGAAATAGGTTAGATTTCCATAAGATCGATAGACTGTCAATAGCATTCCACACATTCGCTAAGCGTATATTGACATCATTTTCGGTCAACAAACCAGGGGAATTTTATGCAGAAAAGGAATTTTTTTATTCATTGTTCATTTCTCTTTTGGTAAATACAAACTATTGACATCAGTTTCAGTCTACAAACTAGGAGATAATTATGAAGAAAATAGATTTTTTATTCATTGTTCATTTCTGTTTTGGTAAATACAGTTTCAGCTTCTAAATAGCGGACAATTATGAAGAAAATGAACGTTTCATTCATTTCTGCCTTGATAAATACAGTTTCAGTCTACAAACTAGGGGACAATTATGAAGAAAATGGATTTTTATTCATTGTTCCTTTCTGTTTTGGTAAAAACAGTTTCAGCCTCAAAATAGCTGACAATTATGAAGAAAATGAACGTTTCATACATTGCTAATTTCTGTCTTGGTAAATAAGGTTTCAGTCGGATTATTTATTCATTGTTCATTTCTGTTTTGGTAAATACAGTTTCAGCCTCAAACTAGCTGACTATTATGAAGAAAATGAACGTTTCATTCATTGCTAATTTCTGTCTTGGTAAATACAGTTTCAGTCTACAAACTAGGGGACATTTATGAAGAAAATGGATTTTTTATTCATTGTTCCTTTCTGTTTTGGTAAATACAGTTTCAGCCTCAAAATAGCTGACTATGATGAAGAAAACGAACGTTTCATTCATTGCTAATTTCTGTCTTGGTAAATACAGTTTCCGTCGACAAACTAGAGGACAATTTCGGTAGCTGCGAAGTTTCCGACATATGTAACTGGTTCATAAATTTTATAGGCCTTCCACTTAAAGTGGAAATAGTTCATTTTCGTTTTAAATACATAAACTCTGTTTTATTTGTATTTACATAAAGGCCAATGTCTCCTACAGCTTGCCCTGCGGCTGTTGTATACAAAGAAAGAGTACAATGTTGATTTACGAAAATGCTATCTACTTTTCTTTCCTTTCATTATCTGAAATATATGCATTAATAGAGTGAGAGAGGCTCAAAGATGGCTGAGTTTGTATATACTAGGAGGTACTATTTACCAACCCCTCCGCTCGGGCAGGATATGACACAAGGTCAATTTTTAAGCGGAGTTTAACAGGTTTTAATTCAGAGTTTTCCTTCTCCTAGACTAGTTGCCTCACCAAGGCTGAAGAACCTAGTCCGTCCTACTATTTACCCATAGCTGGAGGGAGAATAAGGGGGTTCATACCTTTCCCAAGGGTATTTGCCCGAAAGTGAACGTAATAGCGCGACTGGAGTACGAACTCGCGTACTACGATTCCGCAGTTCATCGCTTTAACCATTACACCACGAGGACACCCCGAAGGTGAGATACGAATCTTCAGTAAACCGTTTCTTCGTTCTGCTTTTGCAAGACTGATACTGGGTCCCCACAAGGCACTGGATCATCTTAGTTTCTCCGTGTTTCTCTGCTTTCACGAGTCTGGCATTATCTCAAGGCATCGAATCATATTAGTTTCTCCTCCTTTCTCTGCTTTCACGAGTCTGGCATTATCTCAAGGCATCGAATCATATTTGTTTCTCCTCGTTTCTCTGCTTTCGTGAGTCTGGCATTATCTCAAAGCATCGAATCATTTTTATTTCTCCTCGATTCTTTACTTTCGCGAGTTACATACAACTCAGGTTTTCTCTACCCCTCATCCTTGAGAACGGTGTAACATCTAGTTGCTCTCCTGCCAGTCTTCTTCGTTCTCTCTGGGGTCAAAATCTTCTTTGGTTTTTATAATTTTCAGAACTTCCACACAAATAATGATGATAATAACAATAATAACGAAACGATCAATCACATAATAAGCGAATGCAACAAATTATCACAGAAGGAGTATAAGACGAGACACGACTGGGTCGGCAAGGTGAACCACTGGGAAATGTGCAAGAAATTGAAATTTGATTGACCAACAAATGGTATATGCACAACCCAGCTACCTGTCCTAGAAAATGACACACATAACTCCTATGGGACCTCGACATACACACGGATCACCAAATCTCGGCCAAAAGACCAGACCTTATAATAATTAACAAAACAAAAAAAAAAAAAAGAGAATTTGCAAAATTGTCGACTTTGCTGTCCCAGGATAAGTACCTGGACCTTGCTAGAGAATTGAAAAAGCTGTGGAACATGAAAGTAAAGATTATACCAATTGTGAGTGGTGCTTTTAGCACAATGACTAAAGGATCATTAAAAGGCCTGGAGGACTTAGAAGTTGGCGGACAGGTAGAGACTATTCAAATGACAACATTACTGAGAACGGCCAGAATACTAAGAAGAGTCCTAGAGACTTGATGAGACTTACTATCACTCAACCTCCAGTGAAAAACCATCAGCTAATACTGATGTGAAAAACTCTAAAGGAGAAAATGATAATAATAATGGCTAAGAAAGAGAAACCTTAAGAGAGTAACTGAATCTCTTTTAATAGCAGCCCCCCCCCCAAAAAAAACATAAGGACAAACCATATCAAAGCAAGAATAGATAAGACATAACAAAATAGCAAATGTAGGTTATGTGGTAATAGAGACAAAACGATCAATCACAAAATAAGCGAATGTAGCAAATTAGTTCAGAAAGAATATAAGAATAGACACGACTGGGTAGGCAAAGTGATCCACTGGGAATTGTGCAAGGAATTGAAATTTTACCATACAAACAGATGGTATATGCACAATCCGAAATCTGTCTTAGAGAATAAGACGTTTGTCTGAGATTTTAAGATACAAACAGATCACCGAATCTCGGCCAGACTACCAGACCTAGTGGCTATAAACAAAAAAAAAAAAAAAAGGAGGTGCCTGTGGTGTAATGGTTATCGTCGTAGGAAATGGACATGGCGACCCGAGTTCAAATCCTGGACGAGACTGATTGTATTTCACATAGCACTAATACTCTTGGGAAAGGTATGAATTCAATTATTCTCCCTCCAGCTATGGTTAAATAGTTGGGCAGACTGGGTTCTTCAGCCTTGGAGGGGCAACTAGTCTAGGAGAAGGAAAACTCTGAATTCAGACCTGTTAAACTCCGCTTAATAATTGACCTTGTGTTATATCCTGCCCGAGCGGAGGGATTGGGAAATATGATAAAAAAAAATGAGAACCTGCCGAATAGTAGACTTTGCCGTCCCAGCAGATCTCAGAGGAAAATTTAAGAAAAGCAAAAGCAAAGAGATAGATACCTATATTATGCTAGACAGCGAAAAAAAAACTATGGAGATGAAGTTGACGGTGATACCAATAGTAATTGGAACATTCGGAATAATCCCCAAAGGATTGATAAAGGGACTGGAAAACATGGAAATAAAAGGACAAGTGGAGACTATCCAGATTACACTAATATTAAAGATCGGCCAGAATACTGAGTAAAGTCCTGAAGACTTGAGGAGTTTTGCTGTCACTCAGCTTCAGTGAGAAACCATGAGTTAACGTTGGTGTGAAAAACTCACAAAAGAATAAAATAATAATAACAACAATAATATACGAATGGATCACTTAATCTCAGCCAGAAGAAAAAACTTAGTTTTAATCAACGAGAAAAAAAATGCTTGTCATCTGTAGGATTTTGCTGTTTCAGCAAACCACAGAGCCAAAATGTAAGAAAACAAAACAAAACAAAAAAATAGTTGAATCTTGCCAGAGAGCTGAAAAAACTGTAGAGATGACTGTGATATCAATTGTACCTAGAGCACCAGGAACAGTTTCCGAGGGCTTGATAAAGAGACTGGGGGAGTTGGAAATCATACGAACGCATGGAGACCACATCATAGTTAAATTCGGCTTGAATACTCCGATGAATCCAAGAAACTTGAGGAGACTTGCTTTCCCTCAAACTCTCGTGAAAGAGCCCCGTCTAATGAAAAATTAGCGAGAAGTACAATAATAATTGTATGGTTTCAAGTATTCCAATCTAATTCTTATAATTTACATGCAATTATACGGTTTCAAGTTAATCTTCCTATTTAATAATATTATTATTACCTTTCTCAGCCGCCTCTGGTGGTATAATGGTTTTCAAGCTAGACTAGCAAACCTCCACGAGTGAGTTCGAGTCTCATTGGGTGCTCCATTCATATGGCCTTATGCCACATCTAAGCAAAAAACTTAGTAAATTATCATTACCCCAAAACCTGAAGAGGATATCATCATCATCATCATGTCGTGGCTCAACTGACAGGATTTATCTGTATCAAAGGTCTAGGTTCAATCTTAGGTAAAATATCACTTGCTGATACTTTTTTAGGACGGTAGATTTGTAATATAATTGCAGAGGGATTTTTTTATATTATCATTTTTCGTTTTATGTATCTTGCCTTTTGGTTTAGTTAGGCTGAGAACCTTTCACTTAGTGCATGAGTTAGAGCATGGGTTAGTTGAGTGCAGGTGTTCAGGTCACAATAAAAAAACCCAGATAGGAAATAGGACCGGGGACGAGAATGACGTCATGTCCGGAAGCGCTGAGGTTTTAGGGATTTGAAAAAAATCAGTTAGTTGAGATTCAGACTTGGGCGAGGCCAGACGACTTTATGCGCTACGGGAGCCGCGCGTTGGTTGGCTGAGTTGGAGTTGAGATTCGACGCTAGAAGGTAGACGATTTTCGGAGCTCGCCGAGGTCAGACCGGTAGTTTGCGGCGGGGGTGCCGCTCGTGCTGGGGTTCAGATGGAAAAGTCAGCATGTCGAAAAACCTTTAAACTCAAAAAGGTAATAAAAAGTTTCGTACCTGAACCAAAAGAGAGTCGTCAAGTGTTTCGAGTGTTTTCTGATTCCTATATGCGTAATGAACATTCTATGAAGATAGGTCTATTTCTCGTATTCATATCTTGGTCGTATTTTTGAATATTTTTGGACGTGGATATGTAGCAGATTTTTCTCATTAGAAGATTGGTATTATATAATCATTCCGCTCTGATTCTTTCTCTTCATCATTTTGCCTTGAGCCGAATCAAAAGAAAGCTCTAGAAATACGGAGTCTTACAAATAGCGTCCCAGATTTGATCTGTATATTCATCTGCTTGTAAAAACCCAAATAATCATGCCCTGTTTTCTAGTTACTGTATCTCACGAGAAAATCCACCCCGTATTTTTTTTATTCGTTTTCCTTCTATTAAATTTTTCTTTTTTGGTCTTTTCTTTCTTTTTTCGGCGTGACTTTGTAGAGAAGAGGAAAATCTCGTATTTTGTTTTGGCGCGCTATTTAATTCAACACTGAATTTCACCCAATCAGGATGACTTATCCCATTCAGCCCGGACCTTCTTTTCCGGCTAGCAAAACGGGTGAGCGGCCAAACACACTCTCTTCGGCTTGAGACGGCGACCAGAACGGACGTGTCTCTGGTCGCCCCTGCTTAGCGATGCCCTTTAGCTAAACAAGCCACCCAGTGCGGACATATCACTGTGGCTTTAACCCTAGCAGCAGCAACATGGACACTCAGCGGGGGAACCTCCTAATTTATGGATTCTTTGCGTCTAATATATTTTAGACCAAGGAATCCCAGTTGAATATGAATTAGATACGTTCAGCATGCCTTCCACAAGCACCACAAAAATTTACTATGTCGATCCGAGCGCCACTCCGCTCTCGACACAAAAGTACACTGTGACTTTGAATACTTCCCTCACACGTCCAACGACACGCTGCCATTTCCAGCATCCCGCTAAGCCATTTCGTCTCAAACATCCAGCAAGCCTAAACACCACGAGTCTTGCAGCACCAAGAACAAACCTCCTCAAAGCTGCTAATAAAAAAAACTTTCGCTGTTGTGTGTTGTTAAAGAAAAGTCTCGTAATTCATTTGTGTGCCTTAAAAAATATAGTGTTAGGGAAATTAATTAATTCCCTCAAAAACAGCTATAACTTCTTTAACATTATCAAAGAGATTTATCGTCACAATATGGATGCCGAATCACGCATCCTGAAGAAAAGACATTGAGAAGCCGAAATCAACAACGAACCCCAAAACAAATATTCGTAGTGTAAATCTTGTTTTTTTTTTTTTTTAAAAAAATCTCATTCTTACTTTTTTTATATCCTTTTTTTTTTCATTAAAGAAAGCGCGAACAGGTTTCCTACTTTCGAGCAAAGTAAGATTTACTGAAAGTCAAGACAACCCAAAAAACGTCACCTTTTTTTTTGGTTGAAGGGGTTGGTTACGGTTTTTTTTTTTAATGACATATCAACCTTTGGTGGTTATTTAATACCAAGGCCAGCAATTTTGAAGAACAGTAGTACTACAGTGTAACCCGGATATAAGGGAGTTGTTGGAACCGGGGAACAAGTCTCTTATATCAGGGTTTAGTCTATTTTATTCAGGTAACACAGGCTCTAATTTGGGACCAGATAAAATCTCTCTTATATCCGGGTTACACTGTATTAAGGTTTCTTTGTTCAATGGCCTATCAACCTTCGCAGGTTATTTAATGCTAAAGCCATCCTTGTTGAAGAACAGTTGTGGTGCAATGTAACCCATTGCTGGAAGGATAAGAGGGTTCATGTCTTTTCCAAAGGTATTAGAGAATGCAATAACGCGACTAGAGTTCGAACTCACTTACTACGATGTCACCACTAAGCCACAAAGACTTCTCATTTAAGCGTTGGTAATTAAAACATAATGATTAATTGATTTATTTAAACGGCATGTCAACCCGTCAAGGATTATTCTAAGCCTTGGGGTAAGTAAATCACGTTCATATTTCCATTTTTTGGTGGATTTATTTACCCAGTGCCTCCACACAAGAAGGATGTGGCACAAGGTCAAGTTTTAAGCAGAATTTGACAGGTTTGAAATCAGAGTTATCTTTCTCCTGAACAAAGGTGAAACGCCACAGTCTGCCTTACTATTTATCCATAGCTGGAAAAAGAATAGTTATATGCATATCTTTCCTAAGAGTATTAGCGCTTTGTAAAATGCAAACAACCAAGTCCAGAATTTGAACTCGGGTCGCCATGTCCATTTCCTACGATGATCACCATTACACAACGAGCGCCTCCATTGTAGCTGGTTTTAATACAGAACTTTCTTTCTCCTTGACTGGTTGCTTAACCTTTGCTACACCGGCAAGAAGAGACACAAGGTCAATTTTTTTGTTTTCCTTCTCCTAGACTGGTTAAACAAGTCTGCCCTTCTATTTACACATACTTTGAAGAGAACAAATAGATTCATGCCTTACCCAGGGGAATACTGAAGAATGTATTTACCAAACCTCTCCACAAAAGATAGGATGCGACACAAGGTCAATTTTTAAGCAGAGTCAAGTTGGTTTGAATTCAGTCTTCCTTCTCCTAGACTGGTTGTCTAACCAAGGCTAAACAACAGTGCCCTACTATTTACTAATTCTTGGAAGAATTGGTTAGTTGAATGGTTGTTTTACAGCGTATCAATCCTTTTCAGGTCATTTAACACCGAATTGAAGTTCAAACAATTTAGTTTAGTATAAGTATAGTTTGTTTTTTTTACAAACAGTCAAAACAGTTCAGTTAAATGTCAAAACATGTCCTATTCAAGCAATTCAATTTAGCATAAGTACACTGTTTAGTTCTATTTGACCCATCGATAGGACCCTATCAGGTGCTACCACTCCTGCCCAGAGTGGACCTGGTTTGGTTGGTTGGGTTTTATGGCATATCAACCTTTGCAGGTTATTTGATGCCAAATCCATTTTAAAATAAATAACCAGTTCTATTTCAAACAATTCAGTTTAGTATGAGTACAGAGTGGACCTGGGAGCGATGGCAAAGACACTTATCGGTTGGGAAGTCTCACCCCTCTGCAGAGAAGCTGTTGGTGTATTCTACAGCTCCAGCCGACTAGGTAATATACTTGGGAAAGAACAAGTGGATTCATGCCTTACCCAAAGGACTTATTGAAGTATGCATTTACCCAATATATCCACCAAAGATAGGATATAACACATGGTCAACTTTTATGCAGACTAAAGCTGGTTTGAATTCAGAATTTTCCTTCTCCTGGACTGGTTGCCATCCCAAAGCTAAAGGACTTAGTCTGCCCTACTATTCACCTAATTTCTTCTTCACAAGCTGGATGCAACATGAAGTCAGTTTTTAAGTGGAGTAAAGTTAGTTTTAATTCAGAGTTTTCCTTCTCCTGGACTGGTTGCCATACCAAAGTTAAAGGACTTAGTCTGCCCTACTATTCACTTAATTTCTCCTTCACAAGCTGGATGCAACATGAAGTCAATTTTTAAGTGGAGTAAAGCTAGTTTTAATTCAGAGTTTTCCTTCTCCGGGACTGGTTGCCATACCAAAGACAAAGGACTTAATCTGCCCTACTATTCACCTAATTTCTCCTTTACAAGCTGGATGCAACATGAGGTCAGTTTTTAAGAGGAATAAAGCTAGTTTTAATTCAGAGTTTTCCTTCTCTTAGACTGGTTTCCATACCAAAGTTAAATAATAGCCTAGTCTTCCCCATTATTTACTAATAGCTGGTGGAAGAAAAGATGGATTCTTATTTTTCCCGTGGGTATTAGCGCAAAGTGAAATGAAACCCACCTCGTCTGAGATTCGAACTCGAGTCGCTGATTCTATTTCCTACGATGATAACCGTTACACCAAGTGCGCCTTTACATTTTTTTGTGTTGTTCTTTCTAAAGAGTCTCCCTTTTTTGCCCATTGAATACGAATAATTTTTAAACAGATCTAAGACACATTTAGACTTTTACAACTTTCGGCTCTCATACGATATAGTATACACTTTAAAATTTAAATTCATTTCATTCAAAGTCATTTTGATTTTATTCAAATTTACTTAGTTCGCTGGGGCTACAGAATACACCGACTGCATCTCTGCAGAGGGGTTAAACTCCTCCAATAAGTATCCTGGATATGACATCAAACAATTTGATTGTGAGGCTCTAGTAATGCTGGAGCTTTGGGGAATGTAGAATACCCCTTTATTGCCATCGCTCCCAGGTCCACTCGGGCCGGAGTGGTCGCACCTGATAGGATCCTCTCTATGGGTCAAATAGAACTAAACTGTGTACTTATGCTAAACTGGATTGTTTAAAATAGAAGTTTTGACAATTTAAACCGCGTACTCATGCTAAACTGATTTGTTTGAAATAGAACTGTTTTTTGAATAAAAACGGATTTGGCATTAAATAACCTATAATGGTTGATATGCCATAAAACCAAACCAAACCAAACCTAAAAACTATAAGAGTTATACTTACATTGACAATCCATCATCATCATCATCATCAAGGCTTTACGGTATCACATATCCCCTTGACTCTCTCTCGCCATCCCAATCAGTCATCGTTCTTGGTAAGTCTTCCTCGTGTCCACACAGAACTAATGAATAAGTTTTTGCTGTTTGCTCAACACTGATGTGAGAACCCATTAGAGAACGTTTCTTATGGGCTCTTCCTAACTTCACCGCAGAACCCAGTATTTGGCTCGTCTTACTTGAACGGTTTGTGAGATGGGAGGTAAGTGGTCGTATAACTGCTGTTTTTTAGGATGCTGCTTCCAGGATTTGTAAAAAACAGTACGCAGTATCCTTATGTAGTTCCCATTAATCTTTTTCTCCAGGTATTTCGTTAAAGTACAAGAGGTGCAACTATTCAATAGTACTGACACGTCTATATCAAGGTGAAGTAAAAACGAACTCATAAGCGAAGTTGTCCAATTGACTCCTACACATGGACACTGCAGTGATGGCCGACTAGCAAATATTTACATTCATCAGCTCTGTGCAGAAACTGTGTGCCGTCTAGAGGACTTGACAACATTTGTTTGCACATAGTTAAGTAGTTTCAAGTATTGGCATCTAACACTAATAGATCCATTTTCACAGTTAGATGGTTTCAAGTATTTCTATTTAACACTAATAATTCTATTTAATATTAATAATAATCCCTAGTAAAAGATTTCGAGTACTTTTTTATTTGTTTCAGTTTCATGGCATATCAACCTTTTTAGGTTATTTAATGCCAAATAAAACGGCTTCGAGCTGACAAAGAAAATAAGCAGAAGGTAACCCCCCAAAAAAACAATTACCGACGACGACTACGCCGATGACATAGCGATTCAGGCAAATACACCCAACCAAAACGAAACACTACTACATAGTTTGGAACAAGCCACCGCAGGCATTGGCCTCCATGTCAATGCACACAAAACGGAATACATGTACTTTAATCAAACAGGTGACATTTCCACACTAGACGGAACCTCTCTGAAACTGGTAGACAAGTTCACCTACCTAGGAAGCAGTGTCTCATCAACCGAAAAAGATATCGACACGCAGCTAACGAAGACACGGATAGCTATCTATAAGCTATCGATCATATGGAAGACAGACCTGACCGATAAAATGAAACGCAGTTTCTTCCAAGCTGCGGTCACATCGATACTGCTATATGGCTGCACTACAATTCATGTGTCAAGGCATTCAAAAGCGTTTTTAGTGACAAAAATGTGCTAATGGACTGGCCAGCATTAAGTCCAGATCTTAACCCCATCGAGAACCTTTGGGGTATAGTTGCCCGACAAGTTTACGGTCAGGGTAAACAATAAGATTCAAAGGTGTCCTTGACTAGTGCAATCATGAAATCATGGTCTGAAATAGATGATCAAACTGTCAAAAGTCTGATAGGTTCGATGAAAAATCGTTGCATAGAAGTGATTACAGCGAAAGGAGGAAAAACAAAGTATTAAATGATGATATTTACGATTTTATTTTAGCGGCCTTATCTTTTTGCAACATCCTTATTTTATTATTTAATGGGAAAATAATCAAATAGAATAATTAAAAAAAAAAAATAAATAAATAAAATAATAGATAAATTTATTTACAAAATTCAAGAATAAAAATATGATTTTTTAAAATAAAAAGTTGATAAATCCAAATTTCTGAATTTTTTCATGGTGGCCTTAACTTTTTGCACCAAAGTTAGTTAGTATTACATTGTAGATATACTTGTTGGTGACCTTAGACGATGGCGACTAGAAAGTTCCCTTTTCGATAGCTACCACACCGAGGTGTAGGGGAGGGCGCTACTCCTTTCCCTGGATTGCTCCACTTTACCCTTGATTTTTACCTTATAACGCTGAGTGTTAAGCAAGGAGGCATCAAGTACCATTTTTTGAGTCTTTGGTATGACTCAACCTGGGATTGGCGAACACTCTAACCATCATGCCAATGTCCGGTTTGAATAAAATCAATAAAAATCTCAAAAACGTGGGGTTATTCAGTTCAAGTATTGAATCCTTCCCTCTTTCATAAAAAGAAGCATCAATATAATCATGGACTGCAACTTTCAGTGCAGATTTGTGTCATAAGAATCAGTTCAAACACACACAGAAAGTTACAGGTATAAACCACTTGAAAGTGCCCGTGGTGTAATGGTTATCGTAGCAGAATATGGACACGGTGACACGAGTTCAAATCCTGGACCTGACTGATTGCATTTCACGTAGCACTAATACCCTTGGGAAAGGTATGAATCCAATTATTCTCCCTCCAGCTATGGGTAAATAGTAGGCAACTAGTCTAGGAGAAGGAAAACTCTGAATTCAAACCTGTTAAACTCCGCTTAAAAAATTGACCTTGTGTCATATCCTGCCCGAGCGGAGGGGTTGGGTAAATATGATAAACCACTTGAAAGTGAAAAACGGACGCGGCAGGCTGAAAGTCGTGGAGAGCTGTCACTCATAAGAGTACTGAGCTCTTTGAAAAACCAAGGTTAAGGACATACATAGAAGCTGAGTTCGACTTCCAACAGCGATTCGACACTCATCCAATGGCTAGCTTTTTTACTCCAAAATTTGCCACTTGAAGATCCTCTCCAAATAAACCTGCCAGTGGAAGTCGATGAGTTAAACAGACGCATTAATATATTTATAAATACATTTTTTCATCGTTATTCTTTGAAAGGGAAAATGCTTCGATTAAATATCTTTATTTTGTCCATCAGAAATCATTACAACTTTGATTGATATTCACGTTCTTTCAAGAGATGTTGAAACCCCTGGTAATTTCATATTATTAATACAGTTAATATTACATGGTATTACTTGATCTCTTCTGGTAATTTAACCATATTATTGAAACTCATGGTAATTTGAGGGTATTATTGATACCGTTGATATTCTATGGTATTATTTGATCTCTTCTGGTAATTTAACCATATGATTGAAACTCCTGGTAATTTGATGGTATTATTGTTACCGTTTATATTCGATGATATTATTTGATTTCTTCTGGTAATTGAACCATATTATTGAAACTCCTGGTAATTTGATGGTATCATTGACATAGTTGATATTTTATGGTGTTATTTGAAATCCCTGGACATTTTTATAGTATCATTGATATCTTTGGTAAATTTATAGTTCTACTGAACCTCACTCCACACTTTGATAATTTCATCGTAGTATGGAAACCTAGAATATTAAAAAAACTATTTTCTTTCTCTATTTTTTCATTGAAGAGTACGTGTAAATGTTGAAAATCTAAGAGTAAAGTTGCTCGTCATTACTCAATCTTATACTGACACCTTTTGGTTTTATGGCATATCAACCATTGTAGGTTAATTAATGCCAAACCCATTTTTATACATACAAACAGTTCTTTTTCAAATATTTAAGTTTACCATAAGGACACAGTTAAAAATGTCAAAAACATTTCTTTTCAAGCTATTCAGTTTAGTCAACAAAGTTAAATGGTTTCAAGTATTGCTATGCATCACTAACAATTCAGTTAAATATTAATACTTTATTTACGCACAGTTAAATATAAAAACAGTTCTATTTGGAACAATTCACTTTCGCAAATGTACTCAGTTTAAATGTTTGAAAAGTTCTATTTCAAACAATTCACTTTAGCATAAACACACAATTTAGTTCTATTCAACCCATCGATAGGACCCTATCAGGTGCTACTACAACGGGCAAGAGTTAACCTGGATGCGATGGCAATGAAGAAGTACTCCGCATTCCCCCAAACTCCAGTTTTACTGGAGCCTCCCCATCAGATTGATTAGTGTCTCCAATGTCTCCAATTGATTAGTGTATCCAATGTCTCACGAGAGTACTTGGCTCTCGATTAATATAGAATTTGGAAGAGTCCATGAATGGGTAGGTTACGGTCCCATAACACTAAGAAACCAAATCAAACCAAAACTTATCTGTAGTTGTCTGGAATAACCCATCGAAGAAATTTTCCATTAATTCTACAGTAATATACAATACATATATTTAATTATTACTTTTAGTTAAAAGTAAGTTTTAGTGAGTTGCTTCATTCTGCTGTTGATATTTATGTCTAAAAATTATATTGTCCGTAAGTCGGGATCTTTTGAGTGGTTAAGTGAGAGAAAGATTTATAACAGACAGCAGAGTCGGAGATATAATTTTTAAATGTAACTGCACTACTGAAAAAAATGAAGCAAATAACAAACATACTCATATCTGGATGGTGAGCATCAATATCCCATTTTACTTAATTTTTTGTTTGCCCAGTCGGCTGGGGCTGTAGAATACACTGACTGCGCCTCTGCAGAGGGGTAAGACACCCCTAATGAGTGTCCTGGATATGACACTAAACAATCTGATGGTGAGGTTCCAGCAATGCTGGAGCTTTGGGGAATGCCGAGTACCCCTTCATTGCCATCGCTCCCAGGTCCACTCTGGCCCGGAGTGGTAGCTCCTGATAGGGCCCTATCTATGGGTTGAATAGAACTAACAGCATACTTATGCTAAAATGAATTGAGTAAACTGAATAGCTCGAAATAGAAACGTTTTTGACAATTAAACCGTACTTACACTTAAACTGCGTGCTTATGCTTAACTGAATTATTTCAAATAGAACTGCTTTTCGACATTAAAACTGTATTTACACTTAACTGAATTATTACATATAACTGCTTGAATAGTTTGAAATGGAAATGTTTTTGACAATTAAACTGTGTACTTATGCTAAACTGAACTATTTTTAATAGAACAGATTATTTAGATAAAAATGGATTTGGCGTTAAATAACCTACAAAGGTTGATATGCCATAAAACCAAACAAATCAAACCAAACCATTAATTTTTTGTACATTATCGCGGAAATTTTCATTGTTATGCCATTTTGGACAAACACTCAAATTGAAATATATATATATATATATATATATATATATATATATAACATATACATACATATACATATGTGACGGCACACCAGGCGTCGTCGAACACGGGGGTTATTCCGCTTGCAATGCGATGATCGTTCCGCTGGTCGGGTATATCTTCTTGTAACGTTACGCCCCTCGCCCCACCACACGTTCGATCAGTCTTCTAACCATTCCCTTCTCGGCCGGTGATCAACTAGTGGCCCGAGGGGGGTAACGCACATTTCTTTACCACTACAAGAATACGATCGAGGGAGCGGGAGAAAATAGAAGGACAAACGAACAAACACGAAAAATGCTTGGGGTTAACTCAGAGCAGAAGGTGAGTATGCAACACTACATGTATGTGCGGACTAACGCTAGCGTGGGTTACAAGCGAAAATTCCACAAGCAACTGGAATGCCGACATCTTGACTCAATCTTCTTCGCTGGACCCTATCTTCTCTGCTACTGTCTCCGGAGTCGACCGCATCTGTCCGTGGTTCCACGCCAACTCTTCTGCTGACTCGCCTCTCAGCTGTCCCGTCGCCAACTGCCTGCCAGCCCTTTGTCCAGCCAACTCTCTTTCGCGTCCCCTTACCACTTCCGGATACGGCGAGATTTCAGGTCCAAAAATCCTTTGTCTGGTTTCGCGCCAAAACAGACAAAGGAATCGTCTGCTTGGCGGGCCACCCATATAGTGCTACATTCTGATAATGGGATTAATTCTTTATCTGCCCATGTTGCGCTTTTTAGATCGAGACCAGAAATCAATCGCTAACCCGTGTCGCCGGTTGGCGAGTAAACGGATGAGACCGCACAATGAAGAAAAGTCGACCTCAACAAACTGAGAAAAAAATACGACTTTGTAACAATAATAATATTTAGTAAGAAAACAAAAATGTCTTTAACCATGATACAAGCATTCACACATCCCAAAGGTAGGGGATAGGGGGTTTAGTCAGAAATCCAGTTCACAAAGTAACAGTCAGTTAATTCTTTATATAAGTTTAGACTTTTCTACTCTCGCTGTCTATTGCTTGGCGTAGGGCAATCTTAATAGCAGTTATGTTTAATTTCTCTCAGTCCTTGCTATGATTTTAAAATGTTGTAATATGATTGGTCTTCTTCATTTTCTATACCCGGGGTAGTCAGCCAGAAGGCCATAACGTGAAATCTAGTTGTCGCCATCTGCTGTTTACGTGTTATTTCGCGCTTTCTCTTCGCTTCTTCGACACCCAAGTTAATCTGGTAAAAGATCAGGTCTCAGGGTGACGGGAAATTCTCGATTTGCGTGGGACTCTCTTTTTGGTATGATTTCAAAATGTTGTAATATGATGGAATTCTTTCACTTTTATACCCAGGGTAGTCTAGTAAAAGGTCCCCTCTCGAAGTTTATTATCTCGATTCCTCTTTGTTTATTTAGCTCCAGAGTCTCGAACAAGGGCATCTCACATTCGCTCCGCATTGGTCTCTAAAGTATAATATTATCTCGATTTCTCTTCGCTTCTTTCATATATCGGTTAGACTACATCATGTCTAAGCAACATGTAATATGGATTTTCCATGGGTTGTCTGGCGTAAGGCCAGAGTCCAGGGCGACGTGAATCTAGTTGTCTATTCATGCCCTCTCCGTGGGGCTCTCTCTCTTTCTCTTTAATCTTTATTCTAAAATTTTTTCTATAACGAATTCCTTGTATTTTATGAATATCTTCCATCTGAGGGGTGGAGGTGGGTGAAGTTAAAAATATCAATTTTCTCCTAATTTGTTTTTCCAACAATCAATTCCGGCTCTCACAGGTTGTTGTACCTACACATCGACTTTACTCTTACTTTTACCCATTACAATTTCATGCTCACGTGACATGACGTTATTGACTGTTCAATCATAACGGTAAGAGAATTGAATCAAAAATTTCCATATTTGAATTTATAAAAAATGCTATTCCCGGATTTCGTTCCCAGGTCGCTGTTTGATAAACTTTGACCTTCAGGTCAACTTTCCCGACTTTGTCTTGTAGACGAAACAATCCTTTCCTCATTTTTCAATATATATTTTTCCGTCGTTTTCTTTCTTGTCAAAACAAAATATTTCTGATTTATTTCTTCTGAATCCATTTTCGTTATTTTCAAAATGTATTGGGTTCATTCTTCTAAAATCCCCCTCGAGTATTTCTCATTTTTTTCTCATTTTTCTTGACTGAACCATAGGGTCACACATATATACACATATACCCATGTACATATAGATACATATACAACCATAAATATATATTTGTATATACAATTGGTATATATATATATATATATACATAAAAGGATACATAAAAGGATACCCTTCACTTGGGATCCCCTTAGTTTGATGATCATATAGGAAAAAAACTGCGGCGTCGATTCTGTGTTTATGGTATTCAAATATATATAATTATATATATATACGAGGATCATTAAATAAGTTTCAAGACTTTTTTTCGTATGGGCACTTTTATTGATAGTACACACATGAAACTCTAGTCCCCTTCGAAGTAATCTCCCCCGGCTGCAATGCATTTGTTGTACCGTTCCAACAACTTCTGGAAGGCCCCCATTGTGTGAGCATGTCAATGACATTCGTCACAGCCTCTTTCATCTCCTCAATTGTCTCATAACGACAGCCTCTGAGCTTAGGGAATAACCAAAATCCACAGGGTACAAGGTCTGGACTATTGGGAGGGCGAGGAACTGTGTTGATGCCCATCTTGGTCAAATAGTCTGTGACAAGGATGGTGTTGTGGACTGGTGCATTGTCCTGGGGGAAATGCACTGACCCAGTTTAAAGGGTGCTGTCCTCTTCCGACGGAATCTCTTCCTGAACTCCCTTAAAGCCTCAACATAGTAAACCTAAGCCTAACCCTAACCATTTGGCCAATCAACTCTGGTATATTGACTTCCTTACTTCCCCCACACTTCTCATCATCCCTCACAGATTCCTTGCCTTCCTTGAATCTCTTATGCCACTCAAAAACTGATGCTCGATTCATGCAGGATGCTCCAAAAGCAGTCTGAAGCATTCCATACGTTTCTCAGGCATTTTTTCCAAGATTAAAACAGAATTTTATTGCATATCGTTCTTCTAAAGTGTCCTCACGTCCAGATTGCATTTTTGAAATTCACCAGCTGTGGCAATCAGGTTTTAGTTGGGTATATTCCAATTGCTGCTGTAGCTGTTTATTTAAAGCTGAAATCATAAAAATTGGTCAGTCATCTCATAAGATGTATAGCAATAACATAGTGAATTTTCAAGAGTCAGCGACAATTTTAAATGCCTGTACAAAAAAGTCTGAAAACCTATTGAAGGAACCACATATATACATGTGTGTGTGTGTGCACGCGCGCGTGCGCATAGGTATATATTCATATTTATGTATATATATATATATATATATATAAATTTATTTATCAAGTGATTAATGACTGTGAATATCCAAAGAAAGAGTGCTCAATGAACGGCTATTTAATACAAAATATATCTGCAGAGCAAAATATATTTGTTTTAAAAACAAAAAATTGAGAAATGAAAATAAAATACTATTACTAAATTTCTTGTTTTTTAAACAAATACACACACACACACACACACACACACACATATATATATATATATGAATATACACATGCTCACATATATATATATGTATATATATATATAAATATAGTGAAAAAGGAAAGTTGGCGGCCGTAATCGAGGGCAATCAGAAGGCCCTCTAATCAATAGCTACAACACCGATGTGTAGGGGAGGGCACTACTCATTTCCCTTGATTGCTCTACTTTACCCTTGATACGTACCTTGTATTGCTGCGTGTTAAGGTACCATTTTAAAAGTCTTTGGTATGACTCGACCTGGGATTGGACCCCGGTCTCCAAGACCATTGGCGAATACTCTACCCACTAGGCCAACGAACCGATAATTAAAAAACTGTAATACTTTAACTAGCAAGAAAAGCCTAAGTTACAAAATTTGCTTCACATTCTTTCTAAAATCTTAAAGTTACGGCTTAAACACGCTACAACCCACAAATCCACAATATTTCATTAATTTTTCTCTCCACCAGTCTCTAAGATGGCGATTTACGTCCAATTGCCAACATATCATTTTCTGAACTTTATTGTAACTGTTCAATAAAAAAATGAAGCAAATAATAAAAACTTACTCTTACCTATATGGTGAATATAAGTATTACATTTTTATATATTTTCTTTGGTAAATGAACAGAAATTTTCTTTGTTGGGCTATTCTGTACTTTAAAAAGAAAAAAAGGAAATCATAAGCACCTAACTTATTCACCAAAAAAGAAAGATCAGCATTTGAGTCAAGAGAGAGAGAGAGAGAGAGAGAGAGAGAGAGAGAGAGAGAGAGAGAGAGAGAGAGAGAGAGAAAGGGGAAGGGAGACAAAGAGAAAAAACTGCCAATACATTTTGTAATTTTATTAACAATTAACGATTGAATTGTTTTCCAGTATTCAATACATTTTTTCCTCTCTTCGGAATAAGAATCGATCTTTTTGTTTATTTATTGATTATCGTCTTCGCCTGTTCAGATTAGAATTGAAGTCGGCTTAATTAACAAAACCAAGAAAGAAACTCAAACGACTTCCAGTTCGATAATTACTCTTCTGATTAATTGAAGTGGAAACGATTTCTGTTCCCCTTTTTCTTCGGCTGTTATTGGGCGTATTTATTGAGCATTAAAATTATGAATATTTAGTCTGTCAGCAACTCGCCCACTCACAGATTTCTGCAAAAAAAAAAAAAAAAAATGAAAAAAGGGAGACTGGTGGGTACAACATAATTATCCACGTGTGTTGTGTTCTGGTTAGTGAACACAAGTAGTAGTAATAATAAGACAAACCACGATATGTGAGAAAAATAGTTATATTTACATGAAAGAGTATTTACAAGAGAGAGACTGTTAGTAGTAAGAACATAGGATTAATGATAGAGTAATGATATACTTCAACAATAGAAACGGCTCTTCTGGTCTGACTCATAGGCTTATTCTCAGACTGATCTCCGCTACTGCCAAATATGGCAGATGGAACAGCTCATTATGCTGAAAAGGTAGGTGATACCCAACACCCCTCCAGATTGTTTTTTAATATTCTTGACCAGCTTTTCTTTGTGAATTTTTAGTATTTTTTTCTTTTTGGGTCCATTATAAATTGTGGAGGGGCTTTCCGCTTTCTTTTCACTCTAGCTTCTTGTTCAGCTTGAGGCATTTATAGGTCGAAGGTGTCGTAAAGATCTTGTAGGTCATCCTCTTCAATTATCCACATGAAAAAAATCTACGTGTGCTAGTACAATATCACCCCGAAAGAAATGCACCCTAACATTAATAATAATGATAATAATAATAATAGTTATTATTATTATTATTATACTGCACAAGACAGCGCCCTAAGAACCTATCATATCAAAGCGAGAATAGATAAGACTCGACAAAATAGCAAATGCAGGCTATATGGTGACAGAGATGAAACAATCAATCATATAATAAGCGAATGTAGCAAATTAGCACAGAGGTAGTATAAGGCGAGATACGACTGGGTCGGGAAGGTGATTCATTGGGAAATGTGTAAGAAACTTAAATTCGACCATACTAACAAGTGGTATATGCACAACCCAGCACCTGTCCTAGAAAATGACCCGCATAAACTCCTATGGGACTTTAACATACAAATGGATCACCTAATCCCGGCCAGAAGACCAGATTTAATAATAATCAACAAAAATAGAGAACTTGCAAAATTGTCGACTTTGCTGTCCCGGCTGACCACAGAATAAAACTAAAAGAATGTGAAAAAAGGGATAAGTACCCCGACCTTAGTAGGGAATTGAAAAAACTGTGGAACATGCAGGTGACAATTATACCAATTGTAATTGGTGCGTTTGGAACAGTAACGAAATGATTGCTAAAGGGACTAGAGGACTTGGAAGTTGCCGGACGAGTGGAGACCATCCAAACGACAGCATTGTTGAGAACGGCCAGAATACTAAGAAGAGTCCTGGAGACTTGAGGAGACTTGCTGTCACTCAGACTCCAGTGAAAAACCATCGGCTAACGCTGGTGTGAAAAGCTCTAATGAGTGAATAATAATGTGACAATTGTGATTGGTACTTTTGGCTCAATAACTAAAGGATTATTAAAAGGCCTGGAGGACTCAGAAGTTGGCGGACGGGTAGAGACTATCCAAATGACCGCATTAATGAGAACGGCCAGAATACTGAGTAGTGTTCTGGAGACTTGAGGTGACTTGCTGTCACTCGAACTCCAGTGAAAAACCATCAGATGTCGCTGAGTGGAAAACTCTTAAGGAGTAAATAATAATAATAATTATTATTATTATAATTAGCAAATGTTGTAAATTAGCGCAGAGTATAAGACTAGACATTACTGGGTTGGCAAGGTGATCCAATTGGAATTGTGCAAGAAATTTAGGTTTGATTATTCGACAAATGGTTTAATCCCAACCCGGAATCCGTCCAAGTATATGAAACGAACAAAATTCTCTGGGTTTTAGAGATACAAATGGATCACCTTAGTCAGATGACCAGATGCAAATAATAAAAACTTACTCTTACCTATAAGGTGAATATAAGTATTACATTTTTATATATAGTCAACAACAACAACAACAACAACAACAAAAAGAGAACCTGTCGAATAGTGGACTTTGCCATTCCGGCTGACCATGAGGTAAAACTGAAGGAAAGCGAAAAGAGAGTTAAATACCTGGACCTTGCTAGAGAATTAAAAAAGCTATGGAATATGAAAGTGACTGTGATACCAAGTGTAATTGGCGCGCTCGGTACATTCACCAAAGGATTGGTGCAGAGACTGGAGGACTTGGAAATAAGAGGACGAGTAGAGACCATCCAAAGGACAGTATTGTTGAGATCGACCAGAATATAGAGAAGAGTCCTGAAGACTTGAGGAGACTTGCAGTCAATGGGACACCAGTGGAAAACCATCAGCTAACTGTCAAAGGATTAAAATAATAATAATAATAATAATACTGAGGAAACCATGAAAAACTGGAGAGTGGAATTGACAGCAGGGAGAAAAAGTTTAACTGAGATAAAGATCCCGAGAGGTATATTCAAGGGTGATGTGCTATCCCCATTACTATTGGTAATAGCGATGATGCAACTCAATTGCATACTTAAGAAATACTCAGGCGAATACGAACTTCATAAATCGCAAGAAAAGATTAACCACCAAATGTATATGGATGACATTAAACTGTTTGCCAAAAATGAAAGCGAATTGGAAACCTTAATACAGGCAGTGAGGATTTACAATCAGGATATAGTCATGTGTGACACTATGAGTTGGATATATGCGCATACATGTATACACACGTGTGTGTGTGCACCCATACATGTGTGCATGTGTATATATATATATACGCCCACGCACATGTGTGTGCACACATACACACACACCTACATACACACATACATATATACACACACATATATATGTGGCAAGATGAGTTAGATTCGGCCTGGGCATCAAATTTCAAATGTTAGGAAAACCCATTAACTAGATTAAGGAAATCTAGATAAGAAAATGTTTATACATATGGCCACAGACGTGGGTAAGTGTTAAGTACTTGACAGGTACTGGTCAAAAACTTAAAAAGGTCTGAATTTAATGTCCCTGTATCGGAGACGGCCAGTCTAGGAAATAATTTTATGTCCAGTTTTTTTAAGAGAGAAATGGCTCCCCAAAAAGTTATGGGTTTATTCGTAGGTGTCCCATTAGCCGGAAATAATAATGAAACATTCTGTATATATACAGGTGCATTTTGGGTCCAAGCAGTCAGACTTAGTTTGGGTTCGAGGAAAGTTGATTAGGCCGGGATAAAGAAAAAACGAACAGCGACATTACCAGCCGGACCCAGTTAGTTAAGATAATCTTTTGCCAGCCGAAACTCAAACTAGAATTAATTATCCACAAAGTGTTACACGCCCCCCCATCCTCCCTTGACGTTTTAACCACAAGTCGTTGTGTTTTTGTTCTTTTCTCTGTGAACCTGCTTCTCGCTTTGATCCGGCCCACATAAGTTCTCGACGGGGACTTAGTAACTTATGCAACGAGCTGCAGAAGCGGGTATTATCACACATGGAATTTGGTATAGAAAAATGCGCCCTGCAAATAATGGAAAGCGGAAAACGACAAATGACAGTAGCAATAGAACTACCAAATCAGGAGTAATCAGAACGTTCGGAGAAAAGGAAAATAACGAGTACTTGGGAATATTGGAAGCAGACACCATCAAACAAGCAGAGGTATACGAAAAAGATTTGAAAAGAGTATCTCAGAAGAACGAAAAAACTACTTGAAAACAAGCTATATAGCAGAAACCTCATCAAAGAGATGAACACCTGGGCTGTCCTCCTTGTAAGATACTCGGGACCATTCATAAAGTGGACGAGAGAACAAGAAAACTAATGACTAGGCATAAAGCCTTACGTAAGAGAGATGACATAGGCAAGCTGTATGTGTCAAGAAAAGAATGGGGAAGAGGATTTGCAAGCATTAAAAAGAGTATCGATACATCGATAAGACGATTTGAAGACTACATAAAAAAAGAACAAAGAAAGGCTAATTACAGCGACCAGAAACTACACAAACAACACTAGGATCTATAAAACAACAATAACTAAAAAACAAAAATGGGAAGAAAAGCAATTGTAGGGATATTTCGTCGAAAATCTTACACGAGCAGATTTGGACATGGCTAAGAAAAGGAAACCTATAGAGAGAAACTGGATCTCTTCAAATATCAGCACAAAACAACGGCATAAGGACAAACATTTATTGGTCTAATGAGTAGAGTGTTCGCCAATGATCCGGGAGACCAGGGTTCAATCCCAGGTCGCGTCATACCAAAGACTTTTAAAAGGGTACTTGATACCTACTTGCTTAACACTCAGCATTACAAGGTACGTATCTAGGGTAAAGTGGAACAATCTCGGGAAAGGAGTAGTGCCCTCTCCTACACCTCGGTGTAGTAACTATTGAAAAAGGAGCCTCCGGGTTGCCCTCAACTACGGTCACCAACTACCTTTTCAATAGCTACTACACCGCGGTGTAGGGGAGGGCACTACTCCTTTTCCTGGATTGCTCCACTTTACCCTTGATCCTTACTTTATAATGCTAAGTGTTAAGCGAGGAGGCATCAAGTATCATTTTTTGAGTTTTTGGTATGAAACGACCTGGGTTTGAACCCCGTTCTCCCAGACCATTATAATCCCTCGTAAAAGATTTCGAGAATGGCTACCTAACACTGATAATTCTAATCCTTATTTTTTATCCATTAGCACCCTACAACATTATTTCAAGCACGTGTCATGAGGTCCTGATTATTCATTTTAACATTAATCACTTGTTTGCACGCAGTTAAAAATGGTTTCAAATATATCAAATGAAGAAATAGTTCTATTTGACCTACAGATGAGATCCTATCAAGTGCTACCACTTCAGATCAGTGTGGATCAAGGAATAATGGCAATGAAGGGTTATTCCACATTCCCTAAAGCTTCAGAAGTTGAGCCTCACAATCAGATGTAGTTTAGTGTCATATCGAGGACACTTGTGAAAATTGGGGTCTTACTCCTCTGCAGAGATGCCATCGGTGTAATCGACTCAACAAGAATGGAGAACACAAGCAAAGGATTGAGTTATATATAGAAATATTATCAATGGCCAATGTCTTTGCTAGTCGCGTATTGATGTCTGTCTCGGTTGAGGAGACACTGCTTCCTAGGTAGGTCAACTTATCAACTAGTTTCAGAGAACTACCATGTCGTGTGGTGATGTCACCTCTTTAATTAAAGCACGTGTATTTCATCTTGTCTGCGTTGATATGGAGACATATACCAGCAGCTGGTCGTTCCGGACTCTGTAGCAGGGTTTCGGCTTGTATTTGCAAGAAGTGCTATGACATCGGCGTAGTCTGTGTCCATAATTGTTTGTGCGGAGTATCTTCTGCTTCTTTCCTTTGCCTGCTTGAAACCGTTATTTTTCACGACTAACGAAAGCATTGACAGCTATCGATAGGCTCTCGGTCATATGGAATTCAGACCTGACCGTTAAAATGAAATGCAGTTTCTTCCAAGCAGCGGTCGTATCGATACTGCTATATGGATGCACTACTTGGATGCTAACTAAACGACTGAAGAAGAAGCTCGACGGCAATTACACAAGAATGTTGCGAGCAATATTGAACAAGTCCTGGCGACAACACCCCACAAGGCACCAACTATACGGCCACCTGCCTCCCATCACGAAAATTATACAAGTTACACGAACCAGACACGCAGGACACTGCTGGAGAAGCAAGGACGAACTCATCAGTGATGTACTCCTATGGACCCCCGCATATGGCCAAGCAAAAGCAGGACGACCAACTTGAACATACATACAGCAGCTATGTGAGGATACGGGATGTAGTCCTGAAGACCTGCCAGAACCGATGAATGATAAGGAGAAGTGGCGAGAGAGGGTCAGGGATAGCTGTGCTAGATGATGATGATGATGATGATGAATAGACGTTCTAAGCACGAAGTCAAATAATAATATCAATATGAATATAATATTAATAAAAATAAGCATAGAAAAATATTGGTTGTTTTAAGTCTCCTTTTTTCAAACCCTCTAATATCAATATAGGGAAATATTTTTGGAGTTTAATAAACAAACGTTTTAAAAATGATAACCCCTTTAGAAAAATAGTTAATGAGAATAATGTAAAACTTGTTGTACAAAGAGTATTGAAATAATTGACAACGACAATTGGCCTTCGGGCTTTTGACCTTGTGTCAAGTCGTGTCTGGTGGGAGGCAGCGACAAATACTACAACGACAGGAAGAAATTAATAAAAGAGCTCCACTGGAATAACAATGATTCAAAACAATCTAGTAATTTTTTTTTTATCATTAAGGGTTTTCGGACTATTGTCTTAATTGTTTTTTCCACAATGATTCGGTCGATATGTCCTCCGGCAGCCTTTTGTTGAACTCGGGAATCTACACGGAACTTCGAACTACGTCCTTAATTAGATCCACGGGAGTCACCTGTTCTGATTCCGTTAATCATAATCGGGTACAATTGTTAAGATTTCCTTTATTGTTACTCACCTGCAGTCAGGATTGAACTGCAACCACCAGATGATTGTTTCCTTAGAAGCCCAGGGAACCAACGTCTATAACCGTTGCGCTATATGTCCTGCTGGAAAGTTTAGAATGAATTTTTGGGACTTATAAACTTAATGTTGTTACTTGACCAGGATTACTACTATTATGTATGATTTTTTACCTGTGCTCATTTTCAGATGTTTTTTTTTATCTAACCTTTTTTGATTATCGGTACCCATATTGTATTCACCGCTATACTTGATCTACTTAACAGGTCATTGTAGCCCAACATATGTGCTGATTCCTAAAGGCGTTTAATCCTCCAATGTTCTTCTCTATCAATTATTCAACTTCATCCCATAATGTAATATAATAGCCGAGGGATTTCATTTTATGCCTTTGGGTTTAGTTAGGCTAAGAACCTTTCGGCTTAGCACACGGGTTACTTAGGTGCAACATTAACGTAGGTGTTCACGCGCGCGCGCAGAGCGGACGTGTCACTCAGAGATGTAACAATAGTCCAAGATGGGAAACGGGGCTAGCAAGTGCGAAAGACGTCACGCACCGGAAGCGCGCGGAGGATTTTGGGAATTTTGAAGTAAGTTAGTTAAGTTGAAACTAGACACCTAGTGAGAAGAGTTGAGTTCTGCCTCGGAAGAAGACGGTTGGCTTTCGCTTGCACGCGGAGACCTTGGGCAGGTGCCGCGCGAGATGGGGAGGGTCAGATGAAAAAGCCAGAATAGAAAGGATGTGTATC
>OY757938.1:57390190-57400190 GCA_963585895.1 Sepioteuthis lessoniana | reverse complement strand
ACCCATAGATTAAATAAAGGACGTGGTTTGAAGTTCCATGCAGGTTCCTGAGTTCCACAAGTACCTGAAGAAGGCCGGAGGACATATCGGCCGAAACGTGAATTTAACAATAAAGATGAAGACAATTGTCCGAAAACCCTGAACGATAAAAATCAACAAGCTCCGTCTCAAAAATTCGGACAACTGATTCTGTAGAGATGCGAGCTTCCAAAAACTTTTTACATTATCGTCTCACTTTTTAAAGATCAACTTTTTGTGACACATTAGTTTTGCTAACCAAGCTCGTAAATATATAATTCCAAATGTGTAAAAAGGAAATAATTCAATAAAAAAATTAGTTAATAATAAGATATCAACACATAGATTATCAGTCTCTGTTCGGAAAATTCTTGTCTAGAAAGATAAGCCAGCTATCTATGACTAGAATTCTCATTATGCATGCGTGTATGGTATTGCCATAAATAAATACAACTCTAACAATTTTTTGGAGAATATTAATTTTCTTCTAAACAAAAACTTCTAGGATTTTATTTTTTGTTGAACATTATACTGCGAAAATTAATATCTTTGTTAAATTCAGCATTGAAAGCCCTTGTCAGTGTGGCGTATGTTGACAATCCATATTTACCCAACCCCTCTGCTCGGGCAGGATGTGACACAAGGTCAATTTTTAAGAAGAGTTTAACAGGTTTCAATTCAAAGTTTTCCTTTTCCTAGACTAGTTGCCTCACCAAGGCTGAAGAACCCAGTCTGCCCTACTATTTACCCATAGCTGGAGGAAGAATAATTGGATTCATACCTTTCCGAAAGGTATTAGTGCTATGTGAAATGCAATCAGCCTCGTCCAGGATTTGAACTCGTGTTGCCATGTCCATTGAAATACAGATCTAATTGGAAGGACTCTGAGTAACCGTGTCCATTTCCTACGACGATAACCATTACACCATGGGCACCACGTATGTTGACTATCCCCGGTAGAAGGCTAAGACCACCTCCCAACCAAAAAAAAAATCCTGTCTTGGGTATGACACAAAACTGCATCTGTTGGGGTGAGGCTCTAGTTCTGGGGATGTGAGGAGTTTGGAGTGACCCTTAATGGCCATTACTCTGAGGTCACTGTGACCCAGGGTGGTAGTTGCTGTTAGGGTCTCAGCTGTGGGTCAAATAGATCTGTTTAAAAATCATTCATATTTGGATAGATCATGAACAAAAAAAAACTTCTTCAGAAACAACTAAACGAAAATGTAAATATGAATGTACAACGAATGCAATTCTCTAACCTCTGGGTAAAACTAAAGCTTGACAGATTGACATGGTGTTAAAATCAATCAATCTACAGCATCGAAATTTGCAGTCAAAAAATAAGTCTGACATTTATTTATATTTATATATATATATATATATATATATATATATATATATATAACAGCTCTATTATTAATATTGAGCACTATTCAATAATACTGTAAAATTTGGTCTACCATTGACTCACCAAGTGAGCTAGTTATAACCATAAAAATTACAATATATATGTACACACACACACACACACACATGCAGCAACAAGAGTTGTATACATACCTAACGTTCTGTTGACTATTTTTTGATTTTTTTCTATTTCTCCAATATCTTTTATTCTCTGCCTGATGATTGTCATTATAAGACGGCATGAAATTTGTGGTCACAGACAAGCTTCCATGCTACTGAATATATAAAAAAACTAATATATATTTATTTATTATGATTATATAATAGCTCTCTCACAGATATGGAGCACTCTCCAAATTATACTGCATTTGGTCTTCCACAAACCCATGATAAAATAAATTTGGCTTTCTTAGTACTATAGTATGGATACACTACCTGGATGCTAATGAAACATATGGCGAAAAAGTTATATGGGAATTACGCAATGATGCTGTGTGCTGTTTTGAATAAATCCTTGAAGCAACAACCCACAAAACAGCAGCTGTACGACCACTTACCTCTCATCTTACAAAACGTCCAAATAAGATGAACAAGACATGTGGGGAACTGCTGGAGAAGTAATGACAAACTCATGGGCAACATTCTCTTCTGAACACACTGCTGATGGCTGACCAGCAAGGACATATTCATCCATTCAGTTTGGACACTAGATACTGTCTAAAAGACCCACCAAGAGCGATGGATGGCAGGAGATAGTCAGGGAATGCCATGCTGTCAGAGCAATTTGATGATGATGCTTACAATGCTCTTAGTGAATAAAGTAATTTCCTGTTCAATTTATAACTGATAATTTTGTTGGGTCTGTGTTTGTGCTGAACATTAACTTTTTAAATATCGAAGTTCTCAAGCCAAGTCAATTGGAGCTGTAGAATACACCGACTGCATCTCTGCCGAGGAATAAGACCCCATCCACTGATGAGTGTACTGACATTAAACCATCTGATAGCAAGGCTCTAGTCCTGGAGCTTTGGGGAATAAGGAGTATCCCTTCATTGTGATTGCTTCCAGATCTACTCTATGTGAAAACAAATGACTGATGTGTAATTGATTCGTTAAAGAGTATAAATTGAGACAATTTAACTGTGTAGAAGCAATATTAATATTAGTGTTCAAACAAATTCGTTCTAGCTCATTTAAAAATGAAATTACCAACAAACTATTCACTTAAAAATTATAAATGTAAGTAAGTCAAGTTGTCTCCCTTTAGTCGAAGGCTCCCTTTTCAGTAGCTGCTACACTGAGGTGTAGGGGAGCATGCTACTCCTTCCCCTAGATTGCTCCACTTTACCCTTGATACGTACCTTACATTGCTGAGTGTTAAGCATGGAGGTATCAAGTACCATTTTTAAAGTCTTTGGTATGACGCGACCTGGGATCTATTTAAATGTCTGTAAACAAATGACTTAGTTTAAATTGGTTGGTTGGTTGGATGGATTTTATGGCATATCAACCATTGTAGGTTACTGAATGCCAAATTCTATTAGTTGGTTGGTTATTTGGGTTTTATGGCATATCAACATTTGTAGGTTATTTAATGCCAAATCCATTTTTATCTGTCTATATTTCTGAGATGACATATCATGTACATTATTTACATTTTTCAGACTATTGTCCTCATCTTTGTTGCTATGTTTATCACAATGTTTTGGCCGTTGTATGCTCCGGCCTTCTTCAGATGGTTGGAATGTTGAACTTAACCCTTTATTTCACTTACCGGGGTAGACTGTCCTAGTTCCACGAGCCATGTTTAATGGATGTCAGTTATCTCCTGTTAATTTCTCCTGTAAAAGTTCTCCACTGCCTTCACCGGGTATTGAACTCACACTCTTTTGGGTATGTCACTGAATCTAACCAATGCCTTTATCCACTGTGCCATGTGTCCTTGAGGAACTAGACCAGTGAGCAAAATAAAGGGCTAAGTTCGACATTCCAACCACCTGAAGAAGGCTGGTGTGTACAACAGCTGAAACATTGTGATAAACGTGGCGACAGAGATGAGGACAATAGTCCAAAAAATGTAAATAAATCCATTTTTATACTAATAATCAATTCTATTTCAAACTATTCAGTTTAGTACACAGTTTAATTGTCAAAAACATACGTATTTCAAGCTATTCAGCTTAGTCAAACAGTTCTAATTCAAACAATTCAGTTTAATATCAGTATAGTTTTTGTCCACACTCAGTTAAATGTCAAAACAGTTCTATTTCAAACAATTCAGTTTAGCATAAGTATGCAGTTTGAATGTCAAAACTTTTCTATTTCAAGTAATTCATTTTAGCATAAGTACGCAGTTTAGCTCTATTTGACCCTTTGTTAGGACTCTATCACGTACTACCACTTCAGTCCAGAAGCAATAGCAGTGAAGGGGTACTCCATATTTCACAATGTTCCAGCATTACTGGAACCTCACCATCAGATTGTTTTGTGTCATATCCAGGACATTCGTTGTTGTTGGGGGGTCTTACCCCTCGGCAGAGGTGGAGTCAGTATATTCTACAACCCCAGCCAACTGGTCAAGGTTAAATTGTAAGTGTTACATAGCAATACTTGAAACCATTTAACTGTGTGCAAACAAATGAATAATAGTAAATAGAATTATTTGAATTAGATAGAAATTCTTGAAAACCTTTAAGTGTGTACAAAAAAATGAGCTTAGGCTCCATTTAAAAACATTATCAACAAAATGTGTTTACAAATCATATATATTTAATATATATATATAAAGAGTATTTGGCATTAAATAACCTACAATGGTTGATATACCATAAAACCCAACCAAACCAAATTGTATATATTTAATATATATGTATAAAGAGGATTTGGCATTAAATAACCTACAAGGGTCAATATTCCATAAAACCCAAACTCTAAATTCTATATATAATATCTTGAATTCCTCTGATGACAAGTTCATTGGTCATTTTGTTGAATATAAAATTCGTTGACTTCTATGAACAATGTTTCAAAATTGCTCCTCCGTTGATGGAGTTTAGAATATGCTGACTGTACCCCTTGCGGAGAGGTAAGTTTCCTCATCCAAGAAAAGGGCTATTCTGACTATGGCACTAAACTCTATCTGGTGGTGAGGTTCCAGAGTACTGGACAGTGTCAAGTCACTTTTTTGTTATCACTTTCAGATTTGCTCTGACCCAGAATGGAAGTACCTGTTAGGTTCCCATCTATGGGTCCGTGGTGTAATGGTTATCGTCACAGGATATGGACACGGCGATACGAGTTCAAATCCTGCACGAGACTGATTGCATTTCACATAGCCCTAATACCCTTAGGAAAGGTATGAATCCAATTATTCTCCCTCCAGCTATTGTTAAATAGTAGGGCAGACTAGGTTCTTCAGCCGTGGTGAGGCAACTAGTCTAGGAGAAGGAAAACTCTGAATTCAAACCTGTTAAACTCCGCTTAAAAAATTGACCTTGTGTCATATCCTGCCCGAGCGGAGGGGTTGGGTAAATAGGATCTATGGGTCAAATTGGTCCATTTGAAAATTATTAGTATTTGGTTGGAATACTTTAAACAATGTATGCAAACAAATGATTATTAGGAAATAGGAATAGTTACTTGAAATCTTATAATTGTATTCAATAAGTTTCCAGACTTTTTTGTACAGGCATTTAAAATTGTCGTAGACTCTTGAAAATTCAGTATGTTATTGCTATACATCTTATGAGATGAATGAGTCAATTTTTATGATTTCAGGTTCAAATGAACAGCTACAGCAGCAATTGGAATACACCATACTAAAGCCTATTGTCACAGCTGGTGAATTTCAAAAATGCAATCTGGACATGACATTTTAGAAGAACGATATGCAATAAAATTCTGTTTTAATCTTGGAAAAAATGATGCCACAGAAACGTATGGAATGCTTCAGACTGCTTTTCAACCATCTTGCATGAATCAAGCATCAGTTTTTGAGTGGCATAAGAGATTCAAGTATGGCAGGGAGTCTGTGAGGGATGATGAGAGGTGTGGGAGGAGTAAGGAAGTCAATACACCAGAGTTGATTGGCCAAAGGGTTAGTGTTACTATGTTGAGGTTCTAAGGGAGTTCAGGAAGAGATTCCGTCAGAAGAGGTCAGCACTGTTCAAATTGGGTCAGTGGTATTTCCACCAGGACAATGCACCAGTCCACAACTCCATCTATGTCACAGACTACTTGACCAAGATGGGCATCAAGACAGTTCCTCAGCCTCCTTATAGTCCAGACCTTGCTCCCTGTGACTTTTGGTTATTCCCTTAGCTCAGAGGCTGTTGTTATGAGACAATTGATGAGATGAAAGAGGCTGTGACGAAGGTCATTGACACGCTCCCACAAGAGGACTTCCATGGGTCTTACAGAAGTTGTTGGAACAGTACAACAAGTGCATTGCAGCTGGAGAAGATTACTTCGAAGGGGACTAGAGTTTCATGTGTGTACTATCAATAAAAGTGCCCGTACAAAAAAGTCTGGAAACTTATTTAATGATCCTTGTAAATTATTAGTATTGGATAGGAGTACTTTAAACTAGTTGTTAATGTTCAAATTATTAGTAATAAGAATTGCTACTTGAGACTATAATGGAGGTATGCTTAGCTTAATGGTTAGCATTGTTGGAAATGGAAAATGTGAACCAAGTTCAAATCCTGAACTAGGCCGTTTGTATTTCACTTTCCTCTCATGCTCTTGGGAAAGACCTGAATCCATCTGTTCTTCTTTCAGCAATGGGAAAATGGTTGGGCACTCAGGGTTTGTTAGCCTTAGTAAGGCAACCAGTCAAGGAGAAGAAATTCAAAAAAGAATAAATTTAAAAATTGAACTTTGTCACATCCTACCCATTGCAGAGGTGGAAAAATATTTATCATCTGTCAGGTGAAGCCATATAATTGACTAAAATGGACTGACTTTTTCATTATATAGCTCAGAACCTATCAACCATCCAACCAATTTTTAAAACTGTTTTAACAGCCCATCTGTACTCAGTCAAGTTAATGATAATCCCAGCCCAATCAACTGGGGTGATAGAATACATGGACTGCATCTCTCAGCAGAGGGATAAAAATCCCTGCAAGGAGTATCCTAGATATGAGACTAAACTATCTGACTTTGTGGCTCCAGTCCTGGAATTTTGGAGAATATGTAGTACTCCTTCATTGCCATCACTCACAGATCGACTCTAATCTGGACTGGTCACACCTGATAGGGTCCTGTCTATGTGTCATATAGAACTGTTTGACCATTTAAACTGTGTCCAAACAAATAACTTATGTTATATTAAATTGTTAGTGATACATTGCAATACTTGAAACTATTTAACTGTGTGCAAATGAACATATAATATTGAATAGAATTATTAATGTTGAATAGGAATACTCGAAATTTTTTGAACAAGTAGAAACAATAGCAATAAAAATGTGCAAACAAATTAGGTGTAACTTTTAAAAAAATGAAATAAGCTAAAAACTACTGACTTAAAAATCATACGTATATCCATTTAAATGTGTGCAAATAAGTGACTTATATTAAATTGTTCATGTTACATACCAATACTTGAAACGATTTAACTGTGTGCAAACAAATGGTTAATAGTAAATAGAATTCTTTCAGTTAGACAGAAATAGTTGAAACGATTTAATTGTGTCCAAAAAAAAAAAGATTTCTGCTCATTAAAAGATGTTATTTAGAATATACGTTCATAAAACATACTTAATATACATGTATAGAGAGAATTTGGCATTAAATAACCTACAATGGTTGATATGCCATAAAACCCAACCCAACCAAATCATATATATCTATTATATAAGTATAAAGAGGATTTGGTATTAAATTACCTACAATGGTTGACATGCTACACAACCCAACCAAACCAAATTATATATTTTTATTATATATATATATAAGCAGGATTTGGCATAAAATAACCTACAATGATTGATATGCCATAAAACCCAACCAAACCAAATCATATATTTAATATATATATATAAAGAGGATTTGGCATTAAATAACCTGAAATAGTTGATAGGCCATAAAACTCAACCAAATAATCCTTAGAGCTAAAAACCAGGTAATGCGAAGTAACCTTGCTAATATTTCTTAATTGGAAAAAAAAAAGAAGAAAAATTCAATGTTAATTAGTAGAAAAGCTGGGTTATGTGATCTAGAGGATGTGAATTGGGATAGAAACGTTTGTATGATATAAATATTATCAGATGATCATCCTATGATAGGTGTGGATTAAAAAAAAAAAAATGAACCCTGGAAGAAAAATCGCTTTCACTCATTCTGATTAGATTCACTGAACAAAAAAAAAATGTGTTGAAAGTATCCCACAAGTTGAACAACATAACTAGAGAACTTATCTTTATTCACACCGGTATTTAGTGTTTTAGAAGGTGATTGTTGTCGTAGCCAGAAGCAGCTTCCCCTGGCAAGATTATCCATCTCCGCCCCCTGCTGCTACAACAGCAACAACAAAAACTTTAATCCATTCACACTTAACAAGTATTTCTAGGTAGATGGCAGTTCTCTCAATCTGTTCATGACGACCATAAATAAATTTTAACAATATCAGTCAGTTTCTCTTCTCTCTTTCTCTCAGCTGTTCCTCCTTCTCTCTCTGTTTGTATCAGCTGTTTCCTCCTTTTCTCTCTCTCTCTCTCTCTCTGATTTGTTTTTCTGTTTTGCTCTATCAGTTGATCTCTCTATCAGCTAATCTCTGTTTCTTTCTTATTTTGCATCCCATCTCTCTCACTCTCTCTCTCTCTCAGCTGTCCCTCCTTCTCTTTCTGTTCGTATCAGCTGTTTCCTCCTTTTCTCTCTCTCTCCCCTATTCTCTGCCATCTTTCCTCTCTTTCTCTCTTTTCTCCCGTTTTCCCTTTTTGCCTCTTTCTCTTTTTCTCTCTTTATCTGTTGCTTTCTTTCCCTCTTTCTCTGTCAGTCATTTTCCCTCCTTCTTTCTCTTTCTCGGTTATTTTTTCCCCCTCTCTCTCTATTAGTTTCCTTTTCTCTGCCGGTCATTTTCCCTCTATCTTTCTGTCTATCTCTCTCTGTTTTCTTTTCACTCTCTTTCTGTCAGTTGTTTTTCCTTTTTCTCTCTTTCTCCCTCTCTCGGTCATTTTTCTTGCTTGGTAATTTTCTCTCTTTAAGTCTGTGTATGTACTGTCTCTCTCTCTCTCTCTCTCTCTCTCTCAATCAGTCTGTTCTTTGTCACTTACTCCCATCTCTCTATATGGGATTTCTCTTATTTTCTCATTCTAACTATATCTATCTACACATCTCTTCATCAACATCTTCCTTTTCCAATTTTTCTCTCTTCATCCTTTTTATTTTCATGAATCTCTCTCTCTCTCTCTCTCTCTCTCGCTGATCCTTTTTTATCTCACTCTCTTTCTCTCTCTCTCTCTCTCTCTCTCTGATCAGTGCTTTCCCCCTACTCAATCTACTCAATACTAATAACTGTCATTGTTGTTGTTATTATTATCATCATCCACCACCACCGCCTCCTCTTCCTCCTCCTCTTGGAAGCTGCCTGTTGAGGTTTTTACCCTCCCCTGCCTCTGCTACTGTTTAACATAGGCCGCCACCGCTGTTCATCTTTCTTTTAGGCTTTCCAGATTATTATATGCCACAACCAGTAAAGAAGAGAGTAAGAGACACCGTCAAGTTCAATCTCTTCTCCCTTCGATATACCGACTTCTTCATAAACTTGTTGGTTTGGGAAGCTTTTTAAAACAACAAAAAAAAAAGATAAAAAAATAGAAATCCTTTCTTTTCCTCCCACACCCCCTTACTGTGGGTTCACCATGGATGTTTACCCGGGTGATATGTGGAGGATACCCTCATGTGCCTGCGTTCGACATATGGATTATTGTATAGGGTAGGTGGGTACACAGGTCGCATGTGGAAGTCGTGGACCTGGCCTCTTTTTTTTTCCCCGTCTTTTTTTTTTTTGTTCGATATTTGATTGAATTTTTTTCTTCACTTTCATCGATAATGTTCTGTGTTATGTCTTGGCTCAGCTGGTAATGCAAAAAAAACAAAATACAAACAAAAACATCTTGTTCCTTTTCGTTTCTTTAAAACATGCTTCTTGGGTTCAAAAACACCTGAAATTGATAGATTGAATTCCAAGGTTGCCCTGTCTTGAGTTCTGTCATTCCATTGTGGGTCGGTGACCATTATTATCACACGTTCACTTCAAAAAGAAATACAATAAGTTTAGGTAAACACTGCTAACCCTAGCAGTTAAAAAAGAAAAAGAAAATGGCCCTGTCTGCAGGGCTTGCTGTTTAACAGAAATTTATTATTTTTAAAGGAATATTATACAATGAAAACAGATATTACTGATTGTATCCCCTGCCGTATGGTAAGACCCTTTCAAAAAAGACCTGTTATGAGTAAAACACTTAATTACATTTGTTGGTGAGGCTCCATTTGTGGAGTTCTTGAGAGTATGGAGTACTCCTTTATTGCCATTACTTACAAGTCCACTCTGACCCAGAGTGTTCGT
>OY757938.1:57375190-57382690 GCA_963585895.1 Sepioteuthis lessoniana | reverse complement strand
TATATATATATATATATATATATATACACATACTTCAGAATGACAGTGAAAGAGTAGCTGATACATATACTTTATAATATCTATGCATATATTATATACTTTATAAAGTGTGTGTATGTATGTGTGTGTGTGTATATACACACACACACACACATATATACATATTCTTCATAATATACACATATATATGTTTACATTTAAAAGTCTGTGTGTTTGTGTGTGTGTGTGTGTATATATATATATATATATACACACACATGTCGGAAAGAGAGAGAATGAGTGGCTTACACATGTACTTTATAATATATATGTATATATTATATACTTTATAAAGTGCATATGTATATATATATATAAATAGTCATCCACAGACAGACCGTTTCGTTCTATCAGAACTCTTCAGTGTGGCCAAACACGCAGGACGCTCGAAGCCGGGATCGAAACCCATCCAAACACACTTCAGAAAGACAGAGAAAGAGTAGCTGATACATATACTTTATAATATCTATGCATATATTATATACTTTATTAAGTGTGTGTATGTATGTATGTGTATATATATATATATATATATACACACACACACACATACATATTCTTCATAATATACACATATATGTGTTTACATTTAAAAGTCTGTGTGTTTGTGTGTGTGTGTGTATATATATATATATATATATACACATATATATTACTGGATTCTTTTGTTGTCTGTTCATACTTAGGTTAAACATTTTTCAATTTCCTTGAACCCTCAAGGCTTTATTTGAATTTCTTCTTTTAAGTTTAGTATTAACACTTTCGCAAACTTCAATTTGCCGATAAGAGAAAGATTTCCATTTTTTAAAACTCAATTAAGAAAAAAAAAAACTAAACTGAAATTTCACTCCTCACTACAAAAAGGAAGTTTGCTGTGATTATTTATTATTTAATTGTAATTAATGATGTTTAAAATTAAAAACAATGACTTTTTAAAAAGCCTTTGAAAATGTCTTACAGTTTTTTATGTTTTAGCATTACTTCATGATTAGATCATTAGACTTTGATAGAAGTTTAATATTTCACTTTTAAATGTCAGGTAGGTGAGCCTTGTTAATATAAATCTAATCCAAGAGTTGAAAAACCCATACGTTTATAAGCTAGTTATGTTTTTATGTCGATGTATTACACAGAATTATTTTTCTTTTTTATCCACAAGTTGTCATAAACAAAATTTTTAAAAATACTAACCAGCTCATTGGCATAATGAGTAGAGAGTTTGCGAATGGTCCGGGAGACCTGGGTTCAATCCCAGGTCGCATCTTTCCAAAGACTTTAAAAATTGTACTTGATACCTCCTTGCTTAACACTCAGCCATATAAGGTATGTATCAAGGATAAAGTGGAGCAATCCAGGGAAAGGAGTAGTGCTCTCCCCTACACCTTGGTGTAGTAGCTATTGAAAAGGGAGCCTTCTGGTCACCCCTGACTAAGATCGCCAACTTTACTTTACTTATTTATCTAAGATTTACATAACCTATCACTATAGACCTAATTTAAATGTTTATTTTCTTCCAAAGAAAAATATGACCCTGTCAACTGGTCTTAGAATATGCTTATTATATTTCCTGCGACAGGGTAAGTCTCCATTCCAAAAAAGGGATGTTCTTGGTTTGACCCTAAACTACTTCTGATGGAAAGGTTCTAGTTTTGGAAATTCTTCATTGCTATTTGTCCCAGGTCTACTCTGACCTAGGGCGGTAGTAGTATCTGTTTGGGTCCCATCAAGTAGATCTGTTGGAAAATTATTAAATAGGGGTATCCTGGATTTGACACTAAACTTTATCTGATGGTGAGTCTCCTGTTCTGGAGCTATGGGAAAAGGGAGTACCTCTTCATTGCCATTATTCCCAAGATAACTTTGATTTGGAGTTGTAGTATCTGTTGGGATCCCATCTAGGGGTCAAATAGATCTGTTAGAAAATGATTTGATAGGGGTGTCCAGACTATTACGCTAAACTACATCTGATGGGGAGTCTCCAGGTCTGGAGCTCTGGGAAATGAAGAGTACCTATTCATTGCCATTACTCCCTGGACAACTTTGACTCTTGTAGTGCCTGTTCGGGTCCCATTTCTGGGTTAAATAGATCTGTTGGAAAATTATTTGTATTTTGTGTTAAATAACTTGTAAGAAACAACTCTACAAAGAATGTAAATATGAACAATGAATACAATTCTCTAACCTCTGGGCATAAAATATCCTTAGTCAGATTGACATACCGTTAAAATTGATAGATCAATGAATCCAGTTAAGGTAAAATAGAGTTTTTGGATCTATGGTTATTGGGCCTCAGTTAACGTCACCTTACTGATTTATGGTCATAGGCAATGCTGAAACTTCTGCAGGTTTTGCTTAGATGTAGCACAAGGCCGCATGAATGGGGCACCCAATGAGAATCGAACTCACTCGTGTAGGTTTGCTAGTCTAACATGCTAACCATTACACCACCCGAGGTGCCCAACTTCTGCAGGTTTTGATTAACAATAAAAACTTGATGACTGCCTTTTTAGTCGGCAGTTGTTAATCTCTGATCTCACCTTAATTTTAGAGCACATAAACATGAGAGTGGACCAGTGAATCTGTTTCCTGACATATGACAGTTGGCCAATAAGTCTGTAGCCTACATGTGAGAGTAGACCAATAAGTCTGTAGCCTGACACATGAAGATGGACTGATAAGTCTATAACCTGACAGATGGAAGCTGACCAATAAGTCTGTAGCCTGACAGTTGGGAGTGGACCAATAAATCTGTAACCTGGCTGAAAAGTCTATGTCCGTAGCTTGATTCATGTGGGTGGACCAATAAGTTTATACCCTGATATAGTTAGCTGAACTTTAAGGTAATATTTTTACTTCTTAATGCAAGTAATATTCATCCCTGAATAAAGTGCATTAATAAGGAAATAAATTATGTAAAAAAAATCTATATTTTTTGAGTCAAAATAACTCCTTTTTAATCATTAGACTATCAATTTATATACATGATATACCACCTTGTTGGTTTCATTTTTTGAATTTTTTTTTGTATTAAAAAAAAAAGATCAGAAAAATAATTACAGTCTCCTCATAGTAACCAAAAAACTGATACTCATAGAGAAAAAATTTTAAATGTTTAGTAATTTTACAGAGATGTATTTCACAAGAATATTACGAGTTATACTGAGCGAATCTAAGTAGCAACATTATTTGAAAATTACGAGTTATCCTCTAGATGGCTGTGTACCCAGATGTGAAAGGGCGAGAGTAGAGAGAGAAGGCAGGGTGGAAGGGACCTGAACACATGCTTTCTCCTACTCTTGGCCTCTCATATACGGGTACCCAGCCACCTAGAGGATAACTTGTAATTTTCTTATAACATCCCACAAAACAGCAGCTGTATGACCACTTACCTCCTATCTCTAAACCATCCAAATAAGACAAACAAGCATGCAGGACACTGCTGGAGAAGAAAAGACAAACTCATAAGTGACATTCTCAGATAGATCCCTTCACACGGACGTACAAGTGTTGGGTGACCAACAAGAACTTACCTACAACAACTCTGTATGGACATAGGATGTTGTCTGGAAGACCTGCTGGGAGTGATGGATGATAGGGACGAATGATGAGAGAGTCAAGAAAATCCGTGCTAGCAGTGCAACATAATGATCATTGTTTCTTCTCCAGCTTATTTTGCTCATCTTACTTGGATGTTTTGGAAGATGGGAAGTAAATGTCTAAACAATAGCTGTATTGCAGGGTGCTCTTTCTAGGATTCATTCAAAACAGCTCACAGCAATTTTGTGTAGTACCTATCTAGCTTCTTTCTCCAGGTGTTTCATTTGAGCTCAAGTGGTGCAACCATACAATAGTACTGACATGGCTACTGCTAGTAAGGAATGCCATTTTTCTCAGAGAGATCAGATTTTCATACAGTCATTATAGCTGTCTATATCTTACCTCTGCATGTGTTGACATTGTTTTCAGTTGATGAGATATTGCTACCTAGGTATATGAACAGATCTACAAATTTCTGAAGCTTGAAGCAAATTCCTCTTATCAACACACCAGTGTTGGGTGACTAGCAAAAACTTACAATAATCAGCTTTGTGCAGATATTAGATGCCATTTACTGGACTTACGTGGAGTGATGAATGATAGGGATGGTGAGAGAGAGAGAGTCAAGAGAATTCATGCTGTCTAATGATAATGCTTATGCTTGGCTTTTTTTTTGTTCCTTATTCTCAGATACAGAGGCAGATTTGCATCAGCCTAGTCGTTTGGGGCTTTAGAATACACCAACTGTATCTCTACAGAGGGGTAAGACCTACCTGCCCCGAATGAGTGTTCTAGATATGATCCTAAACAATCTGATGATGAAGCTCCAATAATACTAAATTTTTAAGGAATGCAGAGTATCCCTTCATTGCCATTGCTCTGGCCTGAAGTGGTAGCACATGAAAGAGTCCTATCTATGAGTCAAATAGAACTGTTTGAGGAGAGTGTCCTTGTGGCGTAATGGTTAAAGTGATGGACTGCGGAATCGTAGTAAGCGAGTACATATTCCAGTCGCGCTATTATGTTCACTTTCGGGCAAATACCCTTGGGAAAGGTATGAACCCCCTTATCCTCCCAGCTATGGGTTAAATAGTACCACTACTGTTCTTCTAGAATGATGGCTTTGGCTTTAAATAACCTACAGAGGTTGATATGCCATTAAACAAAGAAAGCAAATCAAACCAACCAAAAAAAGATGAATTAGATATAAATGTAAAAAAAATTTAACAAATCACAAAATTAATACTATATAGCTACATAAATAGCCATGCAATATCAACCAGACTGCTCTTTCCATCAGGCCTTACAAACTGAATCACCCTTCCCATCATGCCTTATACAACAATATATAAAGATATACCCACCACATGGCAATCTATTGGTCTGGTGATTGTATAGGCGAGAAACTGAAAGTCATCAAATGGCTTTCTGTGTGTATGCTATCCTCACTTCGATTATCACCAATATTGAGCACTCTTTATAAATACAGCAAACTATATATATATATATATATATATATATATAGAGAGAGAGAGAGAGTATATAATAATAAATAAATATATATTAGATTTATATATTTGATGCCATGGAAGTTTGTCTGCGGCCTTAGGTGTCAGGAAGTTTTACAAACAACAATCCATAAAACCAAAGGTCACAGACAAACTTCCATGGCATTGAATATATAAATCTAATATATATTTATTATTATTATATAATAGCTCTATCTCAGATATTGAGCACTCTCTAAAGTATATTGCACTTGGTTTACCACAAACCCACAAAGTGAATTAGTGACAGCCAAAACTGTTACAATATATATATATATATATATATATATAATATGTGGAGGAAAATACTGAAAAACAAAGTAATCCAAGGTAAAGAATTTAAGATGAAAGAAAGTCGACCTTATAACGTTTTGGTTTCAATAAACCATCATCAGGACTTAGAAAAGATGTTATGAAGTGTCATCAGATCATCAATGGATGCTTAAAAAAAAATAAAACAAAATATAATCTTTTGTTTTGTTTTGTATTTCGTTAAGCATCCATTGGTGACTTAACGACACCTCATAACGTCTTTTCTGAGTTCTAATAATGGTTTATTGAAACTGAAACTTTATAATGCCAACTTTCTTTCGTCTTTGATTCTTCAATTTGGATTGCTTTGCTTTTCAATCTCTCTCTTTCTATCTATTCATATTTACCAACCCTTCCACTCGAGCTGGATATGACACAAGATCAATTTTTAAGCGAAGTTTAACAGGTTTGAATTCAGAGTTTTCCTTCTCCTAGACTAGTTGCCTCACCAAGGCTGAAGAATCTAGTCTGCCCTACTATTCACCCATAACTGGAGGGAGAATATTTGGATTCATACCTTTCCCAAGTACCTATCTATCTATCTATCTATCTTGTCATCCACAGCTAGACTGTTTCATTGTATCACAGCTCTTCAGTGTGGCTAGACACATAGGGCGCTTGAAGCTGGGATTGAAACCTACCCAACTTTACGTTAGACTTAGTATCAGACTGCTCGGCCAACAAGCGTACCACATCAGCTTGGGAATTATAAGGTATTAAGCAGCAGCAGCAGCAGCAGCATTTGCTTATTTACATTTTATATCTTACCGGATACCAGAGTGCTCAATTTGTTCACAGAGCTTTGCATTATGCGAGTGGCAGCCGAAAAGTTGGTTGGTTAATTTTTATTGCATGTCAATCTTGTTAGGTTATTTTAGGTCAAAGTCAGTTTTTTTTTTAGGGGGGGGGTAGTAATTATATCCTTTCAAGTAACTGATGACAATAATCTTTTGAAGACAATTACAGCTACAATTAATTATTCTTAATACAAATAACTTGTACACAGTTAAAACAATTTCAATTATCACTTTCTAGTACTGAGAATATTCAAACAGATCTATTTGAAACATAGATGGAAATCTTACAAATACTACCACTTGAGGTCAGAGTGGACCTGGCAGTAATGCCAATGAAAGGGTGCCTCATACACTCCACTGCTGGAACCTAACCTCCAAATGCAGATTAGTGTCATATCACAGATACCTTTATTTGGATGGGGGAGGGTCATACTCCTCTGCAAGGGATGCAGTTGCTATGATCTTGCCACTGTAAACTAAACTCTCACACATACACAAATGCACAAACACTTATTCACACACACACCCATACACACACACACACACATACACCCACACACAAATGCGTGTACATGCACACACACACACACACTCATGCGCATACATTCACACATAAATGCACACACACAAACACACACCCATACACAAATGCATGCGTGCACACACGCACACTAATATTCATACTCAAACGCACTCACCCATACACAAATGCGCACGCGCACACACACACACACACACTAATACCCATACTCAAAAACACACACACACAAGCTTTTTGCGTCTGGGTTATTAAATAAGCAAAAGCAAGCTTGTATTAGCCTAGTGGTTGTATAATGACACTGCAAATTCTGGCATTTGTCATTTATTAAGCTTAGCTTAGTCTGGCTCAAGGTCAGAAGTTTAGGACATCCTGTGAAAATCAAACCCACTAGAAATGATTTGCTAGCTTAGATTTGGCCGTAGATCATAAATATGAGGCACTTTTTGAGACTCCCGCTCTTTATTCTCTAATTAGTCTGTGAGATGAAATTTGTTACTCATTATAATTTAATGAAAGAATTATATTTTAGCAACAACTTTATATATATTGATCAAACATTTGACTTTTTTTTATCATTGTTTGTACCCACTGACTTTAACATTACTTCAGTTTCCTTATTTAATTTTAGATATTTCCTGTATTGAAAAATATTTCAAATCTGACAACTGAACAAGAAATTTGTGTATTTCAATCCAAAATTTGTTTTGGAATCTTGTATATTATCCTT
>OY757938.1:57342690-57370190 GCA_963585895.1 Sepioteuthis lessoniana | reverse complement strand
GAAATGTATGGAATGCTTCAGACTGCTTTTCAACCATCTTGCATGAATCAAGCATCAGTTTTTGAGTGGCATAAGAGACTCAAGGAAGGCAGGGAGTCTGTGAGGGATGATGAGAAGTGTGGGAGGAGTAAGGAAGTCAATACACTACAGTTGATTGGCCAAAGGGTTACAGTTTGGGGCTGCTATGTTGAGGTTTTAAGGGAGTTCAGGAAGAGATTCTGTTGGAAGAGGCCAGCACTCTTCAAATTGGGTCTTCAAATTGGCATTTCCAGGAGGAAAATGCACCAGTCCACGACTCCATCCTTCTCACTGATTATTTGACCAAGATGGGCATCAAGACACTTCCTCACTGTCCCAGACCTTGGTCCCTGTAACTTTTGGTTATTCCCTAAGCTCAGTGGTTGTCATTATGAGACAATTGAGGAGATGAAAGAGGCTGTGACAAAGGTCATTGACATGCTCATACAAGAAGACTTCCATGGGACCTTCGAGAAGTTGTTGGAATGGTACAACAAGTGCATTGCAGCCGGAGGAGATTACTTCGAAGGGGACTAGAGTTTCATGTGTGTACTATCAATAAAAGTGCCCATACAAAAAAGTCTGGAAACTTATTTAATGATCCTCATACAATAATTAGAAATGATTTTAAACAGGTAACTACTTTATTATCCCAAACAGATCTGTTCAGCTCATAAATAAGACTCTAACAAGTACTACTCCAGGTCAGAGTGGACATTGGAGTAATGGTCATGAAGGGCTATTCCACTCTGCTTAGAGCTCTAAAACTAGAGTCTCACTAATGGATGCAGTTTCATGTTATACTCAAGACATCCCTTTTGTTGGGTTTGACTCTTCTGCGGAGGATACCATCTGTGTATTCTAAGCCCTCCTGAGAAGTAGTGAACAATAACGGAATATACAGACATCGATCCATGACTTTGTGTTGTAAGCCCTTGGACTATCATTTACAGCATGTGTAACAGGTTAAATCTTTTCTTCTATACTTCACATAGTATAATGGTTAGCAAGCTGGATCTGTAGGTCATTAGTTGTTAGTTTGATTCTAACTGGGTGCGCCATACTTCTGTCCTTGTGCCACATCTAAGCAAAGCTTAGTAAATAACTATGAATTTTAGTTATAATCTGAGGAAAATAGAGGATTTCATTTATGTAAACAATAATACACGGCACTGCTACATGTCAATGAGGTAGAATTGGGTTTATGACGGAAATCATAATTTGAATTAACTGAAAACAAATTTTAAAAAATTATGAGCACAAACTTTGACATAATTTTTTTTACCTTTGTTGTTTGTTTATGACACACAAAATCCGTTCGGTGAAAAATATCCTGAAAAAGATAATACTGTTTTGAGATTCAACTCTATTCCCCAATGACCTTCTGGGTTTAAAAATCACTGCCCAATTCTAATATGAGTTCTTGGCAACCTGGCTGTCATTGCTAATTGAATATTTTCTATTCTATTTAATTTTCATTTGCAATGAAAAATTCTTTGGATTTTTCAAATGTGTAGTAAATTCTTTGGCTGCTCTTTTTCTTTTTTTTTGTCTTTCTGGAAAAAAAAAAAAAAATTAGTTTGCTCAACAGACAGATGGAGAAAAATCACAATTTTTTCCCCTCGTTCTTTTAAAACATTATTTAAATTGGGTAGCAGACACATAAAGTTAACTGCTGGCCGAGTACAATATTTTAAAATGATTTAATGGGTTTATGAGTGCATACCCTCTTTAACTCTCTCTGTTGACGTTCTTATATGTATGTCTAATTCTTGAAACAATTTTTCACAACTGGTTCTTATTTCTCACTCAGTTTCCTTCTGTGTTTCAACTGATTCCTGCTATTCTCTTTATCTCAACTAGCAAGTGTCTCTCACTCTCAACTGGTTTCCATTTCTCTCTCTCAGCTAGTTCTTTCTCTCTCTCTCTCAGCTAGTTCTTTTTCTCTCTCTCTCTCTCTCTCTCAGCTGGTTCTTTCTCTCTCTCTCTCTCTCTCTCTTAGCTGGTTCTTTCTCTCTCTCTCTCTCTCTCAGCTGGTTCTTTTCTCTCTCTCTCTCTCTCGCAAATGGTTCCCTCTATTCTTTCTCACTTAAATGGCTCTTGTCTCTCGTTTTATCTTTCTAAACTAGCTTTCTTCTTCTCCCTCTCTTTCAACTGGCTCTCATTTCGTTCTCTCTCTTTTTCTATCAACTGGATCTTATCTCTTGCTCTCTTTACTATGGCTTATGTCTATCTCTCAATTGGATCTCTCATCTTTCTCTCTCAAGGATTTTGTCTCTCTCCTGACTCCCACCTCTTGCTCTTTTAACTGAATCTTATCTGGCTCTCTCTCTCTCTCTCTCTCTCTCTCAATGGGATCTCATCTCTCTCCTAGATTTCACCTGGCTCTTGTCTCTCACTCTCTCTTACCTGGCTCTTGTCTCTTTCTATCTCACAACTGGATCTCATCTCTCACAAGGCTCTCCTCTGTCTCTCTTTTTCTCTCTCTCTCAACAGGATCAAATCTCTTGCTCTTATCTCTCCCTCTCTCTTTCTCTCTCATTTGAATCTTGTCTCTTGTTCTCTCTTGCTTGGCTCTTATCTCTGTCTCTCTGGATTTCATCTCTTTCTCTCTCAACTGGCTCATCTCTCTCCCTCTCTTTCAAGTTGTTTCTGTCTCTCTTTCTCTCAACTAGTTTTAAACCTATAGTTTCTTGCAAATTTTCAAATGTCAAAAAAAAAGAAAAAATTTGGAAAAATCTAAAGAATTTCTCAAACTTTATTTCCAGCATTTTTCAGAGCAAATTTCATGACACAAAATGATGCAAATTTCATGATACAAAAAGTTACTCAGATTCTTGACAGGATGCAATATATTTTATTAAAACTGGTTGGGTTTTACCTCAGATATTAGAAAACTAAAATCTGCAAAGTTAAAACAACAAAAAAAGAAGCTGACGTTGTATGATTACCAGATGATCACACATGTCCACTGGAGAAATGAGTATTTTCTTCTCCAATTAAACAAATAAATAAATAAATAAAATTAGTCTATATGAAAAAAAAAAAAAATCTTTGCATGCCAACTTTTTTTTCTTTGCTTTGCATGAGGAAATTTAAAAAAAAAATGTCATTTTTATATTTTACAAAATGATCTGTGAATCCATTGTAATTGCAGTCCATGATGATATTGATGCTTCTATTTAGGAAGGAGGGAGAGATTCTAGTTTGCATTCCATAGTTAACAATGATCTGTGATGATATAAGTGCTTCTATTTAGGAAGAAGAGGATTCTAATAAACATTTTATAATTAACAGTGGTCCATGGTGATATTGATGCTTCTATTTAAGGAGTGAGGAACTTGTATGGATCTTTCATAATTAACGATGGTCAATGATGATGTCGAGGAAGGAAAGAAGGATTCTAATTAGCATTTCATAGTTAACTTCATTATATTGGGAATTTAGATGATTGATAAAATGCAATTGAGACATCACAAAATTATTGTTCATTTACAAATTGGAATGGAAATTTCTTTATTCTCTAAAAGCATTTTAAATGTATTGCACAAAGCAAAATATCTCCGCTTGCTTTTTTTGTTTTTAATGAATTTTTTTACGAAGATAATCAGGAGGCACTTGTGGCGTAACAGTTTTAGTGATAGGAAATGGACTCAGTGATCCGAGTTCAAATTCTTGGCACCGCTTGCAAAAATCATTAATTTTTTCTCTTACTTTCCAGTTATGTGTAAATAGTTGTATAGATTAGGCTCTTTAGCCTTGGTATGGCACCCAGTCTAGGAGAAGGAAATCACTGAATTCAAACCAGTTGTGCTCTGCTTAAAAATTAACCTTATGTTGCATCCTGTCCATAGCAGATGGGTTGGGTAAATACATAGAATTTTGGAGCCTTATGTTATATAATGATTATCAAGCTAAACTAGTAGACCATTGCTTGTGAGTTTGATTCTCACTGGGTACCAAAGTAAGTTTAATATAATGAACATTTTAGTTATATATAAACATTTCAAGAAGATAGAAAAAAATCTAAGCTTATTTTATCAATAGGATTTATGTGTTTAGATTTATAGAGAAATCTATGCACTAGTAAAGTTTTGCTTTCTCTTGAAAATAAAACTCTTACTTTGGTTCCGTACCAAGTACCTTGTTGGTTAGACTCATTAGCATTCTGGCTCAGTTGGCTGGGGCTGTAGAATACAGCAACTGCATCTCTGCAGAGGGTTAAGACCCCTCACCTCCACCCATGAGTGTTCCGGATTTGACATTAAACAATCTGATGGTGAGGCTTTGGGGAATTTGGAGTGCTCCTTCATTGCCGTTGCTCACGGGTCAAATAGAATTGTTGACATTTAAACTTAGTGCAAACAAATGACTTATGCTAAATTGAATTGTTAGAAATAGAACTGTTTGATTATTTAACTGTGTGTATCTTCAAAATGTGTTTACAAATTATATATTTAATATATAAGTAAAAACAGGATTTAGCATTAAATGACCAACGATGCCATAAAAACAAACCAATTATCAGCATTCATCTATCAAACTGAAACTCTCTCTCAAGATATACATATGTACAGGAGACGCCTGTGATATAATAGATATCATGGTTAGAAATGGACACAGCGACTCGAGTTCAAAGCCAGGATGAGGCCGTTTTCATTCCACATAGTGCTTATACCCTTCGGAAAGGTATGAATCCCACTATTCTCTCTGCAGCTGTGGATAAAATTGTAGGGCAAACAGGGCTCTTTAGTCTGGTCTAGGCGAAAGAAAACTCTATTCAACTCTGCATAAAAAAGTGACCTTATGTCGCTTCCTGCTTGTATGGAGGAGTTGGCACATATATTCATATGTACATTTCGTGTCTAGACATTCATGTCTTTGTCTGTGAATTTGTGTGCGTAAGTGAAATGAAAACATGAAATTTGTCAAGTATGAAACTATAATAGATATGTACAGCTAAACATGTGTACACTGAAATAAATAAATATATATATATATATATATATATATATATATATATATATATACACACTGATAGATTTGAACAGAGAGTGAGGGATAAGAATGTATATAGTACAATTAGGGAAAAGATTGACTCATACGACTATGCTAAGATATAAATACACTAAGAAAGGGATAGAAACATACTAGCAAATATTCACATATAATATTGTAAGGAGATGGATAGTGTGTGATAGATTGGTATTTTCTGTTAATTGGTTGGCACTACACTAATTTGTAAGTCTCATTGGGAGGGGGGTCCTACCTCTGTGCAGAGATGCAGTTGGTGTATTTTACAGCCTCAGCTGACTGGGCTGATATAACTTTATGTAAATTATTTGTATTAGATAAAAATACTTTATATTATAACTGTATGCAAAAAATGTACAATGCATATGATTCCCTAACTTTTAAGCAGAAAATAACCGTTGATGGGTTGACATGCCATTAAGATCAATTTTTGAAAGTTGTTGCATAGGGTAATACTGGAAAGTTTTTGACTTGACCAAAAGAGGAATGAAGTTTTTGATTTGACCAAGAGAGGAATGAAGTTTTTGACTTGACCAAGAGACGAATGAAGTTTATGACTTGACCAAGAGAGGAATGAAGTTTATGACTTGATCAAGATAGGAATGAATATTTATCCATCAGTTCCACACACTTGGTGTATTGTTCTCACATTTTTTAGCTTCCTCCTTCTAGAAAAAAAAATTCTATTCTAGGTTGGACTGAGAACTTTACAGCAATCTCTCAGGCTGCTCAAGGTCAAACTTTTTGCTGTCAATACTTTGTGATGATTTATATGACACTCTCCCATTAAAAAATTAAAGAAAACTATTGAAATTCAATACTCAACTTAATCAAGAAAAACTTTTAAATTTCTTACAATGTATTTGTTTATTAGAGCTACTGTATTCAGTAAGTTGGAAGTCAAATAGAGATGAGGAAATCTAGAATATCAGATCAAGTGTGGAGGGAAAAAATGTAGGGTTACTAATCCTTGTGGAATAAAGTCAGAATGATAAATACAGAGGTGGACTGAGCTGTAGGACAAATGAACAGTGTTTACGGGCCCAAAGCAACAAGTAGCTCGGAGTTTAATTTTTGAAGTGGCCTCAAAGGAATTTGTTATAATTGTTTTAACACTATGAATCTCTGCTGTTTTGTTAACAGTGTCTGCTCAGTATGCTAATAATGGTACTCTGAAACATCGGAAAAAAATTCTAATTCAATAGATGTCTCAATATTTTTGGATATGTAAAACTTTAGAAACAAATGTTTCATTAAGAGTCCACATATCTATATGGTTTGAATGATATAGTGGTATGGGTTAAGGAACCTATGACCCTTTTTGCTTAGGGGCCCAGATCTATCAGTCCTGTACATATCTGTATAGAATGGATGGTCATGTGAGATGGTTTAAGGAGCCAATGGCCCTTTTTGCCTATGGGGCCCAGATCTATCAGTCCTGTACATATCTGTATAGAATATATTGTCATGTGAGATAGTTTAAGGAACCAATGACCCATTTTGCCTAGGGGACCAAATCTATTTATCCTGTACATATCTGTATAGAATGGATGGTCATGTGAGATGGTTTAAGGAGTCAGTGACCCATTTTGCCCTGGGGTCCAGATCAAAGTCTGTCCTTGCACAAAGAACAAATGAGGCTCTTGAAAGGATCAGCACATCTGATAGGCTCGAAGAACTTATGCAATAGACCTAGCATAGAAATGAATTCCTTTAATTAACAAAATACATTTGACTGAAATCTCAAAGAACTAATTACCAGATTACACTAGAACGGTGCGAAGGGTTGAATCATTTAGATGCATAGTAAGCCGTCTTGAAAGTTGTTTTTTTTTTTAATCTTCTATATTTCTTGATAATATTCAATTTCCTTTGACAGCGTTCTGCTTTTTAAATTCATCAGCATCTCAGTTTTATCCAACTCTGCGTTTACGTAATTTTGTAATGATATAAAAAAAAACTAAAAATGAACTCTTTAAAAAAACTCTCTTTACACATGCAAACAACCCCTGATGATGGCCTATGAAAGGTCTGAAAGCGCCCAGGACAATTTTGGTAAATCCATCCACCAATTCCAACCTGAAAGCAAGATACTTATCAAGAAACTTGAAAGGATCTTAGTAAAATTGTTGTATAATTGTGAAAGAATTGTTTTTATATTATCATTTTTCGTTGGTTATATCTTATCTTTCGGTTAGTTTGGCTTAGAACTATTCGGCTTAGTGCACGTGCAGGGGCACACATTGAGCGCAGGTGTTCATGCGACAATCACAGATGTCATAATAAAAACCCCAGATAGGAAATGAGACTGGAGATGTGGATGACGTCATGCCCGGAAGCGATGGGCTGAGGATTTCGGGTGATTTTTGAAAAAAAGCAGTTAGTTGAGATTTGGACCTGGGCGAGGCCAGTTATAGACTATGGGATGCCCGCGCGTTGTTGGGTCAGGTGCAACAGTCAACATAGTAGAAATTGTGTGTCTCTCTCGTCGTGTCGAAAAACCTAAACTTAAAGAAGATAATAAAAGTTTTGTACCTGAACAAAGAAAGTCGTCAGTGTTTCGGGATTCCGATGCATATGAACATTTCACGTATCCGTATATTTTACGTATTCGTATTTGGCTATGTTACAAAATTATATCGACAAAATGTAACTTTATTATTTAATAATATATCCTATTTCTATAATAAATCATTTCATTCTCATTTCAAGTGAAACAGATTCAATCAAAATTGTTGCTAAATGCATATTTTTCAATATTCCAGCATGTGAATTTTTTTAACATGACAGCATTCATGATCTGGGGTGAAGAAGTTTTACAAGAACACAGAAAAATCAATTGTTCTGTTTAAAGAGCCCTCCGATAATTCAGTAGGGAGGATAGAGAATAGAAAAATATTTTAGATTTTTTAAATTCCTTTGTAATAAAGATTTTAGACAATCAAATTTTCATTTCTTCAGTGGAATTCATTTTGTCTGTGTGTTGAGTGGGGACCCGATTATTTTTCTCTTCTATGTTGTTTATTGTATAAAATGTTTCAGCCGTTGCACTCTTTAGCCTTCTTCTGGCAAATTTCCATCTGGAATTGTCAACGTCCATGCAAAAACGAAACTGATTTACAATAAACACTAACAAAACTAAGAAAAAGTCTTCAGTGGAAGTTATTCATTCTTATTTCATTTTTATTTCATCCTGTTTTTTTTTTATTAGATCCATTTTTTTAAAATTTAGATTTGTTAGAAATTCAAAAGGTTACCTGGTGTTGTCTGGGAATCGAAAACCAAACATTGAATAACGACAGAAGCCAAAAGGATAAAAATGAATATAGAAAAGTTTTTCGTGTTTTAGTTTTTAATTCCAGAATAAATCAGTTTATTAGAGTATATATGTATATACGAAAGTCATTCAATAAATAATGTGAATTTTGCCTAAGGAGATGGTAATAGAAAATCGGTGTTTTTATTTACCGCTACGCCCAGAACTTTTTTTAAACCGAAGAGTCAGTTTACTTCCAGTCCGATGACTGTCTTTTCGGCTCAGGCTCATAGTGGCAAACCCATGTTTAATCCATTTGTGAAGAGTTTTTTGACTAAAACATCCTTATATATTTGATTTCAGACGTCTGTCTAAACCTGCAACACTCTGATTTACCGCCATTTTGAATAGTCCTGAAACCAATATATTTGCGAGATTAAATAAATTTTTGCCACAGACCAATTCGAAACAATGCAAAGCTAACATTTATGGAAAAAAAATTTGAAAAAAATTATCTTTATTGAATTATCCTTATATATATATATATATATATATATATATATATATATATATATATATATATATAATGTGTGTGTGTGTGAATAGATAAAGCGAGAGAATGTTTGGCTGTAAATTGTAAAATATAAAAGCAACTAGTTTGTTGTTTTCCCTTTATACAGTGCTCAGTATCAAAAGATCGGTCTACTCATACTTTGCAAGATCTTAAAATTATGATTTAAGTTTCATAGTAATTCAAATATATATATATAATTAAATAACTTAATAATAGCACTTACGGTAAGGGAAAAAAACGCTAGTAATTCGAAGATAAAAATATACAACGAATCACTGTCTAGGGGGAAAATATATATATATATATATATTGGGAAAAAAAAGAAAAGGCCAACCTTGTCACACCAATTGAATAAAATCAACGGATACGCAGTCGATTGGTCAAAAGAAAAAACCACCGTAAATTGCTGCTAAGCTACAAGTGCAAAAAGTGCTTAATACTAAGTAGAGCAAAATAGTGACAAAAATTATTTCATGAGCCAGGAACTAACCTAGTAGTAGGTTAGTTTCTGACTCAGGAAATATTTTTTGTCACTATATATATTTTTTTTTATGCGGTATTCTATATATGTGTGTCTGTGTAAGAATTATAATGATTTTAGTCAATGTCTTTGTGTAAGAAATTCTTAATTTGTTTTTATTGACAGTTTTAAATGAGGATTTTCAGGTTTTACATGTGTGTGGTAATGATTTCAGACGATGTTGTTAAGAATTATAACTGAAAAATAGAAACAATTGTTAAAATTAACAATTTATTTGTACGATGACATTTTTCACCTACACGTCTTCATCAGATACTGTGGAATTGTTTTTAAAATGATAACAGAATTTGTTGACGTAAATCGTCATGGGAACATAGTTATTGATTGTTGGTTGCCTGGAAGCCTTTAAATTTTAAATTGGCAAAAAAAAAAATGTGATTACTATTATTATTGTGAAATATAAAAAAAAAATTATTGAAAAAATTTTAAAAAATAGTTCATATAAGTTGCTGTCTCTTACGTTGTAAAGCATAAAGCATGTTTCATGATTGCTTAATAGTTGGTATTAACAATATGGCCGCCGGAGTTGTCTTCGTGGTGTAATGGTTAAAGCGCTGGACTTCGGAATCTTAGTAAGCGAGTTCGGACTCTACGGTCAAACTATTACATTCACTTTCGGACAAATACCCTATACCAAATAGGTATGAACCCACTTATCCTTCCAGCTATGGGTTAAATAGTACCACTACTATTCTTCTAGAAGAATGGCCTTGGCATTAAATAACCCAAGAAGGTTTATATGCTATTAAAACATAACCAAAGAAAGTTGATATGCCATTAAAGTAAACAAATGAACATGGCCGCCATGAACCTTTCGTACTGTAATCAGTCACGACCCTCGATTGAAAAAAAATCACTAAAAATCGGATAATTATCCGATTTCAAGGAAATTTCCTGTATTCATTTATTTATTTTATCAAAAGGGTTCGTTTTTTTTCTCAGGTCGTTTAATTTTCCCACACCCTATGTTTGTAACGCTATTTAATCGGTTGGGTTAAATGATATTTTCGGTATATAATAAAACGATAGGTCTGAAAGTGTGAATGACATATTTTTTTTTTAGTCGGAAGAAAATAGTGTCGCACTGTGAATATTAAATTTAAAAAAAATGTTTTGAGAGTTTTTAATATTATAATTTAATAGAAAATTTTTTTTTAGATAATTAAGGAAATAATTCTGTATCGATATTTTTTCTGCTTAAGGAGCCTTTGATCCTTATTGCTTATGGGCAGGTCTATCAGTCCTGTACATATCTGTATAGAATGGATGGTAGTGGGAGACGGTTTAAAGAGCCAATGACCCTTTTTGCTCAGGATTACAGATCAAGGTCTGCCCTCGCATAAAGAACAAATAAGGCTCTTGAAAGGACCAGCACATCTGATAGGCTCTAATAACCTCAGCAGTAGACCTACCATAAAAATGAACTTGTTACGAGAACCTTTAATTAAGAAAGAACACTTGCTTAAAAAAATTTGTAGGAGGGGCTAAAATTTGCATTAGATTTTGACTTACAAGAAAGTGGGAGATTTTTTTACTTTTAATAATTATGATCTTGCTATCTTTCGATCAAAATTAATCTTCGATCTTAAACATTAACTTGAATTATTTTGTAATTCCTTTTAAAGGGAAAAAGATCGGTATATCGTTTCGGAATATCGTTTGTACCTACTTTAATAGTAGATCGATCTAGATGGTTCAGTAACATCAAGAAACCTTTCAAGAAATTAAATATCAGCAATAAAGATGTAAAGTGAATGACGTTGTTTTCCAGTTTTGCGGTTCATTCAATTTTTTTAGCGAGAACTTCCCACAGACTGGAGATTTATTTGGGTGACTCCAAAGTTTTGAAATATTTTGGTATGTGCTGTTTTGCATCACGTGACTGAAGGCACTCTCCGTGGTTCGTATTACCGTGGTAGTTGGTGTACTGATACTCCGGGTATGATTTGACATATAGCGGTTCGGGAAATGTTAATTTCCCTAACACTATATATTTTAGGCAACACAAATGAATAACAAAACTTCTTTTAACAACATAACAAAGTAAGATTTATTACAGTAGCAGGCGTGAAGGAGTGAGAGTGAGAAAGTGTCTCTTTTGCGTCGCTGGTCAGTATGCTGGTCCTTGGTTCGTAGGAAGCGTGTTTAAAGCTAGCAGTGAGCGTAGTGTTCCAAGTGGAATCAGTGGCGGTCATGTGAGAGAGATGTGTTTCTTCTGTTAGCTCCGGGCTCTCTCTCTCTGACGTTGTCCATTCTACAGAAAAGGGACCAGAAAAAAATAGTTCCTGAGAGGGAGAAGGAATCAATGCGCTCTGCCAGTTGATTGGTCAGTGAGTGACCGATTCTCTTAACAGGGGCATTGATTCGCGAAAGGAAATAGATCTGTGGCTGCTACAGACAGCTGCACAGATGAACGTTCCACTTAGTCTAATTTTGCAACTTATGTTTTACGAGTTAGAACCGGGCCATAACACCTCAGAAGCAACCAAAAAACGGTTGTTGCATGAAAAGTGAAGGCGCATTTAAACACTGTACAGTCACCAGATAGTTCAAGAAATTTCGTGCGAGTTGCAAGAAACTTAACGATCAGGCGATGTCAGGTAAGACTAAAACCATGGATTCTAAAGCCGTCCTCGAAACCATCGAGGCAAATCCGGCGTGTAGCACTCGGAGAGTATCAGGCGAATTTGGCATCGCACTGTCGAGTGTGATTTTGTCACTTCACGACGTCGACAAAAGCATAAAAAATATTAGAAAACTTTTAACTCGCTCTAGTAACAATTATTGTCGCAAGGATAAAGGTATTGCTTTTAGTGTCGCCTTTCTCCATCTCGTAGAGAATATAACATCATAAACCAGGGTTTCTCAGGCTTTTTACTTGATGCAGAACTCCTTGTAACCAAATTTAATGTCTATTCAACCACAAATAAGTTAATTGAATATTGTGGCAATACACTTTCCTTTCTCAAACACTGGGGTGACCGTTCTGCTTGGTTGATTATGTCATCGGATAGCACAATCGATCCGTTTATCTACCCACGTTGTGTTTTTGATCCAGACAGCAGAACAATCACTAATCTGAGCTGCCAGTTGAAGAGAGGACCGATGAGACCACACAATTAAGAAAAAAAAAAGAAAAAAGAAAAAGTCGAACGCTAACTGGCAGAACAGAAAACGGCTTTGTTACAACAATAATATTGAGTTTTAGATTCACCCTTTCCGATAGGTAGTAGTTACAGAACGGACGCCTAATTATCAGTGCGTCAGTTTCTCAGCATTTAAAGTCAGGTACGAGACGTCTCAAATTATCGTATAAGTTTTAGACTTTTCTCGCTTTCTATAGTCTGGTAATAAGACAATCTCAAATGGTGGTTATGTTCACCTTTCTCAGGCCTCTGGCTTTTAACTTCTCCCAGTTTCTTGATAACTTGGTTCAAATCATTAAAGTTAACAAAAATTTTCCACCTTTCGAATTAAAAAAAAAATGTTATTCAAAATGTTTCGTTTTCAACCTACAGTTGTATTCAGCTGGCTGACAGGCCTTGACCCCTGGTTGAACCCACTTTTCCACTTCGCCATCTGTGTACAACCGAATTAATAATTCCCTTCAAATTTTTTGTTGACAAAACAATTCGCTTCCTTCTTTTTTCGAGTCCCAGCTGAACAATAACAATGTATTTTTCACGTATTCTTTCTCATCAAAATAACATGTTTTCGATTTGTTCTTATTTCATCAAGAATAAAAAAAAATATCCTGTTTGTTCTTTGGTGATGTACTGGTTATACTTCTAAAATCTATTTCCGTTAATTTTCATTTTTGTTATGTATTACCTGAATAAAGTTAGTACGTAACAAAAATGAATTTGAACTGGGCCATAAAAATCTATTTCGGTTGATTCTTATTTTTCTTGTTAATACATTAATTCTCTGATCCATTGGGTCACAATATTGCCCCTCCCTTTTTTATTTATTCATCTCACTCGATGCCGTGGTGACAGTATTTTCCCCCGTGCTTTCGGTTTCTAGATTAAAATTTTTACTACGTACAGGAAAGCTTTTAGATTGAATCCATACCAACACCCATGACAACGACCATCATGTTGGTGAGGCTTAGAATAAGCTAACTGTATCCTCTGCCTTGAGAGTAAGACATACTCCCTTCATGCAAAACAAAGGGGTGTGTTGTTTATGTCACTTAGTTACATCTGATTGCAAGGCTCCAGTTTTGGAAATGTGGGGAGTGTTGAATACAGGGCTACAGACGAACATTTTTTTTACGACTGTCTTGGAAGTTCATTTTAACAGCCTTGAAATTAAGATTTAAAAAAAAAAGATTATTGGTCATCATCTGTAGTTGTTAGTAGCATTATTAAAAAAAACACACAGTTGAAACGTTTAGGGAATAAATAATATCTAGTTTTTGTCTTAAAATTGTGGTCTCGGTGGGTTTTTTTTTTCTTTCTTTTTTTTCCCAATTTTTTTTTATTTAAGAAACACAGAAACTTCAATTAAACAGGAAAGTTTTTTATTTCATTATTCGCAAACAATATTTCTAATTGATGATTCAAAAAGCACAAATCATAAATGAAATGTAACCTGATTATAAAGGTTTTATACGAGTTCATGTCAAAAGCAAAATAGAATTGAAAATATAAAAACCGGCGTCTATTTTTTTTTAACGCGTTGTGAGGAAAAAACAACAACCAAAACAAACAAACCTTTGTCAGAGAATTAGACGAATGAAGAAGAAGGAAAAAAACAAATCTGCAAAATTTTTTCCCCCTTTAATTGGCGGTTATACGTATTTTGATTTTTTTTCTTTGACTGTCCCGTGGAGGTGGAGTGTCCTTAACGAATATTCTAGTGTATCTTGGACAGCCGGAAACGTAAATCTTGAGCTCTTGTAGAGTACCACTTCATTGTTATTACTCACAGTTCCACTCTGACTTGGAATGGCTGTACCTGTTAGGGTCCTAGCTATGGGTTAAGAAAATCTGTTTAAAAATTATTGGTATTTCGGCGGAACTTGTGCAAAAAAAAAACAAAAAAAAAACTCTTAAATGGCAATATATATATATATATGAACATACGATGAACGTGATTCCCTAACCTCTTGGCATAAAATATGCCTAGATTGGTTGACATGTCATTAGAATCAATCAAATGTATCTTTTAGTGTTATGGTTGTATTTTTAAAATTCTTGATTGGAATAAAACATATTTCAGTCCCTAATAAAGTTTTTTTTTTCTTTGATTTAATGGCATATCAACACTTCATGGTTATCTAATACCTAACCCTCTTAACATATATATGATTTAAAAGCGAAAAGTTAGTAGGTAACTTTATTTTTAAATGAGCCACAACTTATTTGTTTGCACAGTCAAATGGTTTCAAGTATTGCTATATAAGTAAAGTAAAGTTGGCGACCATAGTCGAGGGTGACCCGAAGGCACCCTTTTCGATAGCTACTACACCAAGGTGTAGGGGAGGGCGCTACTCCTTCCCTCGATTGCTCCACTTTACCCTTGATCCGTACCTTATAATGCTGAGTGTTAAGCAAGGAGGCATCAAGTACCATTTTTTGAGTCTTTGGTATGACTCGACCTGGGATTGAACCCAGGTCTCCCGGGCCATTGGCGAACACTCTAACCGCTAGGATCCATGTAATAATTACTGTTTGCACACCATAAATAGTTTTAATTATCTGTTTTTAATCATTGTTATCTAACAAAAGATTTTCAGAACGTTTCTGTTGAAACAACAACTGATTTGTTTATTTTATAAGTGGTAACCCTGATCAGTATTACATTATACATTGAAACTGTTTTTAATATTTTGCAGTTTACTGACATTAATGAAGAAGATAGAGTGAAGTGTTTTCAACAGCGGACTGTTACCACTGTTGGAGTAATATTGTGTTTATTTTTAGCAAGGAAAAGTTGTAACATGCGTGTGTGTGTTTGGTTACTTCCTCGCTAAGTTTTAAAAGTAAATAAAGGAGAGAAGTTCCAAGATGTCAAAATGTTTTTATGATAGTTTTTGATGGCAGCATAGAATAAAGAGTTTACATTTGTGCTGCGAGCCTCGTGGGAAAGGAAAGAAGTAAAGAGACGAAATGGAGTTATGAGAGAGTTGAGATAGCAGCGTGTGTTGTTGGACATGCGAGGGAGGTACGTTCGCAGAATGTAGTGAAAGTCATGTTTGCCATTTGAGGAAATAAATGTTGAAGTCACTGTGAGTTTGTGTTTCTGGTGGTTTCGGGGAGAAGTGTGAATGTCTCCAGAAAATGTTGCCCAGAGGTGAATTAGTCACTAGGTGCCAGAGCGGAATTAGACTTCGCTATCGACATTTTGGGGATGAAATAAAGTTGTTCCTGTGTGTGGCGTATTAAATTTATCTAATTCATATTCAACTGGGATCCCTTGGTCTGAGAGAAAATAAACGCAAGGGGTCCATAAATTAAATAGCTTCCCTCATTGTGTCCCTGCTGCTGCTATTGAAGAACAACCAGTGAGACGTCTGCACTGAACAGAGTTGTTCAGTCAAAGAGGCTGTCTTTGGCAGCTTCCCCAATTTCTGCTGCCTGGAAAGGAGATCCAGGTTGAATAGGATAAGTCCTCCTGATTGGGTGAAATTATGCGTTGAATTAAATTAGTCACCAAACAAAAATACGAAAATTCCTTCTGCTACACCACCTACAAGCAAAGTACTTAGAGCAGTGATGCCTGACTGAATTTGGGCCATGGCCCTCTTCAGTATTTTTAAAATTCTAATGCTTCCCTTAGGTGGGTTGTCTCCCTTGGATGACCCTACTCTCTAAAACCAATTATGATACACATCTACTTGGTCAATACAGTTTTTAAACCAACCAATCACTGGCCCACATGTGTTGGCATCAGATTCAAAAACATATCCAGATCTCTTTTCTGACCAAACTCTAGAACTAACAGATGTTAAAATTGTCTCTGTTATAATTCAAGCAGTGAACAGTGGAGAGTCATGTGAAGTGTGTTGAACTTTAGGATATACAACAATGACACAATGGGATGTCCTTGTGGTTTAATAGTTAAAGCACTGGACTGTGGAATCATAGTAACAACACAAGGACTTCAGTTAACTGTTATATGCTTATTCTTGTATAACATTATATTGCCGTAAACAGAACAACTTGTTTACAACTGTAATATAGTGAGTAAGTTGGTCACCAGAAGTCTCCCTTTTCAATAGCTACTACACTGAGGTGTAGGGGAGGACTCTACTCCTTTCCCTGGATTGCTCCACTTTACCCTTGATACCTGCCTTATATTGCTGAGTGTTAAGCAAGGAGGTATGAATTACCATTTTTAAAGTTTTTGGTATGACACGACCTGGGATTGAATGCTCTAAAACTTCCAGGCTGTGTTCAGGTTTTTTCCTGTTACTAACTTTTATCAGTTATCAACTTAACCCACAAATTTTGTAGCCTAATTAATCACACCCTGACGCCCCTGTAATATTTAATTCTTGCATATTCAAAATTTTACTGCAATTCACCTAAAGGAAGATTAAAAGACCGTTAACATAGCTTCTACAAAAGCCCCACCAAAATATTACCTAGCCCCATTGGTAGGGAATGTGCTTCACATTGGTAATTACTGACTTAGCGGGAATTTAATATTCTACAGCACTTGCCTAATACTGTTAAAACGTTAATCAATATTATTGTGCTGCTTATACTAAAGCGTGGTTGATACCATTGATTCTTGATTTCATACATGATATCAGTTTGCTGTTTAGTATTAAAATGATTTTTCTCTAATTAAGTGAAAGTATATAAGTGTGTAACGGGTAATATCACCAGTTCAATGTGGCCTTGGAAGTATGTTTGTGGTGTAAGGGTTATTATTGTAGAAAATGGATGCAGTGACCCAGGTTGAAATCTAGGCAGCCCAGTTGGCTGGGGCAGTAGAATATGCCAACTGCATCTCTAAAGAAGGGTTAGACCCCCTTCTCCAACAAGTGTCCTGGATATGACACTAAACTGATCAGATGGTGAGGTTTCAGTCCTGGGTCTTTGAGGAATGTGGAGTACCCCTATGTTACTATTACTCCCAGATGACCTGGAGTAGTAGTACCTGGAGTAGTAGTACCTGTTAGAGTAGCACCTGATAGGGCCCTATTTATAGGTTAAATAGAACTGCATTCTTATGCTAAACTGAATTGTTTGTATTAGAACTGTTTGACTAAATTGAATAGCTTAAAATAGAAGTGTTTTGACAATTAAACTGTACTTACATTTAAACAGCGTGCTTATGCTAAACTGAATTAATTGAAATGAAACAATTTTTGAAATTGAAACTGTACTTACACTAAACTGAATTGTTTAATATAGAACTGTTTTGACATTTAACTGTGTATGAACAAAATCTGTACTTATACTAAACTGAATTTTCCTAATTAGAACTGTTTGAGTAAACTGAATAGCTTGAAATAGAAATGTTTTTGAAAATTAAACTGTGTACTCATGCTAAACTGAATTGTTTGAAATAGAACTATTTGCATAAAAATGGGTTTGGCATTAAATAACCTACAAAGGTTGATATGCCATAAAACCCAATCAAACAAATCTAGAACGAGACTCTTTACTTTTCATTAAGTACTAATATCCTTGGAAATGGCAGAAAATCTATCTCCACTCTCCCTTCTGCTCTGTGTTAAAATAGTGGGTCAGACTAAGTTCTCTGACCTGGTAGGTTTGTAAGCCAGTCTTGGAAAACTGAATTTAAATTTCCTATCAACATGTCAGTGTGGATCGGTAAATTTGTTGCTTTGAGTTAGGTCAGTGATCGTTTAAGTCAAATCTGAGATTATTCCTTACTACTGATACCATATATCTCAGTATGACTTATCACATGTTACTTGAGAGGAGATGGGCGCTGCTTTGTAAATCTCATTACCCCAAGAGATGTTATGAAGAGGAATTGCTTAGCGCTAAGAAGATCTGTAAAATATTATAGGACTCTGGTAATATAAACATATAGCTTTACTCATTCTTAACTTGTAATACAGTACCTATGGTCAATTATCAAGGTCAGAAAATAAGTTGTCACAGTCAGGGCTTGGAAGTCATTGCATAAATCCGACTATGACCCCAACTAGCCAGTTAATGGTACCTCTGACCCTGACTTGTTAGTTTATGGGGCCTTTGACCTTTATTGGTCAGCTTTTGGCTTCAACTTGTCGGTTTATAGAGCCATTGATGACATCATAGTGTTAGAACTACCTGTTATTAAATCGACTTTCATTTATATGAATCAAATAAAAGGTCTTTCAAAGTCCTTAAAAAAACAACTGGTTGGGAAATATTATTTGTGATCACATATGCTGTTCCCTAGTACATCCTCTGAGAGCTTATAATGCATGCAATAATACAAGCTTATTTTTTAGAATCTTCTTTGTTTGCCAATGGTCTGGGAGACCGGGGTTCAATCCCAGATCAAGTAATACCAAAGACTCAAAAAATGGTTCTTGAAGCCGCCTTGCTTAACACTCAGCATTATAAGGTACAGACCAAGGGTAAAGTGGAGCAATCCAGAGAGAAAGGAGTAGTGCCCTCCCCTACACCTTGGTGTAGTAGCTATCGAAAAGGGAGTCTTCGGGTCACCCTCTTCTATGGTTGCCAACTTTACTTACTGATATTTGAGGTGTGATCCACACTTTTTATCTAAGTCGAAATGCTATGAACATAATATTTTTCCTAAAAAAGTCAAGTGATAAACAACTAAAAAGTAACTATTAAATAAGATAAAAGTATATTCAATTACAAAATGGATAGATTGCACATTGAAAGAGAACTTACATAGAAATTTACAGTATATGCAATGAATAGAATACATAAATATATGATATACGTTATTGATTGATTTTTACGGCATGTCTGGTGATATGTTAATCCTAGAAGTTCGGAGATATTGTGTTTTTATATTTATATTTTTTGTAGTTGTTTCATAAGTTATTTTTTGACTCACTCATATGATATTAACTATTTCTCTTTAATTGAAATAATTTGCATTTGTCTGGAGTTTTATGGTTTCAAGTATTTCTCTCTAATACTAATAATTACATAGTTTCAAGTAATTATTTCTATTCGATAATGAAGGAGGAGTTACAACACACTTGTAAGGTCTAGGACTGAAGCCTCGTCATTAGATGTAGTTTATTTGATTGATTTTAATGCCATACCAAGCTATCTTGGGTTTTTTTGTGCCTAGATGTTAGGGAATTGCATTCATCAAAGATTTATATATTTTGGGTTGGTGTTTCTAGAGAGGTTTTTGCATACAGTTAGAAGATAGCATGTTTTTCTATCTGATAAAAATAATTTGTGAATAGTTGTATGGTTTCATGTCTTCCTATCTAATACTAATAATCATATAGATTTGGTTGGGTTGGGTTTTATGGCATATCAACTATTGTAGGTTATTTAATGCCAAATCCTCTTAATACATATATATTAAATATATATGATTTGGTTTGGTTAGGTTTTATGGCATATCAACTATTGTAGGTTATTTAATGCCAAATCCTCTTTATGTATATATATATATTGAATATATATGATTTGGTTGGGTTGGGTTTTATGGCATATCAACTATTGTAGGTTATTTAATGCCAAATCCTCTTTATACATATATATTAAATATATATCATTTGGTTTGGTTGGATTTTATTATATATCAACCATTGTAGGTTATTTAATGTCAAACCCTCTTTATACATATATATTGAATATATATGATTTGTAAACATAAATCAACAAAGTTAAATGGTTCCAAATATTGTGATGTATCATGAACAATTAAATTAAACATCAGTCATTTGTTTACACACTGTTAAATGATCAAACGCTTCTATTTCCAGTGATTCAATTTAAGATACATCATTTTTTTGCACTCAGTTTAAATGTCAGACAGTTCAATTTCACCCATACATAGGACTCTATTAGGTGCTACCACTGCAGGCCAGAGTGGACTTGGGAGTGATGGCAATAAAGTGGTACTCCACATTCTCCAAAGTTCCAGCAGTACTTGAGCCTCACCATCTGATAATTTAATGTGATATCCAGGACACTCATTTGAGGGCCTTACCCCTCTGCACAGATGCAGTCAGTGTATTCTACAGCCCCAGCCAATGGGGCTATATATAGTTTTGAGTAACTTATCTGATAATAGTCATTTGCATACAGTTATTTTGTTTCAAGTCATTAATAATAATCCTTAGTAAACAATTATAGCTTTAAGTAGCTATTCTCAGTACAAATAATTTTAGGTTATATAGCATCAAGTATTCTTATTGAATACAAATAATTTGTACACAGATCTATTTGAGCCCTAGATGTGACCCTAATTGAGTGAGTCAGAGTGGGACTGGTAGTAATGAAAATGAAGGAGGTACTGGACTCTTATCAGATTTCTAGAACCTTGATCCTCACCATCAGATGTAGTTTAATGTCATATATAGGACATCCTTTTTTTGTTTTAGATGTGAACTCTTCCCTCTCTGCAGGAGATACGGTTGACATATTCATAGCCTTGCCAATATTAATTTAAAACCTTTTAACTCACTTCCACTTATTGCATTAGAATAAAGTTGTACCTTTTATCAATGAATACAATGTTTACACAGCCTTGTTGGCTGTGGATAAATCTGCATCTCTGTAGGAGGGTAAGATTTGCTCCCTTCTTCAACGAGTGTCCTGGATATGACACTAAACTGCATCGAATGTTAAGGTTCCAGCCCTGGAGATTTGGTCATGTAGCATACCCTTTCATTGCCATTACTCCCAGGTGGTAGTACCTGTTGGGGTTTGATCTAAGGGTCAAATAGAACTGTTTAATCATTTACTGAACTTGAAACCATCCTTGAAACAGCATAAAAACAGAACTAATAATGTTGGATAGCAATACTTAAAACCTTTTAACTGTGTGCAAACAATAAATAGAAAAACTTGAACCTATCTAATTGTGTGCAAATAAATCAGCTATGGCTCATTAAAAAATGTTTCCTACAAACTGTTTACAATTGTGTGCAAATAAACAAGCTCTGGCTCATTTAAAAATAATCTTACCTAGAAACTATTCGATTACCAATCATATTTAATTATATATATATAGACTTTGGCATTAAATAGCTGTCAAGGGTTGATATGCCATATAACACAAGCAACCTATCTATGGGTCAAATAGAACTATTTTATCATTTATTATACTTGAAAGCATTTAACTGTGTGCAAACAAATAATTAACATTAAATAGAATTATTATGCCATATAACACAATCAACCCATCTGTGGGTCAAATTGAACTATTTAATCATTTATTATACTTGAAAGCATTTAACTGTGTGCAAACAAATGATTAATATTAGATTGAATTAGTATTTGATAGCAATGCTTTAAATCTCTTAACTGTGAGCAAACAAATGAGCTCTGGCTAATTTTAAAATTCTTAACCACAAACTATTCGTTTACAAGTCATATGTATATATATATATATATAATCAAATAACCTATAAGAGTTGATATGTCATAAAACGCATCCAACAAACCATGTTCACACATAAGCGTACATGTGTAAATATGGTATCATCCTGCATTCCTAGATCAGGAGTGCCCAACCTTTTCAGCCCAAGGTGTACAGAGCTTAACTTCAGAGGGCCCAGGGCAGCGACCTTATAAAACAGAAAAAAAACATCTTAAATCACAACGTAACTATCTTAATTTATCAATGAGACATCTGATGTTGTTGGTAATGATGAAAGAAAGGATATAATATCAGACTTAAATAAAGAGGTTGACAGACAAGTGATGATTCAGTTGTTGCAAATGCAGCTTACTCTTGGAGGTTCACAGCGGTATAAATGCCAAACATGTTCACTACTTGCTGGCTATGGGTAATAAGGATGGGGAATCGTCCAAATGGGAACACATGATTCTTCTAGAAATCGAGGATGTGACGAAAAAGAAACTTAGACTTGAAATCTTCTGAACACTGAAGATCACGGAGTTCCATCTGCAGTTGTACTAGTATTTCTTTACAGTCAATATCAAAAGGGAGAGAGAAAATTTTGAAAGTTGGGTGTAGAGCTGCACATCTGGACCTTGAGAGTCGTGAATTGAGGACTCCTTTTATAGATTATTTTTTGTAGGCCACTAATTTGTTCTTGGAGAAAGAGCTTTTAGTCAAAACAAACACAAATCAAGACAGTTTTTCCTATTTGAATTAAAGTAAATTCTATTAATTCCTTATTGATGAGATAAATTAAAATGATTTATAATAAATAATTGGGAGCCTGTCTAGAATAGTCTGACCACTGAAATTTTCCATTATATCTTAGGTAATATGCAAAGCAAAAAAAAAAATGATCATGAAAATGTAATACAAAAATAAATGTAATTAATACTATCTATTATACTAATTCTACGAAGTAATACTATACTGTTTTAATTTTTGTATTAGTATAATTTCTATATTAATTTCAGTTCTAGAGATCTGGAGAGTGTAGAGTTCCCTGTCATTTCCATTACTGCTGTGTCCACTCTGAACTAGATTGGTAGTAACTATGAAGGTTCCATCAATGTGTCAAATAGATTTGTTTGAAAATCATTAGGTAAAAATACTTGAAACCATTTAACTGTTTAGTTGGGTTTAGTTTTATGGCATATCAACCATTTTAGGTTATTTAATGTCAAATCCTCTTTATACATTTATATTGAATATATAGGATTTGATTTAGTTAGGTTTTTATGGCATATCAACCGTTGTAGGTTATTTAATGCCAAATCCTCTTTATACATATATATTAAATATATATGATTTGGTTTGGTTGGCTTTTATGGCATATCAACCATTGTAGGTTATTTAATGCCAAATCCTCTTTATACATATATATTAAATATATTTGATTTGGTTTGGTTGGGTTTTATGGAATATCAACCGTTGTAGGTTATTTAATGCCAAATCCTCTTTATACATATATATTAAATATATATAATTTGGATTGGTTGGCTTTTATGATATATCAACCATTGTAGGTTATTTAATGCCAAATCCTCTCTCTCTCTCTCTCTATATATATATATATATATATATATATATATATATATATATATGATTTGGTTTAGGTGGGTTTTATGGCATATCAACCATTGTAGGTTATTTAATGCCAAATCCTCTTTATACATATATATTAAATATATATAGTTGGGTTGGGTTTTATGGCATATCAATCATTGTAGGTTTTTTAATGCCAAATTCTTTTTACACATATATTAAATATATATAATTTGGTTGGGTTGGATTTTATGGTATATCAACCATTGAAGGTTATTTAATGCGACATCCTCTTTATTCATATATATTTAATATGTAGGATTTGGTTGGGTTTTATGGCATATCAACCATTGGAGGTTATTTAATGCCAAATCCTCTTTATACATATATGTTAAATATATATGATTTGGTTGGGTTGGATTCTATGGCATTTCAACCATTAGTGGTTATTTAATGCCAGATTCTGTTTATCTGTGTGTGTGATTTGGTTTGGTTTGGTTTTATGGTATATCAACTATTGTTGGTTATCTAATGCCAAATCCTCTTCATACATACATATTAGATATATATGATTTGGTTGGATTGGGTTTTATGGCATATCAGCTATTGTAGTTCATTTAATGCCAAATCCTCTTTATACATACATATATTAAAAATATATGATTTGGTTTGGTTGGGTTTTATGGTATATCAACCATTGTTGGTTATTTAATGCCAAATCCTGTTCATATTTATCTGTGGAATATATATGATTTGTCAACACATTTTCTTGGTAACATTTTAAAATGAACGTGTACTCATTTTTTTCATTTTTGCACACAGTTAAACTATTTTAAGTCGTGCTATATAAACTGTAACTGTCATAATTTAACATCTGTCTTTTTTTTTCACACATAGATAGATATATGTGATATGTAAGAGATTTGTAAGCAATTTCATTTTTAAATGAGTTTGGACTAATTTATTTTCCCATTAGTATTGCTATTGTTTCTATATTGTAAAAGGGTTTTAATTATTGCTATTTAATTATATAGAAATCAGACCTGACCGATAAAATGAAACGCAGTTTCTTCCAGGCAGCTGTCGTATTGATACTGCTGTATGGATGCACTACACGGACGCTAACAAAACGGCTAGAGAGGAAGCTAGACGGCAATTACACAAGAATGCTGCGAGCAATATTGAACAAGTCCTGGCGGCAAAACTCCTCAAGGCACCAACTATATGGCCACCTGCCTCCCATCACGAAAACTATCCAAGTTAGACGAACCAGACATGCAGGACACTGCTGGAGAAGCAGGGACGAGCTCATAAGTGATGTACTCCTATGGACCCCCACATATGGCTGGGCAAAAGCAGGACGACCAGCACGAACATACATTCAGCAGCTATGTGAGGATACGGGATGTAGCCCTGAAGACCTGCCAGAGGCGATGAACGATAGGGAAAAGTGGTGAGGTAGGGTCAGAGATATCCGTGCTAGTGGCATGACATGATGATGATGATGATGATTGCTATTTAACACACAAATTCTATTCAATATTAATCATTTGTTTGCACTCAGTGAATTAGTTCCAAGTATTCCAATTTAACTTTAATTATTCTATGCAATATTACTCATTTGTTTGCTCATAGTTAATTGGTTCCAAATATTGTTATATATCACTTATAATTCAAGGGGGTGTCCGCGTGGTGTAATGGTTAAAACGATGGTCTGCGAAATCGTTGCACGCGAGTTCAAACTCCAGTCACACTATTACGTTCACTTTCGGCCAAATACCCTTGGGAAAGGTATGAACCCCCTTATCCTGCCATCTATGTGTTTAATAGTACCACAACTGTTCTTCTCGGAGAATGGCTTTGGTATTATATAACTCACGAAGGTTGATATGCCATTTAACAAAGAAACCTTATAATTCAATTGAACATCAATCATTTGTTTACACACAGTTAAATGATCAAAGAGTTTTATTTCAAATAATTCAATTTAACAAAAGTTATTTATTTGCACTCAGATTAAATGTCAAACAGTTCTATTTGATTCATAGTTAGAATCCTATCAAGTGGTACCACTCCAGGTCAGAATGGACCTGGTAGTGATGGCAATGAAGAGATACTGTCCATGTATTATACAGCCCCAACCAACTGAGCAGCATTGAACTGTGTGTAAATTAGTTGAGTTCACCAGGCATGATTGGCCTTCCAAGTGGTGATGTTGCCCATGCAGTTTGGGAGTGGTGGTTGAGTGATTTGTGAATTTGGATAATAGATGATGGGTTTTTGCTTTACTTTCTTTTTGTGGCTGAGGTATGAGGAGACGAGTGTTTGCATATACAGAGAGCAAGGAGCGATTCAAAAATGCTAGAAGAGCCAGTTCCTATGAAAATAACAAATCATGTTATGTCTGTTATCCACTGTCAACAACCCCGACAGCCTCAGAAACTGAATCGAGGGAATAAAGCAAGAGAGGACTTAACACTTGAAGCAAGTTCTATTTTTTGTGTTTTGCATCCTCCATGTGATGATTAGCCATCTCTGACATTGTAATATTACGGACGGGCACTGTCGTCAATCAGTGAAGGTGTCATGAGACTAGCGCGTGCGGGCAGAATGACCTGCAAAGTTAGACGTGATTTTAAAATAATCACAGATGTATTATCATGTGTTTCACTCATGACATCGAACATTCGCGGATCTTCGATTTGTTCTCCAAAATCTCTATATAAGGAAACAAGTATCAAGATTTTGGGAGAGTTGAAGGCAGTTGTCAAAACGGGTGTGTTAAAGGTTCTGAAGGCCCGAACCCGTCCTACCCCAGTCTGCTATGACCTATCTGTCAGGCATGTGTCAAAGAGCCAGCTCTCACCCACACTCTGTCACCAGTGAGAGGAAGGGAGAAGAAGGACGCAACTAAAATGAACTTTTCGAGTTGCAGTGATCATAGCTGAATAAAAGACGACGGCTATATTTTCTTCCCTTACCTTCGAGTTTGAGTACTTCTTTTTCTGTGGACTTCTTTCTTTACAGCACAAAACGTTGGTCCTATGGTACAACATAGCTCATGGTATTCGTAGTATAATGGTTATTGTTGCAGAAAATGGAATTAGCAATCTGAGTTCAAATCCTGGATGAGACAATTAGTGTTTTACGATGTGTTTATACCCATGGGAAAGATATGAATCTATCGGTTCTCTCCTACCAATTATGGGTAAATACTAATATAATATATTAATGTGACCTGTGGGTGTGAATATGGCGGATGTTGTTGACAGGTAGATTGATAAGACCGGTGTGATCACCGAAATGTCATTATGTCCACAGATGCTGTGTATCAGAGGATGTTGACTGGATTATATCCGCTCAAGGATAATATCAACAAGGTGATTGCTGAAATGTCACCATGCCCACAGTTGTTATGTTGAAAACAGGTGCATCCGGTCGAAGATATCGGAAAATCACCTGAACAGTGGACGTCATTGAATTCGGTGATAGTGGCAGATGCGTACACCCACAGAACCGGGCTTGGGCAAGTAGCCAATGGGAAGCAGACAACATAACCAATGAAAAGCAAAGAAGTGAGATGTGGGCATAACCATGGTTAACGAAAAAGTGGAATTGCTGCAGGCCACGTGAGAGTTGCAGACTATGTAAGTTCCTGAATTTCGGCTAAAGTCAGTTGTTCACTGGCTTGTCCATTTCCCTACAGCTCCTCTGTGTGATTGCTTTCTGCTCTACACAAGTATCATCGCCGAAAATAAAAATTTAATCTTATATTTTTATATACATACGTGTTCCTCATTGTTAATAATGACTCGGTGTATTATACAACACTAATGTAAACTGTTTTATATATGGCAAGCTTCTGAAATTCCTAGACCAGTTCATATACCTCGGTAGCAATATCTCATCTACTGAAAGCAATGTCAACTTTAGCAGAGGTAAAACATGGGCTACTGTTGGTATGTTATCAACCATATGAAAATCTG
>OY757938.1:57217690-57340190 GCA_963585895.1 Sepioteuthis lessoniana | reverse complement strand
TATACTGACTTTATCTCTTTTTTCAGGAGTAGTACCGACTCTTCCCAAAATGAAGGTTGGTCTTGGGTAAAACACTAAACGGCATCTGATAGTGAGTCCCCATTTCTTGAGATTAAGATAGTTTGGCCTACTCTTTTTTTTATTGCCATAGACCCCATATTCACTCTGACCCGGAGTGGTAGTCTCTGTTAAGATCCTGTTTAGGGGTTAAATACATCTGTTTAAAAATTATTCTTATTCTGTTTGTTGTGTTCTGGTTAGTGAACGCTTGTAGGACAAACCACGATATGTGAGGAAATAGGGTTATATTCTCAGGAAAAAGTATATACAATAGAGAGACTGTTAGTTGTCAAGAACATAGGATTAGTGAATACAGAATAAGGATATAGTCCAACGATAGTATTGGCTTCCATTATAAGAAGCGGCTCTTCACCTTCTTGTCTGCCCTGTATTAGTAGCTCCTGCTATATATGGCAGATGGGCTAGCTCATTGTGTGGAAAAGGTGGGTGATACCCAACACCATTGGAGCTTGTCCAAAAAAACTCTTTAGAAGCATCTATATGAAAAATCTAAACAGGAACCTTTAATGACTACAATTCCCTAACCTTTTGGCATAAGATCCTATTTACCCAACCCCTCCGCTCGAGCAGGATATGACACAAGGTCTATTTTTAAGCAGAGTTTAACAGGTTTGAATTCAGAGTTTTCCTTCTCCTAGACTAGTTGCCTCACCAAGGATGAAGAACCTAGTCTGTCCTACTATTTACCCATAGCTGGAGGGAGAATAATTGGATTCATACCTTTCCCAAGGATATTAGTGCTATGTGAAATGCAATCAGTCTCATTCAGGATTTGAACTTAAGTCGCCATGTCCATTTCCTATGACGATAACCATTACACTACGGGCACCTTTTGGCATAAGATAACCCCAGATGCATTTAATGGTAAAAGCTACATGGAAACTGCACTAGAATGCTAAAAACTATTTTGAACAAATCCTAGAAATCTCCCTGTAACAACAGCTGTATGGCCTCTTACATCTCATCTCAGAAACCATCCTAGTAAAACAGACAAAACATGCAGGACACTGCTGGAGAAGCAATGACACATTTCTGAGTGATGTTCTTCTATGGACCACTACACAGATGAGCCAGTGTTGGCCGACCAGCAAGAACTTACTTACGTCATCTCTGTGCAGACATGGGTTGTAGTTTGGAAGACCTGCTGGAAGTGATAGATGATAGGGATGATGGAGAGAGTGAGAGTCAGGGAAATCCATGCTGTCAGTGGTACTTGATGATGGGATGAATTTATGTCCTGTTAAAATCAATCAATCAATCAATGTCAAAATTATTAATAATAATGACTGACTGTATTGATTTTTGAAGTAAGAATGTTGAACTAACAATTTTATTGTAATTACCCTTTTTTTTCATATATATATATATATATATATATAAAATGCTAGTCCTATTATAATAATACTAGTCAAGATTAATAATGACTGACTGTATTGTTTTTTTAAGTAAGAATGTTGAACTTGCAATTTTAATGTAATTATTTTTTTTTCATATATAAATATATATGTCTAGTCCTCTCATAATGATTATTGTCAAAATTATGAATGACAGACTGTATTGACTTTTGAAGTAACTAGTATTTATCATTTTTTATATTTTATAAATGTAATTTTCAATTGATCCTTCCATCTACTGTCCTGTCGTATGTCATCTTCTTTTCTTCCATGTCCGGGATACCCTGGTCAAATTCCAACCAATGTTGTACATTCAATTTCATCACAGAAAGTGTTTGCACTGTTTGACCTACTGGACATCAGCCAAGTAACCACCTATCAAATCTGGCAAGGGCAAGAGAAGGTTCAGGCTGCATGGTCCTCAAGTAGAACAACCAGCTGGACACTGAAACAATGTAACCTTTGAGGAGAGACAAATGGCTGACTGTACTGTCTACCACTTGCAAGTTAGCCAAAAATCCCCGGATGATGACATTTTTTCTCATTAATTTCCTAGTAACTTAGGAAGAAATTGTTGCCCCTATTTGTTGGTGGGGGGCAGCTTTCTGAGTTTTGAGAGGATATTCTGGAAGCTTGAAAGTGAGGAATAGCTAACAAGTTTAGTTGCATTTTTTTTATCGAAACAAACCAAGGAGAAGACTGTTGCCCATTTCTAGCACAAGCTATTCAGATTTCATAAAGACAAAATTCTATCTATTCTTCCACCCATCCAACTATGGGTAAATAGCAAGCCAGACTGAACTCTTTAATTTTGATTAGACAACCAGTCTAGGAGAATGAAAACTCTTAATTCAAACCAGCTTTACTCAGCTTAATAACAGCACTGACATCGAGACTTATAATGTACTGATTATATCTTCTGCAGAGGGTTAAGACCCCCCGCCAAAAAAAAAAAAAAAGGTGGCCTGGACATAACACTAAACTGCATCTGATAGTGAGGGTTCAGTTCTGGAGAGGTAGGGAGTGTGGAGTCAACAGTTCATTGCTATTACTCTCAGGTTCACTCTGACCCCAAGTGGTAGTGCATATTAGGGTCCCATCTATGGGTCAGATAGATCCGTTTGCAAATTATTTCTATTAAATAGGAATACTTGATACCATATTACAGTGTTAATAATTGTCACTTGAAGATATAATTGCTTAGTAAGGATTAGTGTTATTTGTTGCTTGAAACTTTGTAATTGCTTGCAAATCATTTGTGTTAAATGCTTGAAGCCATATAATTGATTGTTATTAAATAGAAATAGTTACTTTAAACTATTTTATTGTGAATAGATTATTAGTATTAAATAAGATTACTTGAAAACTTACAACTTTGCAAATTATTTACATTAGATAGGAATACTTGAAACCTTACAACATTACAAATTATTTATATTAGATAGGAATACTTGAAACCTTACAACGTTGCTAATTATTTATATCTGATAGGAATACTTGAAATCTTACACCATTGCATATTATTTATATCTGATAGGAATACTCAAAACCTTACATATTTCAAATCATTTATATTAGATAGGAATACTTGAAACCTTACAACATTGCAAATTATTTATATCAGATAGGAATACTTGAAACATTACAACATTTCAAATTATTTATATTAGATAGGAATACTTGAAACCTTACAACATTGCAAATTATTTATATCTGATAGAAATACTCAAAACCTTACAACATTTCAAATTATCTATATTAGATAGGAATACTTGAAACCTTACAACGTTGCAAATTATTTATATCAAATAGGAATGCTTGAAACCTTACAACATTGCAAATTATTTATATTAGATAGGAATACTTGAAACCTTACAACGTTGCAAATTATTTATATCTGATAAGAATACTTGAAATCTTACACCATTGCAAATTATTTATATCAAATAGGAATACTTGAAACCTTACAACATTGCAAATTATCTATATTAGATAGGAATACTTGAAACCTTACAATGTTTCAAATTATTTATATCAGATAGGAATACTTGAAACCTTACAACATTGCAAATTATTTATGTTAGATAGGAATACTTGAAACCTTACGACATTGCGAATTATTTATATCAGATAGGAATACTTGAAACCTTACAACATTTCAAATTATTTATATCAGATAGGAATACTTGAAACCTTACAACATTGCAAATTATTTATATTAGATAGGAATACTTGAAACCTAACAACATTTCAAATTATTAGTCTTAGATAGGAATACTTGAAACCTTACAATGTTGCAAATTTTTTTTATTAAATTGGAATTTTTGATATTAACTGTTTGCAGACAAATAATTAACAGATTAGAAAATTAAAATTGAAAAAGAGGCAAGTGGACATTAAAATATTTTTAATTACAATTAATCAGGTACAAATGAATCAAATTTTGGTTTTAAATAGTCTATGAGGAGTTGATATGCTGTTAAGCAAAACAAAAACCATTGGTACAACAACCAGTTTAGAAAGGTAAGTCTGAATTCAGACCATCTGTACTCTACTTATAAACTGACCATATATTTCATTCTGTCCATAATAGTGTGGTTTAGTAAATCTGTACATTTTCTAGTACTCTAAAAGGTTTGATTTTCTGAAATAAATGGCTGTTCAAGATTGCTATAAACTCGAGATGAAATATCAGTACTTTTGTCCACCTGTTTGCCTGCTAACTCTTTAGCCGATTCTATAAGATCCGGATGTGTGGTCAAATTCATTAAACACTATGAATTATGGATCTTTTGACTGTTGTCTTGTCACTGAATCATCAGCTTAGATGATTCACTAATTAGTCTGGATTATTTCACTGTTTAAGGCAAATCAGAGGTGTCTACTGATGTTTTTACAAGATTTTAAACCTTATTTTAAATGTGGCAATACCTATGGCCCTCAAACATGTCAGAGAAAACACTGAGAACCACATGTGGCTCTCAATGCAGTGAAAGCGTTAAAAAGTTCCTATCTGTTCTTTGTTCTCAAGAGACTGAGAAGATTATATATACAAGCAAGGGTTTCTTTATTTAAGGTTATCCAGTTGGCTGAGGCTGTAGAATATGCTGATAGAGTCTTTGTAGAGAGGTAAGACTCTCCCAATGAGCATTACTGAAGCTTTATTTTCATATTGTTTAGAGTCATTCTAAACAATATGAAAATAAAGCTTCAGTAATGCTGGTGCTTTGGGGAACTCAGAGTACCCCTTCATAGCCATCACTGCCAGGTCCACTCTGCCCTGGAGTTGTAGCACCTGATAGGGTCCTATCTATGGGTCAAATAGAACTAAACTGTGTTGTTTGAAATTAATTGTTTTTTTTTTCATTTAACCGTGTGTAAACAAAAAGAAACTGTACTTCTGCTAATCTGAATTGTTAGTGATACATAGCAATACTTGGAACCATTTCACTTTGTTAACATGCTAAACTAAATTGCTTGATATAGAGCTGTTTGATCGTTTAACTGTATGTAAACAAAAAACTGTACTTCTGCTGAACTGAATTGTTTGAAACTAACTGTGTGCAAAAAAAATGAGCTCAGGCTTTCTAAAAAAAGATTATCTTCAAAATGGGTTTAAAAATCATATATTTAATATATGTATAAAAACTATTTGGTATTAAATAACCTACAAGGGTTGATATGCCATTTAAAACAAAGAAAAAATGCAACCATTTCATTCTGTAAACAAATTATTAATATTGAAATAGAATTATTCATGTTAGAATTACTTGGCACCATTTAACTAGGTGAACAAAAAAAATGCTCAGGCTTGATTAAAAATGTTTTCAATAAAATGTTTCAAAATCATATATAACTAATATATCTGTATAAAGAGGATTTGGCATTAAATAACCTAAAATGGTTGATATGCCATAAAACCCAACCAAACAAAACCAAACTTTACTTAATTCTTCTTGTGTCAAGACCGTGTTAAATGTGACTATGTGGAGTTCCTTTATGTTGATAATGAGAAAGGGAGAGATATTTCTTATGGGGTAGGGGTAACTGGAAAATCTAGAAATACTTTCTGCACGTTTTATGTTGGCTGGAAAGAGTTGGTATATGATAAGCTTTTGCCATTAGAAAAGCTTAGTTTTGCCTCCTGGTGTCAAAACCTGGTACCAAGTGCAGATAATCAAATATCTTATGATTTTTTTCTTTTTCATGTTAAAAATGCCATATTCTCTGTTGGCAAGGCTAGATTAAACATTGGATAAAATTAGCAAATCTTTATGTATCATCCTAAGGCTGTCTTGTTGGCACTTGCTCCTTGAAGAAACATTTCCACATTGATTGATTATGTTTTAATTAAATGAGGCAGACCTTTTTCTGCAAATCATTCTTACTTTTATAGGAATTCATGAAATCTTATTACTGTGTGCAAAAAGCTCTTATGAAAAAATATCAAGATAAACATACAATGTACACAATTTTCTAACCTCTTAGAATAAAACAGCCCCTCATGGGTTGCCATGCCATTAAGATAATCAATAAGTCAATTGATTTTGAAGTACCTATGAAATATTTTTTATATTAATTTGGTTGGATTGGGTTTTATGGCATATCAACAATTGTAGGTTATTTAATGCCAAATCCTCTTTATACATATGTATTAAATATATAGGATTTGGTTTGGTTGGTTTTATGGCATATCAACCCTTGGAGGCTATTTAATGTCAAATCCTCTTTATACATATATACTGAATATATATGATTTGGTTTGGTTGGCTCTTATGGCATATCAATCATTGTAGGCTATTTAATGCCAAATTTTCTTTATACATATATATAGAATTTAGTTTGGTTGGGTTTTATGGCATATCAACCATTGTAGTTTATTTAATGCCAAATCCTCTTATATTGAATATATATGATTTATAAACACATTTTGTTAATAATGTTTTTATATGAGCCAAAGCTTATTCTTTTGCACACAGTTAAATGTTTCCAAGTATTGCTATGTATCATTAACTATTCAATTAAACCTCATTCATTTGTTTACACACCGTTAAATGATCAGTTTTATTTCAAACAATTCAATTTCGCAAAAGTTTTTCATTTGCACTCAGTTGAAATGTCAAACAGTTCTATTTGATTCATAAATAGGACCCTTTCAGTTGCTACAACTTCAGGCTAGAGTGGACCAGAGAGCAGTGGCAATGAAGGGGTGCACAGAATTCCTCGGGCCTCACCATCAGATTGTTTGGTGTCATGTTTGGGTCACTTGTTGGAGATGAGATTGAGTCTTTGTATTTAACAGCCCCTGTTTCATATTAATGTATGATACAATGTAGATTGGGTCGTGTAACAAACAAGTTTTTCAATTGATTGAATTCATCATCATCATCATCATCATCATGTCGTGCTGGTAGCACGGATATCCCTGACCCTCTCTCGCCACTTTTCCCTATCGTTCATCGCCTCAGGCAGGTCTTCTGGACAACATCCCATATCCTTACATAGTTGCTGAATGTATGTTCGTACTGGTTGTCCTGCTTTTGCACGGCCATGTGTGGGGGTCCATAAGAGTACATCACTTATGAGTTCGTCCCTATATGTTTACAACACAAAGGGGTAGATATATCAACTATCGTAAATTGGGGCATATGAGTCGACCTTTTAAACCTGAAATAGAAATCTCTACAATATTAGAGGTAGACTTATTCAAACTTTTACTACTAGTTGACCTCTCTGTGATAAAAATTTTGGATTTTTGCCCTGCCTTACAAGTCTACCTCTAGTTTTATTCAGTTTCTTTTTTTTTTTTCAAGCTTAAAAGATCAACTTATTAGCCACAATTTATTTGAGATGACACAATTCTATAACTAAATTAGAAGCATTAACTTTACATCTAATTGAAGAATGAGAGTCCAGTTAGACTTTGCTTAAGGCATCAGTTGGTTCTGTGGATATATAAGATAAAAGTCTTTCCAAAATTTTTGATTCCCAATTCCTTAAAATAATTCTGGTTATCTGATAAAGCAGTGTGTAACATTTCTAATTATCGAAGTCTGTCTCTTGGGGTTTTTTTTTTTAATCAGAGCAATGGATTTGTCCATGAGTCAGCCGACAAAATTTGATAAACTTTTATATTGTCTATTATTGGCAACATCCTTCTTCTTGTAATTCATCCTTTCAAATGTCAAACTGTGGCAATTTTAAAATGTCTCTGTCGTAATGGTTTTTACAATGAAGTGACAAATTCAATTTCATGTTAATAATTAATACTTATTAATGTATTTCTGACCATAGTCCATTAAATGTTTTCGTGGTTTCCTCCAGGGTCTGCATGTCCAGTGTCTAACACAACTCACATGATAGCTTGACCAAAGGTCATTCCTGTGAACGTTTCCATGGTAGCTTCCACATGAAAATGGTTTTAATGTTTATTGAATTATCCTTTAGAAAATTCACTGTTGGCAAGACCTAGAATATGCCAGTTTGCACAATGGTTAGTGTTTGCTAATGACCTGGGACACCAGGGTTCATTCCCAGGTCGAGTCATACCAATGACACAAAAATGGCACTTGATGCCTCATTGCTTAATACAGAATCATAAGGTATGGATCAAGGGTAAGTGAAGCAATCCAGGGAAAGGAGTAGTGCCTTCCCCTAAGCCTGTTGTAGCTATTGAAAAGAGAAGCTTCAGGTTGCTCTTGACTACTATCAACCAACTTAGAATATATCTACTGCATCTCTGAAGAGGAATTAGACCCTCCCCGACTTCCCCTCAAAAGAATTAAAAGGGTGTCCGGATATAACATTTAATCTGCATTCGATGATGAGGCTCTAGTTCTGGAGCTCTGACACTGTGTGAAATCATTTCTTTCTTGTCATTACTCCCAGGTCCACTCTGGCCATCCTATCACCAGAGCTTAGAATATATTGACTGTATCTGCTGCAGAGGAGTAAGACTCCTGTAAGTGGGGTCCTGGGTCTGACACCAACCTACAATTCTAGGCATCGTGGGAGTACAGAATTCTCCTTTGCTCAATTTCTAACTTTTTTTTTTTTCTATTTTCATTTCCCTCTTTTTAAAGTTTCATATCAGTCTGCATTCCTTATAAGATTGTAATGTTTTAATAATTTTCCTAAAATAAGCATTTTCTTACAAATCATTTTCTGATGAAGTTTATTCATAGTGAAATGTCATTACAAATATACTGTAATTATTGATGTATTATATGCACATTTTCTCTGATTTTTAAGCCTAAAAGCTAGAGGTGTATATATATATATATATATATATATATATATACATACATACACACACAGACACTGACAGAAAAATAGATTTGAAACACCCTGAATATATGTTTCAATTATATATCAATAATATCCAGTCGGCGTCCGAAGACTATGAGTGTGGATTATTCGTATGTAGAATATATGAGGTATTTCATATAAATCTATAGGAGTGCTCGATGTATGGCTATGGTTGTATATTCCCTTTCAGGTTTATATGAGAAAATTCACATACAGAGCGTATACAATGTCACTGGAAGAAAACTCAACCACAGTTAAATTGTCATTATAAATTTATATCGGCGAAGAATATAATCTTCTTCTTTTCAGATGACATCTTAGCTAAATTAAATTTATGACTATTTAACCATGGTTGAGTTTTCTTCCTGTAACATATATATATATATATATATATATACACACAAATTTTGTTGGATATAATAGACATTTTCTGTCTACATATTTTCTTGTTGATCCTTTCATATTACCGTATTGATTTTATAGTATTCAGCGGGAATTGATTGATATATTTTCCATAATTCTCTATTTCCCAAGTACTTTCTGCCCAACTTTGGGCCATCATCAGGGGAGGATGTATTACAAAAGTGATGTAACTTTTGTATGCTCATTACTACTTTGTAAGAAGAAGAGCATTTGGACCATTGCAGTGTTATGTGTACTTTTAAAATTGTGCTATAAATAGCGTCAGTGGCTAAAGACATTTAAGTACATTAGCAATGGTTTGAAAATTAATTCTGTTAAGTTTGGTTTGCAAGTTTCTAATATGTATTGCTTCGAGAATCTGTAGTTTTTGTTTGTTATCTTAAAAGTAAACTTTACTTTACTATATATATATATATGTATATATCTATAGTAAACTAAAGTTGGCAACTGTAGTCGAGGGTGACCCAAAGGTTTCCTTTTCGATAGCTACTACACCAAAGTGTAGGGGAGGGTGCTAGTCCTTTCCCTGGATTGCTCCACTTTACTGTTGATCTGTACCTTATGCTGAGTGTCAAGCAAGGAGGCATCAATTACCATTTTTGAGTCTTTGGTATGATTCGGACTGGGATTGAACCCTGGTCTCCCAGGCCATTGGCGAACACTCTAAACATCTTGCCAATGTCTGGTTATTATATAAGAGAAGTAAATATTATCTTTTTTCTGGCCATGTGTGTCATCATATTCAAACTGACATAATCAGAATCAAGTTATATCATGAGTCTAATCTAACAAATGTGTAACAAACACTTATATTTGATGTTTTATACTGCAACAGAGAGATAACCACAGGAATGCTTGTTTGTTTATAATTTGTTTCTTTTGTGAACCTTTTTTTGCTGAAAGTTAGTTAAATTTTTATGCAAATATGTCATTGCCTTTATCTTAAATACTGTGTAAATGTTGTATTTTGAAACTTTACGTAAACTAAATAATCTTTTATTTTTTGTTTATAAAGCCTCAATAAAAGTTTGAACAAAGGATAAATTTAGTATAAATTTAGCTACTGCAAATTTCCAAAAAGTTATTTATATCATACACAAGAGATGTTTTTTGCAGTTATAATATCAAGTATTTCTTCAAGTAATCTTATTTGATAATTATATGATTTCAAGTCATTTGTTCTATATAATGATAGTCATTTGTTGTACAAAATTGTATGATATTGAGTAACTAATAATACTAATCCTTAGTAAACAATTTTAACTTGAAGTAACTATTCTTAATACAAATAATTTTTAAACGGATATATTTGGCCCATAGATTGGACCCTAACTCTGGAGTAGAGTGGGCCTTGAAGTAATGGCAATGGAGGGGTACTCTACACTTTCCAGATCTCCAGCCATACCATCAGATGCAGTTTAGTGTCATACCCAGTATACTAGTTCTGTTGGACCAATAGATGAACCCCTAACATATACTATCACTCCAGGGAAGAGTGGACCTGGGAATAATGGCAATGAAGAGGTACTCCATATTTCCCAAATCTCCAGAAATGGAGTCTTATCATCAGAAGCAGTTTAGTATCATATGCAGGACTCCTTTTTTCATCATGTCGCGCCACCAGCACGGATATCCCTGACCCTCTCTCACCACTCTTCTCTATCGTCTATCAATCCCGGTAGGTCTTAAGGCTACATCCTGTATCAGCACAGAGCTGTTGTATGTAGGTTCTAGCTGGTAGTCCTGCCTTTGCTTGTCCATGTGAAGGGGTCCACAGGAGTATGTCACTTAGTGGGTACAGTTGATATATTCTAAGCTCTGCTAATGAGTGAAACTAGTCTAGAAAGTATCAATTCAAACTCTCTGTTCTAAAAAAATGACCTTGTGTCATGTGCTGCCCATAGTGCAGAAGTTGAGTAAATACATGAACTTTCTAGTACCCAAAGAGGATTGATTCTCAGAAATTAATGAATATTCAAGATATCTATAAACTCGAGATGATATATCAGACTTCTTATCAGCCTGCTGGCCTCTTGACCCTTTGGCCAATTCTATAAGATCCAGGTGTCTGAATAAATTCATTAAGCTGTGTGGATTATCAGCATGGATGATTCATTAATTAGTCTGGATCATTAATCCTTATGGACCTTGCGATGCTTTCCACTAAAATGTTCCTGATTGTTCTTTATTGTCGAGAGACTGGTTGATATTTGTTAGTATTGTTCTCGGACTAATAAATTGTCTTCGGTATTTATCTGGATAATCAGAAAAGATTGGATCAAATACATTCATTCCTGCTCCTCATAAATGTTTAACCTTTGTCCTATCAGAACACAAGCACATAAATACACATGCTTTATATATTCATGTGCTTGTGCTTTGATCAGAAAAGTCCGTTAATCTCTATGGCTACAATGTGAAATAGTTGCATTGTAGTATTGGTTATGTGGATATTATTTTATTTGTATATTAATAAAAATATTGGACGACCATGTCGGTGGGACTTAAAATATGCTAATTATCCTGTGCAGAGGGGTGAGACCTCCCAAAAATGAGTATCCTGGGTATGATATTAAACTGCATCTGGTGGTGAGGCTCTAGTTCTGGAGCTTTGGAGAGTGTGGATTGCCATTACTCCTTGGTCCACTCTGACCTGGAGTGGTTGTAATTGTTAGGATTTTATCTATGGGTCAAGTAGATCTGTTTGAAATTATTTATTTTCGATAAGAATATTTGATATCATATAACTGCAAAGACCTCTTAAGAAATACGGCTCAGTTGGCTTAGTCTGTAGAATACACTGACTGCATCTCTGGATATGACATCAAACGGGGTGTCCTTGTGGTGCAAAGGTTAAAGTGATGTAAGCAAGTTTGAACTCCAGTTGCACTATTTCGTTCACTTTTGGACAAATACCCCGAGGAAAGGTATAAACCCCCTTAACCTTCCAGCTATGGGTTAAATAGTATTACTACTGTCCTTCATAACCTGCAACGCTCTACTTCAGCCCTTACTTAAGCTAGACTTGGGGTTGAAGAAGATTGAGCCAATCAAAACAGTGGCTGTACACTTCTACACACCACTGATGGCTGACCAGCAAACACTTAAATTAATCAGCTTTGTGCAGACACTGGATGCCATCTAGACAACCTACCAATAGTGATGGCCATTAGGTACAGATGCCAAGAATGAGTCAATGGAATCCATGCTGTTAATAGTCCAGATGATGATGAAAATTGACATGATTAACGGCTTACTTGAATATTTTAACCCTTACGTAGTGCCATTTATGTTTTTGGAGGAGAAAATTGGAGGCACACATGGCTTAATGATTATCATCAGCAACCCAAGTTCAGATTGACGTTTAACTGTGTATAAACAAAATCTATACTCGTACTTAACTGAATTGCTTGAAATAAAAATGTTTTTGACAATTAAACTATTTAATCAAGCTAAATTGAATTGTTTGAAATAGAACTGGTTATTTGTATAAAAATGGATTTAAGCAGAACTAAACTGCGTACTTATGCTGAATTGATTTGTTTGAATTAGAACTGTTTGACTTAATTGAATTGGTTGAAATAAAAATATTTTTGACAGTTAAACTGTGTACTTATATTAAACTGAACTGCTTAAAATAGAACTGTTTTGACATCAAAACTGCGTACTTAAGCTGAACTGAATTGGTTGAAATAGAACTGACTATTCATATAAAAATGGATTTGGCATTAGATAACCTACAAAAGTTGATATGCCATAAAACCCACCAACCTAACCTAACCCAGTTCAAATTTGAGATGAGGCTGTTTACTTTACACATAATGTTGATATCCTTTAGAAAAGTATGAATCCATCTGTTACTTCCCCCCAACTATCAGTAAATAGTTGGACAGTCTAGATTTTTTAATCTTGGTATGGCAACTGATTTAGGAGAAGGAAAACTGAATTCAAACCAGTCATAATCTGCCTGAAAATTGTCTTTTCATTCTGCTTGTAGTGGAGGGATTAGATAAATGCAGATTATAAATTGCTGTGTGAAATTATTTATCTTTTATTTTATTAAATAAAATAAGATTTGATATTTACAGCTACCTTGAGTCTAATATGGTCCAGTTGGCTGGGACTGTAGAATACACCAACTGCCTCTCTGTAGAGGGGTAAGATCCCCACAATGAGTATCCTGTGGTCCAGTCAGTTGGGACTGTAGAATACACCAACTGCCTCTCTGTAGAGGGGTAAGATCCCCACAATGAGTATCCTGTGGTCCAGTCAGCTGGGACTGTAGAATACACCAACTGCCTCTCTGTAAAGGGGTAAGTCCCTAACACCAATTAGTGTCCTGATCATAACACTAAACGATCTGATGGTGAGGCTTCAGTAATGCTGGAGCTTTGGAGATTGTGGAGTACCCTTTCATTGCCATCACTCCCAGGTTCTATCTGGCCTGGAGTTATAACACCTGATAGGGTCCTATCTATGGGTCAAAAAGAACTGTTTGATATTTAAACCGAGTGCAAACAAATGACTTATGCTAAATTGAATTGTTGGTTCGTTTAAAAATGTTATCAACAAAATGTGTTTACAAATCATATATCTAATATATATGGATAAACAAAATTTATATCCCATAAAACTCTACCAAACCAAATCATATATATTGGATGTATATAAAGAGGATTTGGTATTAAATACCATACTATGGTTGATATGTCGTAAAACCTAACTAAAGCCAATCCTATATATTCAATTTATATGTATAAAGAGGATTTGGCATTAAATAATCTACAATGGTTGATATGCTATAAAACCAAACCAAATCAAACCTGACCCTTATATGGGCATCTTTAGTGGGGATTTTTTTTTGTGTTATCTGATGACTTTTTGCTTCATGGCTATTTTTTTTAATGAAAAAACAACTGTACAAATAAACAAAAAAATAACACTGAGGTCTGTATTGATATTGAGTGATATATATATATATATATATATATATATATATAAGTGTGAAAATTGATGGGGTTGGGGGAAAAATCCTTTTTAATTTCAATTAATGTTGCTATGATGAAAATAGTTCTGTTGAAATTGTACTCATTATTCAAATTGGGGGGAAAAAAAAAAAAAGAATCTAGCCATACAAAATAAACAAATCCTCTGTTCAGTGCGACAAGACAAAAATTGAGTTAAGCACATTGCTATAGTTATTTATATTCATATCTATATTACTGTAAATAAAACTGTGGAACAGATAGACAAACGTGCGTTGGAGGAAATATACTTCTGGACTCACACAAGCCATGTCGCCGTAGATGTGTTAACAATTGAACCAGCATTAGTAAATATTTTATCTGACTTCATTGGGCCTCATTCAAATCTCAAGAGAGAAATCAAGTAGTTCTTTACCACCTTGCCTGGCATAGGGCCATAATATGGGTGCCCATCAGGATCAAAATTACTTTACCAGTCTCTATAATGATGAAGTCATGCTGTGTGAACAAATTTCCATGTCACTGTCTCTCCATCAGTTCCTATCATTCAATTGCTCTCGTTAGGTCTTCCAAATTACATTCCATGTCTGCAAGAAGCTGATATAGATAAGTTCTTGCTGGTCAGCCAACACTGGCACATCCGTGTGTAGGGGTTCACAGAAGAATATCTCTTATGAGTTCTCCAGTGGTTTCCCTGCATGTCTTGTTTGTCTTGGATGGTTTTTGAGCTGGAGCCTAAGTAGCTGTCCAGGTGTTGTGTTTCTATGATAGCCACATAGAACTAAGCTTAGTTTGACATAAGGCTAAAGTTGTTAAGCTCTTTGTTAAGGATCAGTAACTGTGAAGTTGAACTAGCTTCTATGGATATTTACATAGTCTGGCTCAAGGCCTTGGTAGTTAAACTCTCAATTATCAGTAACTATACAGTTGAAGTAGCCTCTATCACAAGCCCTTATCTGTTTTTTTTTTTTTCTTGTTCTTTTTCTACCATATTTTTAAAAATTTTATTTTAAAACTTGTAAGAGATTATGCAAATTAGCCTGAATGCAAATGGCCTTTTATACTAATTTTTTGTTTTGTTTAATAGTGTACTAGCATTTAGGTATTTTAATATTCATTATATATTAGTAGACTAGTTCATATACCTTGACAGCAATATCTCATCTACTGAAAGGGATGTCAATATATACACATAGGGAAAGCATGGACTGCAATTAAGAGGTTGTTTATCATACGGAAATCTGATAAAATGAGATTTCTTCCAAGCTGCTGCCATGTCGGTACTACTGTATGGATGCACCACATGGACTAACCAAATGCTTGGAGAAAAAAAAAACAAACTAGATGGGAACTACAAAAGAATGTTATCTGCTGTTCTGAAAAAAAAATCCAGGAAGCAGCTCCCTACAAAACTGAAGTTGTTTGGCCACTTATTTCTCATCTCACAAATCATCCAAGATGAAAAAGACATGTTGGCTGCTGCTGAAGAAATAAAATGAACTCCTAAGAGATGTTCTCTTATGGACTCCAACCCATGGACATACTGGTTTGACCAACCAGCAAAGACTTACATACATCATCTCTGTGTGGACACCAGATGCAGTCTCAAAAACCTTCCAGGAGCAATGGATGGATGGAGAGAGAGATTCAAGGAACTACGTGGTATCAACATGACTTGATGATACATATATTATAATAGGGATGAGATGATCATTATTATACGTGATCATCATTATAATGATATATATCATCCACAGACAGACTGTTTCATTGTATCACAACTCTTCAGTGTGGCAAGACACGCAGGATACTTTAACCTGGGAGTAGCGCCCTCCCCTACACCTCGGTGTAGAAGCTATTGAAAAGGGAGCCTTCTGGTTGCCCTCGACTACAGTTGCCAACTATACTGGTATATTATCTTTGTCTGTAGAAGGCTGCAAAAGAATTACAGGAGGAGGGAAGAGAAGCGACAAAGATACCTTTTAACTCAAAGGTTTATTTCTTGGTTCAAAGACCATTCTGTGGGTGAGAAAACTCTTCTGTAAACCAATGGAAATGTTTACGTCTTCACATCCTGGATATGACACTAAACAATCTGATGGTGAGGTTCCGGGAATGTGGAGTACCCTTTATTGCCATCACTCCGAGGTTCACTCTGGCCCAGAGTGGTAGCACCTGATAGGGTCCTATCTATGGGTCAAATAGAACTAAACTGTGTACTTAGGCTAAACTGAATTGCTTGAAATGGAACTGTTTTTGACATTGAAACTGTACTAATGCTAAACTGAATGGTTTGAAATAGAATTGTTTTGACATTTAAGCGTGTGTAAACAGAAACTATACTTATACTAAACTGAATTGTTTGAAATAGAACTGTTTAACTAAACTGAATAATAACTTGAAATAGAAATGTTTTTGACAATTAAACTCTGTACTCATGATAAACTGAATTGTTTTAAATAGAACTGATTATTTCTATAAAAATGAATTTGGCATTAAATAACCTACAAAAGTTGATATACCATAAAACCCTAACAAACAAACATTTTTCATTTTTTGCTTTGGCCAATATTAATTCTTTTTTAAAATATTTACATACATACATAAAAAAGAATGTGAAAAGAAACTGATATATAAAGATTCAATAAATAAATCCATTGAAAAAAAAAGTTAAAAATAAACTATACTGTACATTTAGATATGTAGAATTTTAAATTAATTTCTTGTTGGAAGCGTCGTCTTTTGCTTTGATTACGACAGTTGAGATTTATTTACACTCACACAAAATAAAACAAATCTTTAATAATTTTAAATTATATCATCTTGCAGTTGGTTTTAAATATAAAGAAAAAAAAAGTTAATGAAAATGTAGTTTATTCATTTATTCAATCGTCCATTTAGATTTATCAATGTATACTTTATCGAATTAAATTGATTAATGAAAAAAAAATTTTTTTGTTAAGACGGTTTTTGTTTTTTTTTCAGAATTATTGAAAAATTTCCGGCAAAGTTTTTTTTTTTCCCCAAAAAAGAAAATTGAATAAAAGCAGTCGATGATTTTGAAAATAAAAAGGCTTTTCAAGATTTGATTAGTAAATAAGTTTCTTTGAAAGGAAACGATAAAGAAAGTTTGCTTCGTTGATAAAAAAGAGAAATGATTATTTTCGGCAAAAATCTTTTTTTGCATGCAAATTATTAGTTTACATTTTTTCGAAGTTTTTATTTTTATTCAAAAAGGTGTCATTGTATTCTATTATTGATTTCATGTAAATCATTTTTTTTTTTTTTACTTTTTGATTTCTTAGTTTGATTTAGCAGGTCCTACTCTCTCTATATTTTGAGTCCAATTGCTGGAACTGTAAAATACACCCACAGCATCTCTGCAGAGGAGCAAGACCTTCCTCCCAATGGGTGTCCAGGATCTGATGGTGAGGTTCCAGTCCTGGTGCTTTGGGGGATGCTATTACTACCAGGTCCATTCTGACCCGGAGTAGATATACCTGTTAGGATCCCATATAACACAACCAACCCATCTATGGGTCAAATAGAACTATTTAATCATTTATTATACTTGAAACTATTTAACTGTGTGCAAGCAAATGATTAACATTGAATAGAATTATTATGCCATACAACACAATCAACCCATCTATGGGTCAAATAAAGGAAAAGTAAAGTTGGCGACCATAGTCGAGGGCGACCAGAAGGCTCCCTTTTCAATTCCTACTGCACCGTGCTGTAGGTGAGAGCACTACTCTTTTCCTGGATTGCTCCACTTTTCACTTGATACGTACCTTGTATTGCTGAGTGTTAAGCAAAGAGGTATCAAGTACCATTTTTAAAGTCTTTGGTATGACACAATCTGGGATTGAACCCAGGTCTCCCAGACCATTAGTGAACACTCTACGTGGTCAAATAGAACTGTTTAGTTATTTATTATACTTGAAACAATTTAACTGTGTGCAAACATTTGATTAATATTAAATAGAGTTATTATGCCATATAACACAACCGACTCATCTATGGGTCAAATAGAACTATGTAATTATTTAATGTATTTGAAGCCATTTAACTGTGTGCAAATAAATCAAATTGAACTAATTGACATTATGGTTAGTGTTTGCCAATCGTTTAGGAGACCAATCTCTGGTCGAGTCATACCAATGACTAAAAAAAATGGTTTTTTGATGCCTCCTTACGTAACACTCAGCATTATAAGGTAAAGATCAAGGGTAAGTGGAGCAAGCCAATGAAAGGAGTGGCACCCTTCCTTACACCTTGGTTCAGTAGCTATTTAAAAAAGAGCCTTTGGGTTGTCGTTGATTACAGTTGGCTAACCTACTTATTAGTGTTAAATAGCAATACTTGGAACTATCCGTGTTTAAACAAATAATGTTGAATAGAATTATTTGTGTTTCGTAACAATACTTGAAATTTTTTACTTGGTATTATTTTTCGTATGAAATAGAATTATTAGTGTTAAATAGCGATACTTAAAATCATTTACCTGTATGCAAACCACTAATAGTAAGACGTAAAACTCTTTTACTGTGTACAAACAAATGATTAATATTATAATACAGTGGAAGACATTTTTTTTTTCTGTTCCCCCTCTCTATCTTTCTTTCCTTAGTTCCATTCCTCTGCCATGCAGTTGCCCAGTCAGCTAGGGCTGTAGAATACACCGACTGCTTCTCTGCAGAGGGGTAAGACCCCCACCCCCCAATGAGTGTCCTGGATATGACACTAAGCAATCTGATGGTTAGGTTCCAGCAGTGCTGGAGCTTTGGGGAATACGGAGTACCCCTTCATTGCCATCGCTCCCAGGTCTACTCTGGCACGGCATGGTAACACCTGATAGGGCCCTATCTATGGGTTAAATAGAACTGACAGCATACTTATGCTCAACTGAATTGTTTGATTAAACTGAATAGCTTGAAATAGAAATGTTTTTTGACAATTAAACCGTACTTACATTTAAACTGCATGCTTATGCTTAACTGAATTATTTAAAATAGAACTGTTTTTCGACATTAAAACTGTATTTACACTTAACTGAATTGTTACATATAACTGCTTGAATAGTTTGAAATGGAAATGTTTTTGACAATTAAACTGTGTACTTTTGCTAAATTGAATTGTTTTAAATAGAACAGATTATTTACATAAATATGGATTTGGTGTTAAATAACCTACAAAGGTTGATACGCTATAAAGCCCAACAAACCAAACCAAACCATCTGCCATGCAGCCATTTTTTTTACATAGTGCAAAGAATATTGAGTATTCATTAGTTTTTCTTCAACAATTTTATTCATGTCTCATCTGAAGATAGTATTTTTTTCCCTAAATTCATGAAACTTTTAATAATGAAGCTGGCATGACGAGGTGAGATAACAATTTATCTGAAATTTTATCCTGCTTAACTGGCCTGCATTTGATTACTCATTCATTTTAAGAACGATGTTTGCATAAGAATTTATATATTCACTTTCTCCCTCTTATTGTGGGTAGAGTGTTCACCATTGGTTTGGGAGATGGGGGTTCAATTGTAGGTTGAGTTTTGCCAAAGACTCAAAAAATGTTACTTGATGGCTCCTTGCTTAACATTATTAGATATGGATCAAGAGTAATTGGAGCAATCCAGGGAAATGAGTAGTGCTCTCCTCTACACCTTGGTGTAGTAGCTATTGAAAAGAGAGCCTTTGGGTCACCCTCAACTATGGTCGACCAACTTATATGGTGAAATGGTAGATTTTGGTGAATCTGACAAGACAATAAAAATAATTGGAAAAATGGATAAATCAGCTGCTTACATAGGGTTTAGAAGTAATATTTCATTTTTTGTTCACAAAATTTCTTCAGAGTACAATGATAAAATTTTGTGATTTGCCTGTGTGAATTCCAGCACTTAAAATGTATGTTGGGCATTGAAAATCTCGGGTAAAAGGGATTTTCAGTGGTCAGGAAATAATGCAGTCTCTAATAACAGAATATGTCTAACTTTTATTTTTTGCTATTGATAATGCTCTATCTTTATATCTCTGGTACGCCTGTAACAATGTGGAAAATTACTCTAAACTTATTTGAAGCTGACCATATGGCCTTTTATGACTGTAAAGTGTACAATAATCAATAAAAATAGAGTAAAATGTTGATACTAATCAACAGTGTGTAACATTAACCTATCATTTTGAATGAACTAACAAATTTTCTGATGAAACATGAAGATATATCCACAGAAATTACCATTTATACAATAGACATTATATATATATATATATATATATATATATATATATATATATATATATATATATAATATATAAAGTGTTTTTCATTTGAAATATATCCAGATCCTTGTGAGTAGATACTTTTCAGTATTTTGGATAATTGTTTCAGGAACCTGATTAACATAAACATCCAAAATCCAAATTATAGAATTGCCAGACAGTTATCGGCCACTTTTATGGAAACATCGCTGTTTTTATACAAGTGCAGGTTCGTTTTTATTGCATATCAGCCATTAAAAATTATTTAATGCCAAATCCTCTTTATACATATGTACTAAATATATATGATTTGGTTTGGTTGGGTTTTATGGCATATCAACCATAAAAGGTTACTTAATGCCAAATCCTTTTTATACTTATATATTAAATATATATGATTTGGTTGGGTTGCGTTTTATTGCATATCAACTATTGTAGGTTGTTTAATGCCAAATCCTCTTTATACATATATATTAAATATATATGATTTGGATTGGTTGGGTTTTATGGCATATCAACCATTGTAGGTTATTTAATGCCAAATCCTCTTTATACATATATATTAAATATATATGATTTGGTTTGGTTGGGTTTTATGGCATATCAACCATTGTAGGTTATTTAATGCCAAATCCTCTTTATACATATGTATTAAATATATATGATTTGGTTTGGTTGGGTTTTATGGCATATCAACTATTGTAGGTTATTTAATGCCAAATCCTCTTTATACATATATATTAAATATATATGATTTGGTTTGGTTGGGTTTTATGGCATATCAACCATTGTAGGTTATTTAATGCCAAATCCTCTTTATACATATATATTAAATATATATGATTTGGTTTGGTTGGGTTTTATGGCATATCAACTATTGTAGGTTATTTAATGCCAAATCCTCTTTATACATATATATTAAATATATATGATTTGGTTTGGTTGGGTTTTATGGCATATCAACTATTGTAGGTTATTTAATGCCAAATCCTCTTTATACATATATATTAAATATATATGATTTGGTTTGATTGGGTTTTATGGCATATCAACCATTGTAGGTTATTTAATGCTAAATCCTCATTATACATATATATTAAATATATATGATTTGGTTTGGTTGTTTTTTTATGCTAAATCCATTTTATACATATATTAAATATATGATTTCTAAACAGATTTTATAGATAACATTTTAAAAAAATCTAAGCTCATTTTCTTTAACAAATAGTTAATTGGTTTCACTTAATTCCAAACAAATCAGCATAAGTACACAGTTTTTGTTTACACACAGCTAAATCTGAAAACAGTTCTATTTCAAACAATTCAATTTAATATAAGTACAGTTTAAATTTAAAACAGTTCTATTTTACTCATAGATAGGACTCTATCAGGTGTTATCACTCCAGGCCTGACTGAACCTGTGAGTGATGGTAATGAAGGGTTATTCCATATTCTGCAAATCTCCAGCATTACTGGAGCCTCACCATCAGATTGTTTAATATCATAATCAGAACACTTGCAGGAGGAGTTTTACCCCTCTGCAGAGATGCAGTCAGTGTATTCTACAGTCCTAGCTGAATGGGCTATTCCCATTTTTTGCTGGCCTGATAAACAAATTCTTTTCTTTTTGATGATATTATTTGGTATGCATTTATAGGGACTTTAATAGCTTTACATGGTGGGTTTATTTTCCTTATTAATTTTGTTCATCTTATATGTCATGTGTCTGTCTGTCTAGCACCCTAGAAAACAGCTGTTGTACAGCCACTTACTTCTCAATCGCAAACTATCCAAGTTAAGACAAATGGGACGTTCTGTGATATGGATTTTTTTTTATAGATGAATTTTGGAATACTAATTACATAATACAAATTTAAAACGGAACTGTACCAACAAAAATAGAATGTTTTAAACTTTCTCATCTTTTTTGTTTTTTTAATGACTCTATGCCTTGATGAAGGTGTAAAAACCTGAACATTGACAAATAATTCTATGTATAAAATCATCCTCTGAAGACTGTTTTTTCATCTCTGTACATTTTCATATTGTCAGATTTATTTCCTGTTTTTCCCCTATATATATATATATATATATATATATATATATATATATATATTCTTCTGGTGAATCAATTTATATATGAATTATATGCCAATCTTTAATTTTTAGGTTTTTTTTTTAAAACCATCTTCTGGTCAAAATTATGGTGTGATGTTGTCTTATCTGAAAATATTTTTTCAAATGAAAAACTGAAACAAAAAAATTAAGAAAATTCTTAGTATTTCATTATGTGATTGAAAAACTAATATTTTTTTTGTTTAATTTATTTTTTCAAAAAAGGTTAACATATTTGCGGTAGGTTAAAAAAAGAATTGAACATGCATAAGAATTAAGAAATTATTGAAATTTCAAAAAATAACCAATATAGTTATATGTGTGTGTGTGTGTGTGTGCATAAATATGTTAGTAAAGTTGGTAACCATAATCGAGGGAGACCTGAAAGCTCCCTTTTTAACAGCTACTACACCGAGGTGTAGGGGAGGGTGATACTCAATTCCCTGGATTGCTCCACTTTACTGTTGATATGGACCTTATAATGCTGAGTGTTAAGCAATGAAGTATCAAGTACTGTTTTTTTTGGGGGGGGGGTTGAGTTGGTGTGTACATATATATATATATATATATATATATATATATATATATGCAAATTTCAAACTCGAACATCAAAATAATAAACAAAAACTTCAGATTCTCGAAGCACTATATATTAGAAACCTGCAACCAGCACTTAAAAGAATTAATTTTCAAACCAGTGCTAACGTACTTAAATGTCTTTAGCTACTGGCACTATTTACAGAATTACATTTAAAAGCAAGCGCCATAATCTCTAACAGCAAAGACGTCCTTACACAGTAGTAATTTGCTAAAACAAAAGTTACATCACTTTTGTAACAGATTCTCCCCTGATGATGGCCCAAAGTCGGGCAGAAAGTACTAGGGATACATACAACTATGGACAATACCTTAATCAGTTCCCCCCGAATACGATAAAAGTAATACAGGAATTCCAACGGATCCAAAAGAGAATATGTAGGCATAAAATGTCTATTATGTTCAATGAAATTTGCATTAACGAAGAAATGCTGCCTAAATATACATACATATATATATATACTCATTTTTAGTTTACATCATGTATATCCAACCTCTTTGCATGACCAGGATGTAACATAAGGTCAATTTTTTGAAATGGGGCTTAACAGGTTTGTTTTCAGAGTTTCACTTCGCCTAGACCAGTTACCATACAAAGGTTAAAGAGCCCAGTCTGCCCCCACTATTTATCCATAGCTGGAGAAAGAATAGTTGAATTCATACCCTTCTCAAGGGTATTAGTGCTATGTTAAATGCAAAGAGCTTTATTCAGGATTTGAACTCTGGTAGGTACTATTTACCAACCCCTCCGCTCGGGCAGGATATGACACAAGGTCGATTTTTAAGCGGAGTTTAACAGGTTTGAATTCAGAGTTTTCCTTCTCCTAGACTAGTTGCCTCACCAAGGCTGAAGAACCTAGTCCGTCCTACTATTTATCCATAGCTGGAGGGAGAATAAGGGGGTTCATACCTTTCCCAAGGGTATTTGCCCGAAAGTGAACGTAATAGCGCGACTGGAGTACGAACTCGCGTACTACGATTCCGCAGTTCATCGCTTTAACCATTACACCACGAGGACACCCCCCAACTCTGGTAGGTGTGTCCATTTCCTATGACTATAATCATTACACTACAAGCACTTCCTTTAGGTGTGTGTATGTATATATATATATATATATATATATATAATGAAAATAATTCCTACATGGCCAAGAGCCAGTGTGTTCTTGAAAAGCAGTTTGTTGAAACCTAGGTAGACTTGCTCTTAGCCATGTTGGAATCATTTTCATTATATTAACTCTATCTCCTGTATTGAGCTCTTTATTAAGTTTTATCTTAGGGAATTCTGTTGGTGTTTTTTCTTTTGACTAGACATACGTGCTTCTTGATTATTTTCAAGTAGCACATGTGATTTTCATCTTTTCTTTCTTTCCCAGATATCAGTTTGTAGAATTTGCAAATTATACACTCTGGGTTTTTTTTCACACCAACAGAATTATAGATTAAATATAAAGATTAATATATATATATATATATATATATGAATGATACATTAGTTTTTTCCTGGATATGTAACTCATAAATTAAGCCTTAAAAATATCAAATTCATATTTAAATTCTTTCTGGTTTTTTTTTCTTTTAGTTATTATCTTTCCTTGACTTTTTTTAGGTCTTCAGGCGGTTCTACGGATCAGTTGTTCTTATCTCATCACTTAATGGCAGTAGGAGAGTTACTTGACCCTATTTCCCAACCCCTCCGCTCGGGCAGGATATGACACAAGGTCAATTTTTAAGCGGAGTTTGACAGGTTTGAATTCAGAGTTTTCCTTCTCCTACACTAGTTGCCTCACCAAGACTGAAGAACCTAGTCTGCCCTACTATTTACCCATAGCTGGAGGGAGAATAATTGGATTCATACCATATTAGTGCTATGTGAAGTGTAATCAGTCTCGTCCAGGATTTGAACTCGAGTCGGCGTGTCCAATTCCTGCGATGATAACAATTACACCACGGGCACCTCCATAAAAAGGAGAGTTACTTGACAGTACTAATCTTTTGTCCAAGTAACATGTACCAGGTCATACTGGATTACATGATACCTGTATCTCCATATGATTCCTGACCTTTCTTAGGTTTTATTTTTATTTTTTTTTTTTTTAATTACTGCACTGTGGAATGTATATAGGTAAAGTTCGTCATGTTATACTGCTGCTGACTTTGTGGATGGAGAGTCCTTGTGGTGTAATGGTTAATGTGCTGGACTGCGACATTGTAGTAAGGGAGTTCAAACTCCAGTCAAACTGTTACTTTGTCTTTTAGGCTGATTCCCTTTGGAAAGGCATGATCCCGCTTATCCCCTTCAGCTATGGATTAAACTAGCACCATTATTGTTCTTCTTTAAGGATGTCTTTGGCATTTGATAACCCATGAAAGATGATATGCCATTAAACAAAGAAACTGAAACTGACTTAGTGGTGCTTCTTTAAAAATTAAATTATTTGGTTTTAAGATATGTTTATAGATCATTCCAATCTGATTGAATTTAATGTATCAGCCATTGATTCGTCATTGAATGAAATTTTTAGTTTTATTGGTTGTGGGCGGGGAAGGATCTGTTTACTATAAGTAAGTAAAAAAAAGAACAAAAAAAAACCCAACATTTCAATGTAACATGATTCTTTAGTCTGATATTTGATATGAGAATTTTATGTCTTTGAGATTCTAAAGATGGATGAAGACAAAATGCATTTTCTATTCTCGTCTTTATGTCAACAATCAATGCACTTCTCTTATTCCCCCACCACATCTCTTCTTCTCCACCATTGTCTTTACCCACAAGCCACCTCTGCTATGACAGTCTCTGTTGAAGAGTATTTTTTTCATCTATTTTCCTGGCTTCATACAATATTGACACAACACATGTTGCAATCTCATGTTTACTTACCGATAGAGTTACTTGATATTGCCGTGGGATGCTTCAAGTGGTAAGATGATTGAGCTTGGCTAATAGACCTTTAAATGAGTTTGATTCTCACTGGCTGCTTGAAAAGGAGTACATTATATATCAGTAGATAATGTTTTATCTAGCTATGTTTGCATATATATATATATATATATATATATATAAGTTGAAAAACAAGGTAATACAAAGATTACATTAAATTCTTTTCCTTGGATTACCTGTTGTTTTAATTTCTCAATCTGTCTGTCTGTCTATCTATGTCTCTCTCTCTCTCTCTCTCTCTCTCTCTCTCTATATATATATATATATATATATATATATACTCAACCCCCTCCATCATGAGCAGGATGGGACACAATGTCAATTTTTAAGTGGAGTAAAACTGGTCTGAACTCAGTTTTCCTTCTCCTAGATTGGTTAAATTTGGAAATGTTCCCTTAACCTTTAAACATTCCATTAAAAACAAAGAATACATTTTTTTACAAAAGAGAAAAGAAAGCAACAAAGCAAGAAACGAGAAATCAACATGTAATGAAATAAATAAAGAAAACAACAACACAGAAAGAAAGAAAAAGTTGGTTGGTTGGGTTTTATGACATATCAACCTTTGTAGGCTGTTTAATGCCAAATCCATTTTTATTCAAATAAACAGTTCTATTTCAAACTATTTAGTTTAGCATGAGTTCACAGTTTAATTGTCAAAAACATTTCTATTTCAAGCTATTCAGTTAAACAGTTCTAATTCAAACGACTCGGTTCCACATAAGCATAGTTTCTATGACAAAAACAGTGCTTGTAAGTTCCGTTTCAATGTAAAAAACAGTTCTATTTCAAGCAATTCAGTTTAGCATAAGTACGCAGATTAGTTCTATTTAACTCATAGATATAACCCTATGAGGTGCTATCACTCCGGATCAGAGTGGACTTGGGAGCGATGGCATGGAAGGAGTGCTCTACTTTCCCTAAAGCTCCAGAATTACTGGAGCCTTACCATCAGATTGTTTAGTGTCATATCCAGGACACTCATTGAGGGGGGGATTCTTACCCCCTGCTGAGGTTCAGTCGGTGTATTCTACAGCCCTAGACATCTAGGCAATACGCAGTTAAATGTAAAAGCAGTTTTATATCAGATAATTCAGTTTAGCCTAAGTACGCAGTTTATATGTCAAAACAGTTCTATTTTGAGCAATTCAGTTTAGCATAAATGCACAGTTTAGATGCAAAAACAGTAAACTCTCAAAACCATGCTTTAGTTCTATTTAGCCCATAGATAGGACCCTTATTAGGTGCTACCACTCCTGGCCAGAGTGGACATGGGAATGATGGTAATAAAGGGGTAACTCTGCATTCCTTAAAGCTCCAACAATACTGGAACCTCACCATCAGATTGTTTAGTGTCATATCCAGAACACTCATTGAGTGGGGTCTTACCCCTCTTGCAGAGATGCAGTTGGTGTATTCTGCAGCCCCAACCGACTGGGCAAAAAGAAAGAAAGAAAGAAAGAAAGAAAAAAGAAAACAACAATAAAGAAAAGAAAAGAAAGAAAAAGTAACACAGAAAGAAAGAAAGAAAGAAAGAAGAAAACAACACAGAAAGAAAGAAAGAAGAAAACACAGAAAAAAAAAGAAGAAAACAACAATAAAGAAAAGAAAAGAAAGAAAAAGTAACACAGAAAGAAAGAAAGAAAGAAGAAAACAACACAGAAAGAAAGAAGTAAACACAGAAAAAAAAAGAAGAAAACAACAATAAAGAAAAGAAAAGAAAGAAAAAGTAACACAGAAAGAAAGAAAGAAAGAAAGAAGAAAACAACACAGAAAGAAAGAAAGAAGAAAACAACACAGAAAGAAAGAAGTAAACACAGAAAAAAAGAAAGAAGAAAACAACAATAAAGAAAGAAAGAAAGACAAAAAACTACAACAACACAGAAAGAAAGAAGAAAACAACAACCAAAAAAAAGAAAGAAACCTACACAGAAAGAAGAAAACAAGAAAACAACAGCAACAGCAAAAAAAGAAAGAAACCTACACAGAAAGAAAGAAAGAAGAAAACAATACAGAAAGAAGAAAAAAAGAAGACAATAAGAAAGAAAGAATAAAACAATAATGATAACAAAGAAAAGAAAGCAACACAGAAAGAAAGAAAGAACGCAGATAACCCAGTCAGAAAGATTTACTTGGAAGACTGAATTTAGAAATAATGCTTGACAGATTTTCCATCAGTAATAAAATTAGAAACTAAATTGTAATTATTAAAAAAGCATAATTGGAAAATCTATTAAAAATGTATGGTACGCTAAAGAGAGTTGTGAGGTTAAGAGAAAATGAGAAGTATAAGGGTTGTGTCCTCGTGGTGTCATGGTTAAAGCGATGGACTGCGGAATCGTAGGACGCGAGTTCGTACTCCAGTCGCGCTATTACATTCACTTTCAGCCAAATACCCTTGGGAAAGGTATGAACCCCCTTATCCTCCCAGCTATGGGTTAAATAGTACCGCTACTGTTCTTCTAGGAGAATGGCTTTGGCATTAAATAACCTAAAAAGAGTTGATATGCCATTAAAAAAAGAAACCAAACCAAACCTGAGAAGTATAAGGGGTATCTTCGTGGTGTAATGGTTAAAGCGATGGACTTCAGAATCGTAGGACGTGAGTTCGTACTCCAGTCGCGCTATTACGTTCACTTTCGGCCAAATACCCTTGGGAAAGGTATGAACCCCCTTATCCTCCCAGCTATGGGTTAAATAGTACCACTACTGTTCTTGTAGGAGAATATCTTTGGCATTAAATAACCTTAAAAGAGTTGATATGCCATTAAAAAAAGAAACCAAACCAAACCAAACCAAACCTGAGAAGTATAAGGTCTGAGTGAGAAAGATAGATACACAGGAAGTTAGACAGAGGTGCAAGCAATTAAATATGAATTTGATCTTCATTAAAATCTCAAGAAATGTAGCCTTGTGTCAGACTTGTAAATTTAGGAATCACTTTGTAGCCTAGAGAAAGTCTTGCTAAAACTTTAATTACTATTAAGGAAATATATTTTGTCTAAGATACACTTCGGGTGGAGATTTACTTACTGTAATGGTTATAATAGGAAATGAGGAGGTGCCTGTGGTGTAATGGTTATCGTCGTAGGAAATGGACACGGCGACATGAGTTCAAATCCTGGACGAGACTGATTGCATTTCACATAGCACTAATACCTTTGGGAAAGGTATGAATCCAATTATTCTCCCTCCAGCTATAGGTAAATAGTAGGACAGACTGGATTCTTCAGCCTTAGTGAGACAACTAGTCTAGGAGAAGGAAAACTCTAAATTGAAACCTGTTAAACTCTGCTTAAAAATTGACCTTGTGTCATATCCTGCCTGAGCGAAGGGGTTGGTAAATATGATATGATAATAGGAAATGGAAATGATGATTTGAATTCAAATCTTGGACAAGACTGTTTGTATTTCACTTCATGCTAATGCCCTTGGGAAAGGCATGAATCCATCTGTTCTCTCCCTCTACCAGCTAGACTGGTTGCTATACCAAGGGTAAAGAACCCAGTCTGCCTTTCTCTACCCATAGCCAGAGGGAGAAAAAAGGTATTAGCACTATGTGAAATGGAAACAGCCTCATTCAAGATTTGAACTCTGGTAGCTGTGTCCACTTTATATAGTGATGACCTTCATTCTACAAGGGGGAAATTTACTAAGCTTTTTGCTTAGATGTGGCACAAGGCCATATGAAAGGGGCACCAAATGAGACTCGAACTCATCATTCTACAAGTACCTATATGCACATATACATGTATAGACACACTTGCATTTAGCTGCATATGCACCAAGAGACCGAAGAGCTTATTGTATCACAAGCGAATCATTCAAATCTTGTCTTATTTTTAGTAAAACCATTCCATTCTCTTTTATTCATGAATTAAATATATAGATTTGGTTTATAAGGATCAGTCATTCTTTTCCCTTGCCATGTCTCATCTCAAGGAATACCCAGTCAGCTGGGGCTGTAGAATACACTGACTGAATCTCTGTAGAAGGGTAAGACTCCCACCAACCCTAATGAGTGTCCAGTGGTCGAGATGGCTGGGGCTGTAGAATACACTGACTGCATCTCTGTAAAAAAGTAAGACTCCCATCCACCCTAATGAGTGTCCAGGGGCCCAGTCGGCTGGGGCTGTAGAATACACTGACTGCATCTCTGTAGAAGGGTTAGACTTCCACCCACCCTAATGAGGGTCCAGCGGCCCAGTTGGCTGGGACTGTAGTATACACCAACAGCATCTCTGTAGAGGTGTAAGACCCCCCCAACAAATGAGGGTCCAGCGGCCCAGTTGGCTGGGACTGTAGAATACACCAACTGCATCTCTGTAGAGGAGTAAGTCCCCACTGCCAATGAGTGTCCTGTTAATGACACTAAACAATCTGACGGTGGAGTTTGGGAGATTGTGGGGGTATCCTCTTCATTGCTATTGCTCCCAGGTCAACTCTGACCTGGAGTTACAGCACCTGATAGAATCCTATCTATTGGTCAAATAAAACTGTTTGATATTTAAATTAAGTGCAAAAAGAAATGACTAATACTAAATTGAATTGTTAGAAATAAAACTGTTTTCACATTTAACTGTGTGTAAACAAATGATTGATGTTTAATCAAATTGTTAGGGATACATAGCAATACTTTTTAACCATCTAATTTGTTGACTTATGTTTATATATATCTTATATATATATATATATATGTGTGTGTGTGTGTGTATAAAGAGGATTTGACATTAAATAACCTATAATTGTTGATATGCCATAAAACCCTACCAAACCAAATCATATATATTTAATATACATGTATAAAAAGGATTTGGCATTAAATAACCCACAATGGTTGATATGCCATAAAATCAAACCGAACCAAACCAAATCATATATATTTAATATATATGTATAAAGAGGATTTGGCATTAAATAACCTATAATGGTTGATATGCCATAAAACCCAACCCAACCAAATCATATATATTTTATATATATGTATAAAGCGGATTTGGCATTAAATAACCAACAATTGTTGACATATCATAAAATCAAACCAACCATATGAACTCTAGGAAATCTGAATGACCTTGAGTGTTATTATCTGGTAAATAATATTAGATTGTCCTGGTGCTTGGAGACTGAATCCTCATTTCATCTACACTGTCTTTTAATGCAAACATATAGGTTCTTATGACAAGTTGTTCGTGAGAATCTGGATCTCTAACATAGCCATGTTCTTTGCTTGAAACTAAGATTGTATATAATCAGCCTGATAGGGTTTCCTTGTGACCTTCAGGTTCCACTTTGATGCCTCTGATATCTTTGGTGCATCAGAAGCTTTCTGTTTTTCCTTGTTTTTCTCTGTTTAATCCTTTCTTCTGGGATCCAAAGAAGTTATTTTAATTTATCTTGGATATTGCAACCCACTAGATAAAAGCATAAAAATGATTTCATATTAATAAAACAGGAGAAATGTAGATTATAGTGATTTGTAATAAATATACAGTGTGTTTCATAAAGGATGGTTCCCAGTCGGCTGGGGCTGTAGAATACACTGACTGCTTCTCTGCAGAGGGGTAAGACCACCCCCTAACGAGAGTCCTGGATATGATAGTGAGGTTCCAGCAATGCTGGAGCTTTGGGGAATACGGAGTATCTCTTCATTGCCATCACTCCCAGGTCCACTCTGGCCCGGAGTTAACTAATATTCCACACTGATAAGGGTCCTATCTATGGGTTAAATAGAACTAAAACGTGCTTCTTTCACTATACTGATTTTTGCATTTAAACTGCGTATTTATGCTAAACTGAGTTGTTTAAAATGGAACTAATTTGACATTGGAACTGCATACTAGTGCTGAACTGAATTGCTTGAAATAGAACTGTTTTGACATCTAAACTGTGTACTTATGCTGTACTGAATTATCTGAAATAAAACTGTTTGACATTTAACTCTGTGTATTGCCCAGTCAGCTGGGGCTGTAGAATACACTGACTGCACCTCTGCAGAGGGGTAAAACTCCCCTAACAAGTGTCCTGGATATGACACTAAGCAATCTGATGGTGAGGTTCCAGTGGAGCTGGAGCTTTGGGGAATACGGAGTACCCCTTCATTGCCATCGCTCCCAGGTCCACTCTGGCCTGGTGTGGTAGCACCTGATAGGGCCCTATCTATGGGTTAAATAGAACTAACAGCATACTTATGCTAAACTGAATTGTTTGAGTAAACTGAATAGCTTGAAATAGAAATATTTTTGACAAACTAGACTTACATTTAAACTGCATGCTTATGCTTAACTGAATTATTTAAAATAGAACTGTTTTTCGACATTAAAACTGTATTTACACTTAACTGAATTGTTACATATAACTGCTTGAATAGTTTGAAATGGAAATGTTTTTGACAATTAAACTGTGTACTTTTGCTAAATTGAATTGTTTTAAATAGAACAGATTATTTACATAAAAATGGATTTGGCATTAAATAACCTACAAAGGTTGATATGCCATAAAACCCACCAAAACAAACTAAACCATTAAGGATGAAAACTGAAGAATATGAGGGTAAAATTTATGCTTAAATTTTATATTTGGCTATTAGTGACATGACAACATTGTACAGAGAAACAACAGCATTTAACTGTTTAGATAAGGGCATTATGTCCTCAATTCATTGGTGTAATGTCAGCTGATTATTCAGCCTTTAAGAATGGTAAAGAATCAAGGGATGAGTATTACGTCAGCATAGACATTTGCATTTTTTGAGGAGGGTAATAATGATATTATTTACCCCTTCCCTATGTGTTGTGTTCTGGTTAGTGAACGCTTGTAATATTAAATAAAGGACAAACCATGATATATTCTCAGGAAAAAGTATATACAATAGAGAGACTATTAGTAGACAAGAACATAGGATTAGTGAATACAGAATAAAGATATAGTCCAACGATAGTATTGGCTTCCATTATTACAGTAGCAAGTAAGGTGATCTAGTGCGATCTCCAGTCTCTAACGCTCTAATACTATTCCTATAAGAAGCTGCAGTATTTGTTACTCGCCCCACCTAACGAGCAAGTGTGGCACAAGACCTTTTTTTAGGTGGGACCGGGCACAGGGCTGTAGCCCACACGCACCCGGCGTTTCCCAAAAATGCCTACAGCCCCGTCGGCATTCCCCTTATTAGGGGCGCCTCAGGCGCCGGGCGATCAACCCCCCCCCTCAGGGGGTAATAGCCTGGAGGGAAGGCCCCCTGAGGCCGTAGGAAAAATCCAGCCATGGAGACACACCCGGCCAGATCCGCGCTGCAGCCAGCATGGCCGCCCGAAATGCGACCCGACAACTGAATCAGCAAAAAGCTTCTCCTATAAGAAGCTGCTCTTCACCTTCTAGTCTGCTTTATTTCTGCGTATGTTACACAGAAGGCACAAGGCCTTGAAGTTTTGGGGGAAGGGAAGGGAGCGGTCATTCTTTTCTATATATTCTAAGGAGACCTAGCTAGCCACATTCGCCGACCCATTCAGCAGTACAATATATAGCCATTCATCCATCGCCTTATGCGCAGCAATCACCAAAATACCATATTTGCTCTATGAAGAAGTCCTACTTAAAATCCCGAGATTGATGAATGATTTTATTTACTAGTATGATTTTTTTACAATGAATGTGATGGGAATGGGAGAAAAAACCCCGAAATATATACAAAAACAAAAGAAAAATCCCCCGTTTGGTTGCCCTCCCATCCCCCCGTCTATAAAATTGGAGGCCGACTGTTTTCCGGGGCGAAAAGGACCGGAAACAAGCCGGATCTACCCTAGGTGGGGCAGGAATCCTAGTCCACAGGGCTAAAAGAAATAAAGGGTTGGGCGTGGTATGGGTGGATACGACCAGGTAATATGATTTTTATACATATGAATGTTCAAGATCTTCAATAAAAAGCGGACTGGGATGCGGGTTCAGGTACAAAAATAATGGGGATGGGGAAGATCTTGAGAACTAACGACTAGATGACGGGGACAATGACTCACAAACATACTGCTAACTAGGTTTCAAGGGGAAAAAACAGTCCTACTTACCAGGGTTGGGGTCCCTAAGGACCCGTACCGTAAACGCCATGAGCCGGCAGAGGAGGGAAGGATGACTCCAACGTTGCCCCCTTTCGCACAACCAGGCTCGCTGCATTCACCCACCTTTTGCTGAATGTTATGCGATCCAAGCGTTTTCTATCGCATCTGATTTTGACCCTCAGCTGATGCCGAAAATACAAAATCAGATCACGATGAGAAAAGTTTGCATCATCATACAATCCCTTGTTTCGCGTCATCCAAATCCCCATTCTAGCTACAGCTAGGATCGTGAGAAACACCACATGCTTCTCACCCTGATATGGAGGAAGAACGTTGTCCACGACGTAACCAACGTCGAGCAGCACGAGCTGTTTGGGTTTGATGCGAGCCGTCCACTCGCCGACGTGATCCCAAAACGGACGAACTCGCTCGCAGTAGTAGAAGGCATGCTCAGCCGTTTCTTCCAAACCACTGCCACAGCGAGCGCAATCGGGCATGTCTGCCAGGCCCGCTTTGTAGTTCAAGCCGACAAGGGGTAAGGCATTTCGCACAAGTCGCCAGGTGAGCGAGAACTTGGAGTTGTTCAAGAAGCTCGATCCTGGCGCCCAATTCCAATGAGAGCGGATCTCCTCCGTCGTCCAGCCATGCCGCTCGCTGAGAGGATCAGAAGCGGAACCCACCATTAGCTCCCGATATAGTTCTTTTCGAGGCCGTGAAAGGTCACTGGACCCAAGAAGGTTACGAAGGGCCGTTCGGCACTCGCGGACAAACAGTGTTTTGCCCAAAGGCCTACGTCGACCTTCAGCCTTTGGGTCTGACTTTAGGCGAGAAAAAGTCTGACTCACCTTCAGTCTCAACACTGTGTCCCCCGTCAAGGCTCTGCCCAAGTATGCAAGTCTTTCAGCAAGCCAGTGGCGCTCCAGATCAGGCATACCTAGACCCCCGTTGCGTGTACGTTGGATACAGACCTGCCTATGGACCATCGGCCTTGCACCTCCCCAGAGCAATCTGGAAAGGGATCGTTGCAGCACCAACCAATGTACCTTAGGCAGAGGAAGTACAGCCAATCAGTAAAGGATCAAGAGGAAGACGTACACGGCGCACGCCTCTGCCCTGCCCTTTAAGGACAACCTCCTTGAAAGCCAGATTCCCACCTGAGCATTCACCTTGGCTTGTATTTCTGACCAATTTCGCTCCAGTTGGAGGTCGGGCCCGAACCACACCCCGAGGATGCGGACGGGTCCGTCACTCCAGCGGAAGGGCCCTGGAAGAGTATTGCTACCCCTCCAAGCACCGAGCCGCAAACATTCGCTTTTGTCAAAATTGACCTTGGCTCCTGCAATCCGCTCGTACTCGCTAACCGCCTTTTTCCCAACCTTTATATCCAGGCAGCGGGATACAAAAACTGTGATATCATTGGCGAACGCGGAAACCCTTGCCGTAAGAGGGCCAGCAAAAGGGACACCGCGCAGGGCCGGATTTGTCGTCCTATCCCTAAGCCTATGGAGCAGGGGCTCCAAAGCTAGGGCATAGAGAAGAGGAGACAACGGGCAGCCCTGCCGGACCGAACGCTCGACCGCGAACACCCTCGAACACCTTCCGTTCACCTGCACCACTGCCTGAGGGTTGTGGTACATCATGCTAATCCATCTGCGGAACTCCGGTTTGAATCCGGCAGTCTCCAAAACAGTCGCCAAAAACCGATGGTCAACCCTATTGAAGGCCTTGGACTGATCTAAACTGATCAGCGCAGCCTCGGTGCCGTCTTCTATCCCCTCTAGGACCTCGCGAATCAAGTGCAGGTTGTCCTGGATCAATCTTCCCTTCACAGCAAAGGTCTGCTCAGAGCCAATCAGATCGCTAATGACAAGCTGTAAACGATTCGCTAAGACCCAGGCCAAAATCTTTAACTCAGTGTTAAGCAGAGTTATGGGCCTGTAATCATCTAAGCCCTCCCAAACATGCCTGCCACCTTTCTTCAGCAATGTGATCACGCCCTTGGTAACGCTACCAGGGATGGCTCCCTGGGCAAAACAATGGTTGAACATATCCGTCAGAATAGGCTCAAACATGTGCGACATCCTCAAGTACACTTCGTAGGGCAAACCATCAAGTCCCGGCGACTTGTTGAGGCCAACCTGCTTCAACGCGTCACGGACTTCGCATTCAGTAACCACACCCTCGCAGCTAGTCGCTTCAGTCACCCCAAGGCGGGGGTAGTCGGCAAGATAGCTATGAAACTCCCGGAGCGGGAGATCAGTACAGCGGGCAAAGCGATCCCGAAAGGCGTCACGAATCTCGCGACCCGATCGCAGCAGTCGCCCATCCGGGGCCTTGACAGAATCGATATACCGATCAGGGAACCTTCGCACTTCTTCTTCACACGCAGTCGCGTTCGTTTTCACAGCTTCGTTGAGAACTCTCTTTAACCTAGATCTAACTACGTATCCCTTGTAGCGTGAGAGTAGCGAGCGCTCAAGTCCCCCCTAGCTAGCTCTACGTTTAGGGAGTCCCCCCCAGCCACCGCCCAGGAAAGTCTATCGTCTATAGATTTCGCTTCCTTGGTCCTATGTAATTTGAGCTGTCGACCGTACTTGGTAGCGAAATCTCTAATCCTATGTTTAAGAGATCCCCACCACCTATTCCCGGTAACCGCCCCCACTAACGCCCGCTGAATTAGGGATTCCAGCCGGTCCCGGAAGTCCCGTATCTCCAGTAAGGAGGTATTGAACTTCCAGTAACCGGCCAGACTAGGCCTATTTGTTAACCGTAGACTGACTCTAACAAGTTTATGGTCAGTCCACGCTATCAAGTGGAACGTGGGACAACTAACAAAGTCAATGTCAGCTCGTCTCACTAACACTCTGTCCAAGTAGGAACCTACTTTGGCAGAGGGCGAACTATCTAGCCACGTCCACATCTCCCGCCCTGGGTGATCCAGACGAAATCTGTCGACGAGGTCATGACGCCGGCAAGGCTGCTTTCACACCTTCCCACACGCCTAGCTCCCTGCCCGACCTTATCTATCTTGGGATCAAGGATCGCATTCCAATCACCCATTAAAACTAGCTGCTTCGTATCGTCCAGGAACGGCACCAACCGACGAAAAAAGGAAACCCTCTCCACAACGATATTGGTCGCATAAACCGCAACCAGACGAAACTTGAAACTTTTAACGGCAACATCGGCCACAACCAGTTGGCCCCCGTCACCTGCAAAAACAACGTCAACATCAGCATCAAGGCTGCGTCCAACTAGCAAAGAAACCCCAACGCTGGTACGGCTGCTGTATGCTGAGAAAACGTTAAAATCGCTTTCCAGCACACGACAGTCGGCACCGCAAGTGAAGTGGGTAAGTGCGTACACTTGCCCGGATCCCTCAATCCCCTCACATTCAAAGTAGCAAGGTTTAGAGCCATCAATCCCACTTACCTTACTCATCGTCGACTACGGGCCGGAAATCCTTCGTGGTAAGGATGCTGACGGCCTGACGCAGGGATCCGGTGCCGAGCTCAGTACTTACTCGTTCGTCCCTGGTAATTCCCCCGACATCCACGGGGTACCACAACTTTAGGGACCTATAGAAGGATGGGTGAACTAAAATCGGGACCCTGCCCGCACAAAAAGGAAGCATTTTTTTTAGGCTTTGGTGGCGCAAATCTGCCAACATTACGTCCGTTCGACTGGTCCCCTCAAGAAAGTGCCAGAGCTCTTTGGTTCGGTTGCCAGCCGAACGGACGAATGTGGTCACCATTGCGGCATTCTTAAACAAATATGGGTTTGTTATGTCTTTGCCATTGATGCTTTTGAGGGATGAGAAAGGTTTTAATGTTTTTTTTTAGAACATGGTCCATATTTTGTGGTTCTAGGATGTCTTGGCAATAGTGGTATGCTGTGAACGCACGTCGGGCTTCGTTTGAAGCCGACAATGACCTTGGTTTTTGATGTGTTGATAGTGATGATGATGTTGCTGCTTCTTCTGTCAGCGACTCTCTGGTCAACGAATGTGACCTTACAAGTTGTCTGGGGGTTTTGATAGGTGAGAGTGAAGGTGATTTGGGGGAAAGTGGGAAGTCAGAGAGGTGTGCTGGGGTACTTTGAGGTTTTTGTGGGGGAGGAATGATTTGGGCTGGTCTTTCAATTTTCTTTTCGCGCTTTTCTTGCGGTTGGGAGGGTGTTTGGGACTGTGTTTGGCTTTCTTGTGTTGGTCCCTTAATATGTTTCTTCTCCCCCTCCCCAGCTACTGAGTCCCCGCTATCGCTTCGCCGTTTTAAATTCATGGAACAATCCATTGCTTCAATTTCAGTTTTTTCTGTTTTTTTCTTTGTTTTTCTTTTTTGTTGATGACGATGATGATGATGATGGTTTTGTAGATGACGATGATGATGATGATGTTTTGGCTGTGCTGATTGTATTAGTAGCAATAGAGTCAGTTTTAGCTGTCATGGTAATTGTTGACTTGGTGTAATCTGTTTTTGTTGCTGGTTCATTATTTGATTTTCGTATTCTATTACGTGGGGTATGGCTGTGAACCCCCCTCTGTCCAGGCACATGGTGAAAATATAATCACCGTGCGCTGTCCCATTAACAGATTTTGCTTTGGTGATGTCCTCTACTTCGCCATGTTTTATGAGGTAGGCAGCCAGGACCTCCTCATTTAGTTGTATCGGGACATTGCACACGGTGATTCGGATTTTACGTCTTCCCATGTACTCTGGCTGTTGCCGGAAGTACTTGGAGATGATGTTTTCGCCAGCCAGCTTGGCTGCAAGGTCTTCTGATGGCAGCAGCACATCCCATGTTGCAAAGCTACGTCTGCAGTAGTACTTTGCGGGAATGTCTGCTGCTTTTAGCAAGCCTTCAAAAGTATCTTTTTTGATACCTGCCAGCCTCTTTGTTTTCAAGTCTGTGACTATGTACGAGATTATTTTGGGTTGTACTTCCTGTACAAGTTCGGGAATAGGAAGGATCCTATTCTCTTGGAAGTACTTCTCGTATTTTTCTCTTATTTTAGTATAGTTTTTCCGGCTTGGTTTTATTTTTGTTGTCCAAGAGGCTGGCAGTGAATGTACCTTTTGCGCCGGTTGGATTGAACTGGCTGACGAAGATGGCTGCGAGAGTGCAGGCCATCTTTCTTCCGGCTTTGAGGGGGGACTTTGATCTTTAAATATGTCTGGTGATGATGACACTGGTGAAGTTGGGGCCTCTGCCATAGTTGCTTATGAGGCAACTAGGGGAGGGAGACCGTCGAATGTTCTTGTTTGTGTGTTGGTGAAAATACTTTGGATGATGATGGAATAAGTCGGTTTGTTTTTACAAAAATGATCTGAGAATAACAAGCGTTGACCCCCCTCAACAAACAAAATAACAATTGTTTGGGGGAGGGGCAGTCAACTATAACAGTTCAAAACAGTAACAAACGGGTTTCAAAAATTCCAACAAATAACAATATTTTTTTAAAACAAGAACAACTTTAACAATCAAAAAAACACTTACTCGTCAATAGTAATTTAGCAACACAAGAAAATGAAGCTTCTAGTCTGCCCTGGTATTAGTAGCTACTGCTCTATATGGCAGATGGACTAGTTCATTGTGTGGAAAAAGGTGGGTGATATCCAACAAATGTCAATGAAGAGCTGACTCCACATTTCCCAGAGCTCCAGAATTGAACCCTTACCACTAGATTTAGTTTAGTGTCATACTCTAGACATCCAAGTGAAGAGCAAGGTATAGTTTACACAGCATTAGTGTTGCTAGGGGATTTCCCAGTAGAGTTTAGCTATTTTTGAACCTGGAGAACTTGCTTCCTGTGGGATACCCCAAATTAAAACAACCTTGTGTCCCTCATGGGGAGCTGGATAAATCATTCATTATTTTCATCCTCCAGCAGAAATGCTGGTGGCCACCTGTCATTTGTTTAAGGTGTTCTGTGAATCATATAGCTGAATTTAAGGAGGCTTTCCTCCCAGGAAGTACCTGCCCCACTCACCTAAATGGGGAAAATGCTGAGTTGCCTTAGGCTCCTTTGAAGGGAAATACCAGTTTGGTATGGTTCTATGGCATATTAACCATTATAGGTTATTTAATATTTTTCCCTGAGAATATATCTCTATTTCCTCACATATCGTGGTTTGTCCTTTATTTAATATTACAACTGTTCACTAACCCGAATGCAACACCGTAACTCCTCGGTCCACTCTAACCCACAGCAGTAAAAACTTTTAGGGTGTCATCTAAGAGATTTGTTCGGAAATCATTAGCATTGTATATGTGAAATTATACGACTTTGTACAAACAAATAATTACTATTATATAGAATTATTGATGTTAGATAAGAATACTTGAGATCCTATTTACCAACCCCTCCACTAGAGCAGGATATGACACAAGGTCAATTTTTTAAGCGGAGTTTAACAGGTTTGAATTCAGAGTTTTCCTTCTCCTAGACTAGTTGCCTCACCAAGGCTGAAGAACCCAGTCTGTCCTACTCTTTACCCATAGCTGGAGGGATAATGGGAGTCATACCTTTCCCAAGGGTATTAGTGCAATGTGAAATGCAATCAATCTCGTCCATGATTTGAACTCGTGTCGCTATGTCCATTTCCTACGACGATAACCATTACACCACGGGCACCTCCAATAAGAATACTCAAGATAGATGTAGGCTTTTTCCATGGGCATTAGCATGAAATGAACTGCATTGTTCAGGATTTGAACTTGGGTTGATGAGTCCATAGTCTATGATGATAACCATTATGCTATGTACTTTTCCTTACTCTGTCGTAAATGATCTATGAGAGTAGGTTGTTGAACATTACATGGCGATAAAATGCCCAAAGGCATCAATAAGTATCAGCCTTAAAGAAAAGGAGAAAAAAATGGATGGAGAAGATTCTCATTTTGCCAAGACTCAATACAGGATTCTTTCTCTTAGAAATTTCTGATAAAAAATGTCTGGCAAAGGGCCATATAAAGTAAGAATGATAGACAAATAGATAAATAAGATCTGACTGTGATGTTCGGAAGAACTGATATGACTGACTTAAAATTGATCTAAGCCTGTTTGTTGTTGATCCAAAATAATTCTTTTTTTTTCTCCTCCCCTCCACATTTATTTATTGATTTTATTCATTTTCTAGACAAACTGGGAATCCAAATGTAAGGGCAGTCCCTAATGATAGTGATTCTTCTATTTAGGAAGGAGTGAATGATTCTAATTAACATTTCATGCCCTGTTAGTAAGGTTTAGAATTGCTGATTGTATCTCCTGCTCAGTGTTAAGACATCTTCCCACAAAAAAAAAAAGTGTGTCCTGCATATGACACTGAGGCTCTTGTTTTGGAGCTCTGAGAGAGTGTTGAGTAACACTTAATTGCCATTACTCCCATGCCCACTGTGACCGAGAGTTGTAGTACCTGCTCGGATCTTATCTATGGGTAATATTGATCTGTTCAAAAATCACCTATAATCCTTAGGAATGCTTTATAACATATAACTAAATTATTTTTATTTAGAATAGTTTCTTGAAACAATAATTGCTTACTGAGAGCTGTAGAATTCACTGACTGCATCTCTGCAGAGGGGTAAAATCACACCAAGGAGTGTCCTGTTTATGACATTAAATAATCTGATGGTGAGGTTCCTGTAATGTTAGAACTTTGGGGAATGCGGAGTACCCCTTCATTGCCATCGCTCCCAGGTTCACTCTGGCCTGGAGTGGTAGCATCTGATAGGGTCCTATTTATGGGTCAAATAGAAATGTTTAATACTTATACTGTATGCAAACAAATGACTTATACTGAATTGAATAGTTAGTTAAATGTTAAAACTGTCCTATTTCTATGTGTAAAGAAATGACTGATGTTTTATTGAATGATTAGTGATACACAGCAATACTTGGAATCATTTAACTTGTGTGCAAAAGAATGAGCTTAAACTCATTTCAAAATATTGTCTACAAAGTGTGTTTACAAAGGATATATATATATATATATGAACAGAATTTGGTATTAAATAATTGTTATATATTAGCTCGTACCACGGGACTTGCGGTATTGTGGAAGTATAAAAGACACCGTGTCTCTTAAGCATGGGGAAGCAGAAGCAGAAAAAGAAGCAGAGAGACAGCTCTGAAAGGACGTTGGTCTGTAGTAAGACTAACTTCGGACGTAACACCAACAGCGCGAGACTGATAATACTAGTCTGACGGTACCACTTGAGTTAATAAATAATCAACTCTATTTCACTGTGGATCATTTCCTTACCTCGATACAACAATAGTCAGCATTGGTTGATATGCCATAGAATCAAATCAAACCAAGGATTATTATTAGTTACTTTTAACCATGTAATTTTATGACCAAATAATCATTATTTGATAAAAATAATTATTTTAATCTATATAATTGTGTATTAGATAGAAATACGGGAAATCATACAACTGTGCAAATTATTTGTATTAGATAAGAATACTTTATATCATATGATTGTATGCAAAAAAAAAACTTTTTATACCAACAACACAAAAATGTAAATATAAACAATGAACATCGTTCCCTAACCTTTTGGCAGAAAATATACCTAAAAGTATCAACATGCTATTAAAATTAAATCAATCGATATTTATTGGTCATCAAAAAAATGGTGTTCTGCATGAATGCAGACCCCAACTAAATTATCATCCACTTGTTAACTGAACTGGTTATTACTTCATTTTTTAAGACCTCTTTATGGGTATTGCCCTTATAAAAATCATGCTATGGTGTGCCATTATTGCTGTAAAAATTATATAAATTGATACACGCACACACACACACACACACACACTCACATATATATATTTATATAGGAAGTGCCCGTGGTGTAATGGTTATCGCCGTAGGAAATGGACATGGCGACACAAGTTCAAATCCTCGTCAAGACTGATTGCATTTCACATAGCACTAATACCCTTGGGAAAGGTATGAATCCAATTATTCTCCCTCCAGCTATGGGTAAATAGTAGGACAGACTAGGTTCTTCAGCCTTGGTGAGGCAACTAGTGTAGGAGAAGGAAAACTCTGAATTCAAACCTGTTAAACTCCGCTTAAAAACTGACCTTGTGTCATATACTGCCTGAGCGGAGGGGTTGGGTAAATATATATATATCCATACATGTATGAATGTCTTGTTATTTTTGTTTATCTTTATGATCATGGAAACAAAACAAAGAACAACTACTGTGTCCAGAAAACAACTCCTGACATTGCTACCTCAAAGAGTCAAGACACAACAAACACAACATATGAGAAAACAGACCTCTCACACACATACAGTATTATAGATAAATATATATATATATATATATATATATATATATAGGCATAAAGGTTAGAGTGTTCGTTAATAGCCTGGAAGATTAGGGTTCAATTCCTGGTTGAGCCTTACCAAAGACTCAAAAAATAGTACTTGATGCCTCCTTGCTTAACACTCAGCATTATAAGGTATGGATCAAGGGTAAGTGGCACAATCTAGGAAAAGGAGAAGTACCTTCCCTTACACCTCAGTCTAGTAGCTATTAAAAAGGGAGCTTTTTTGTGGCTCTCAACTACGGTTGGCTAACTTACTACTTGTGTGTGTGTATATATATATATATATATGTATATACACACACATACATACATGTGTGTATGTGTATACACTACCACAGTGTAACCTATAAGTAAGTACACCTGATCAAGTTAGTATGAGGATTGGCTGAAAAGTTCATTGCCTGACCAAGATAATCTCAGTGAATGTGACCAAATATGGCTTACTTTTCAACATTATCCTTGTTGCTGTCCATATATAATTTTTCCATTGGTGTTGAAGTGTTTGGATCCCATTGATCAAGAAAAAGTCATATAATGTCATCAAGTGAAGATTTCTGCATACTCCCACCCACTCTTCTACCATCATCATCATCATCAAATTGCGCTGCCAGCAGAGATTTCCCTGACTCTCACTCTCCATCCATCTCTATTATCCATCGCTCCCTGCAGGTCTTCCAGACTACATCCTGTGTTCGCACAGAGCTGATATAGATCAGTTCTTGTTGGTCAGCCAACACTCGCACGTCCATTTGTAGGTCTTTACAGAACTACATGGTTTTTTTTTTTTTATATGAAAGACGTACATATTTATGGGGGATACTGTATGCATGTGCACTTGCAAGAATTTTAGTAATATGCAAATTCTTTGGTGGCTGTTGTTGTTGTCAACCTAGGAGAAAGTCTTGTTGAAGAAGGCAATAAACAGACAAGCTTTATTTTTGTCAAAATAAAAGCTAAAAGGTTATAAATAAAATAAAAATAATATAGACTTAAATGGAAATGTTCAAACCAGAATCTCTGAAACTTTTTTCCCACTAAATCTTTTTGACATGGAATTTTGATTCCAATTCATTCCATCTGCTGTCATTCTTCGTTTTTGTTTTGAGTTGCAAATGGAAGACTCGGAGCCCAGCCCTGTCATCTTGGACTTCAACTTTCCCCAAACATTCTTTTCATCTTTAATCAGAAGAAACACTGAAAGCATGCTATATATATATATATATATATACTCCCCTACCCCCGTAAGGTTGAGTTCTCTGGTGAAGAAGTAATCGTGTTGCCATTAGCGTTTATTGCAAGCCTCTTCATATATGAATTGAGGTGTCGGTAGCCATTGAACGGATGTATGTAAACAATAGTAATTGTGATTCATAACCGTTTAAAATTTACTTCGCAGCTAATGGCTCCTCGTGGCTTGGCATTTGAGTCAACCGGGTTTCGATCCCAGTTACGGAAAGCTAATGTCTAGCCACACTGATGAGTTCTGATAGAACGAAACAGATCTGTCTGTGGATGACTATATATATATATATATATATATATATATCTCTAGACAGTATCTCCCCACAGCCGGGATCAAAACCCGGTTGACTCAAACACCAAGCCAAAGCTTCTAACCATTTAGCTACGAGGAGATATTAGCTATGAAGTACATTTTAAACGGTTATGAATCACAATTACTATTGTTTACATACATCTGTTCAACGGCCGCCGAAATCTCAATTCAAATACGAAGAGACTTGCAAAGGTGCTAATGGCAGCACGATTACTTCTTCGCTAGAGAACTCGACCCTATGGGGGTAGAGGAGTATATATATATATAGACATCCACAGACAGATCTGTTTTGTTCTATCAGAACTCATCAGTGTGGCTAGACAGTCTCTCCACATAGCTGGGATCGAAACCCGGTTGACTCAAACGCCAAGCCAAAGCTTCTAACCATTTAGCCACGAGGAGATATATATATATAAACACACGCACACTATAAGGGCTACTCAGCATTGCACATATATAATTGTATCGTAAAATAATTCTGTCTATATCTAAATGTTATATAATTCATTTTTCCCTCAGCCAGGGGAGCTAAGAATCCTATATCCAATATATATAAACATTCTAAAAATTTGTCTCCTGGGTATGACATTACACTTCATCTGATGGTGAGGCTCCAGTTATGGAGTACCCCATTTATTGACATTACTTCCAGATCCACTCTGACCCAAAGTGATAGTACCTGTTAAGGTCCTATTTTTACATATGTTTGAAAATTATTTGTATTCAATAGAACTGTATGCAAGTAAAAAAAAAACAGCCCCAAAAAAACCTTTTAGGGAAAAATGACACAAGAAATGTAACTATTCATACAATTCCTTAATCTCTAGCCACAAAATAACCCTAGACTGGTTGTCATTCCATTAAAATCAATCACTATGACATATTCAATCAATTGATATAATACATTTCATCTAAAGTAATTATTTTGTTTGTTCATTTTTACTTAGAGGTGGATCTACGTAAAATCCATATCAGACTACTCTCTTCTTGTTTATTTACAAACAAAAAATAAAAGAAAATTAATTCTGTTTTTTGACTGATTAGTAATTCTTTTAGCAATTCAATGTTATTGTACTACTTACTTATTTCAGTGTTCATTTGATTTCTATTGAGTGAATGATGAGGAAGATAATTGTAGTGGTATTAGATCTGAAATTTTTTCAGGTTTGGATACACTAAAAGCGCTGGCTCAATATGTTTACTATCAGGGCTACCCAGCATTGCTCTGGTGGAAAAAAATAACATCACATGTAAGTGTATAGTCAGAAATATGTTCTGTTATATATTTCTTTTACATAGTTAGCTGGGGCTGTAGAATACTCTGACTGTAGCTCTGCAGAGGGGTAAGACTCTCCTAACGAGTTGGCCCAGTTGGCTGGGGCTGTAGAAAACATTGTATCTCTGCAGAGGGGTAAGACTGCTCCCCTCCCAACAAGTATCCAGTAAATAACATTAAAGAATTTGATGATGAGACTCCAGTCCTAGAGCTTTGGGGAATGAGGAGTACCCTTCATTGCCATTTGCTCCCTGCTTCACTCTGAGTCAGAGTGGTACCACCTGATAGGGTCCTTTAGAACTGTTTGACATTTAAACTGTATGAAAACAAATGATGGGGGTGTCCCCATGGTGAATTGGTTAAAGCACTGGACTGAAGAATCGTAGTATGCGAGTTCAGACTCCAGTTGTGCTGTTATGACCCCCTTATCCTCCCATCTGTGGATTACATAGTACCTTTATTGTCCTTCTAAAAGGATGGATTTGGTATTAAATAACCTGAGAAGGTTGATATGCCATTAAATAACAAACAAACAAACAAATGAATTATGCTAAATAATCATTGTCATGTCATGCTGCTAGCATGGATTTCCCTGACCCTCTCTTATCACTCATTTCTATCGTCCATTGCTCTTGGCAGGTCTTCCAGGCTACATCCTGCATTGACACAGAGCTGTTAATTGGTTCTAGCTGGCCATCCAACCTTTGCACATCCATGTGAAGGGGTCCACAGGAGTATATTGCTTATGAGTTTGTCCTTACTTCTCCAGCAGTGTCCTACATGTCTGGTTCAACTAATTTGAATGGTTTTCATGATGGGTGGTAGGTGGCCATACAGCTGCTGTTTTGTAGTTGTTGCCTCCAGGAGTTATTCGATACTGCTCATAGCATTCTTGTGTAATTACCGTCAACCTTTTTCTCTGTATGCTTAGTTAACGTTCATGTGGTGCATCCATATAGCAGAATTGATATGACTTGGATGGAAAAAACTGAATTTTATTTTATCTGACAGGTCTGACTTCCATATGACTGATAGCCTATCAATAGCTGTCCATGCCTTTGCTAGTTGCGTGTTGATGTTATTTTCAGTTGATGAGACACTGTTTCTGAGGTGTGTGTAAATAAACGACACGTGTGTAATTGAATTGCTTGAGAATAATAATTGAAACCAATTGTCTATGTAGAAATAATGGCAATACTCGTGTGCAAACAAATTAGTTCTAATTCATTCAAAAATGAAATTACCTACAAACTAATCTCTTACATATTATATTTAAATGTGTGCAGACAAATGCCTGATTTTAAATCGTTATTGTTATATAGCAGTACTTGAAACCAATTAACTGTGTGCAAACAAAGGATTAATAGTAGATAGAATTATTTGTATTTGATAAAAATATTTCACTATTTAATTGTGTACATAAAAAAAGGAGCTCAGATTCATTTAAAAATGTTATCAACAAAATGTGTTTACGAATTGTATATATTCAATATATATGTATGAACAGGATTTAACATTAAATAACCTACAATGGTTGATATGCCATAAAACCCAATCAAAGTAAATTTACTTGATACCTCCTTGCTTAGCACTCAGCAATATAAGGTACATATCAAGGGTAAAGTGGAGCTATCCAGGGAAAGGAGTAGTGTCCTCCCCTACACCTCTGTGTAGTAGCTATTGAAAAGGGAGCGTTATGGTTGCCCTCAACTACGGTCGCCAACTACTTTTTTTTTTTTTTTTTTTACGTAGAAGTGAATTTTGGTAAAATCTATATTGGAATGTAGAGGCACTCTAAGCATAATCCTGGACAAAGTTGTTTGCGTTTCATTTTGTGCTAATGCCCTCGTGAAAAGCATGTATTCATCTCTTCTCTCAAGCTATGAATAAGTAGTAGGGTAGCCTGGTTTCTTTAGCTTTAATAAGGCAAATTGTCTGTGTCTTATCTATACTTGAACTCACTGTGAGAGAATTGCTGCTTCTACTGTATATATTAGGTTTGCCTTCTGGGGAAAAAACACAGCTTTCCCAGTTAATCCACTATATACTAAATACATTAAAAAGTAATAAGATTTTAATCTACTGCCATCTGACCATACTAATACCAAAATCTTAAGTTTATTTTCATCATTATATCGTATTGCTTGCACAGATTTTCCTAACTCTCTCTCGCTATCCGTCTCTATCATCCATCGCTTCCAACAGGTCTTCCAGGCTACATCCTCTGTCTCTATAGACCCGGCGTAGATAAGTTTTAGCCGTTTGTTCTTCATTTGTGCATTCTGAAACTAGTAGACAAATTCACCTACCTAGGAAGCAGCGTCTCATCAACCGAAAAAGACATCGACACACGGCTAAGGAAAGCATGGACAGCTATCGATAGACTCTCGATCATATGGAAATCAGACCTGACCGATAAAATGAAACGCAGTTTCTTTCAGGCAGCAGTCATATCGATACTGCTATATGGATGCACTACTTGGACGCTAACTAAACGGCTGAAGAAGAAGCTGGACGGCAATTACACAAGAATGTTGAGAGCAATATTGAACAAGTCCTGGCGGCAACACCCCACAAGGCACCAACTATACGACCACTTGCTTCCAGTCACGGAAACTATACAAGTTAGACGAACCAGACATGCAGGACACTGCTGGAGAAGCAAGGACGAATTCATCAGTGATGTACTCCTATGGACCCCCACATATGGCCAAGCAAAAGCAGGACGACCAGCTCGAACATACATACAGCAGCTATGTGAGAATACGGGATGTAGCCCTGAAGACCTGCCAGAAGCGATGAATGATAGGGAGAAGTGGCGAGAGAAGGTCAGGGATATCCGTGCTAGCGGCACGACATGATGATGATGAAGGGGTCCATAAGAGAATATCATAGTAGAGGTGCCCGTGGTGTAATTGTTATCTTCACAGGAAATGAACATGGCGACACGAGTTCAAATCCTGGATGAGACTGATTGCATTTCACATAGCACTAATACCCTTGGGAAAGGTATGAATCCAATTATTCTCCATCCAGCTATGGGTAAATAGTAGGACAGATTGGGCTCTTCAGCCTTGGTGAGGCAACTAGTCTTGGAGAAGGAAAACTCTGAATTCAAATCTGTTAAACTCCACTTAAAAATTGACCTTGAGTCATATCCTGCCCGAGCAGAGGGGTTGGTAAATAGGATAAGAGAATATCATAGACATTTTTAAAAAATAGTCTTTTTATTTTTATTTTGTTTATGTCAAGAAATCCTCCTATTTTTCTTTGTTGACCCCCCCTGCCCATAACCAGTCGATGTTTAAAATATCATTTTGTGTTCTTATGATTTAATATTACTAGAAATCATGTAAAAATTGTAAAAATATTTTGTGTATTTTTGAAGGATAACTAACTCATTGCACATAAACTTTAACAACTAACTAAATTCTATGGAAACTGAATGTCCACTCGTAAAATGATTCATTGTAGGTTATCTGATACTGTTTATACAAATATATCCAATATATATGACTTGTAAACATTTTCTTGATAACATTTTTAAACGAGCCTGTACACATTTTTTTCACACATGGTTTTAAGTACTAGAAATTTTAAATCCTAGAAACATTTTTCCTTTATATTTTACTATCAATCTTTTAAAATTTCTCAACTCAAGACTCCCCACCTAATGAGTTTCCTAGATATGACACTAAACTGCATCTAATAGTGAGGCTTCAGTCCTGGAGCTTTTGGGAATGTGGAATATCCTTTTATTGCCATTACTTCCTGGTCCACTCTGACCCAAAGTGGTAATACCTGTTAGGGTCCTATCTATGGGTTAAATAGAAATAACTGCATACTTATGCTAAACTGAATTGTTTGAATTAGAACTATTTGACTAAACTGAATAGCTTGAAATAGAAATGTTTTTCATAATTAAACTGTACTTACATTTAAACTGCATGCTTTTGCTAAACTGAATTGTTTAATATAGAACTGTTTTGACATTTAACTGTGTGTAAACAAAATCTGTACTTAAACTAAACTGAATTAGCTGAGTTCGAACTGTTTGAATAAACTGAATAGCTTGAAATAAAAATGTTTTTGACTATTAAACTGTGTACTCATGCTAAACTGAATTGTTTAAAATAGAACTGATTATTTGCATAAAAATGGATTTGGCATTAAATAACCTACAAAGGTAGATATGCGATAAAACCCAAACACCTACCCATGTATGGGTCAAATAGAATTGTTTAATCATTTACTGTGCTTGAAAACATTTAACTGTGTGCAAACAAATGATTAATATTGAATTGAATTGAATTATTAGTATTAGATAGCAATGCTTGAAACCATTTAACTGTGTGCAAATAAACTATTAGTGTTTTATAGCAATACTTGAAACCATTTAACTGTGTGCAAACAAATGAACTCTGGCTCTTTTAAAAATAACATTACCTTCAAACTGTTCACTCTCAAATCATATATATTTATATATGTTATGTTTTGACCTTTTGACCTGGCCAAAAATGCCATTCAAGGTGATGCACCGGAGGCGGGTGACACATTCTAATGGCAGTTAAGAGAGGAAATTACGTGGGCAGAAATTGGCTGATGAAATGGGACGAGCAAGAAAAATTCCCATGGTACACTACAGAGTGATGCACCGGAAGAGAGTGACCTCTGAACTGCATGACAGTTATTTCCACTTGATGACGATTAAACATTGGATTTCAAAGATCGAGTGGGCGTCGAACGATTATATAATTGAGTTGAGTTCGACGAGCCAGGGCAGTTACCAGTAGAGTTCCAGATAGTTGGAGAGAGGTGTGGTAGGGAAAGCCACACCCGACTGAGGGGGCCATCGGAAATCCCGATGGAGTTTGGAGTCCAGAGAAGATGCTGATAAGATGCAATAAAGAAAGCCAGCATCCAGCAGAGTGAGCCCATAGGCCTCCGGTTGAACAGCACTAAAGAACAAGAAAGACACAACGTGACAGTCATAACAGTGGGGTCAAAATATTGCAGTTATGTTCAATCTCCAGCTCCCTCTCACACGCAACCCTTGAACAACCCTTTTGAACCCTTGCAATAAAGTGAGAGGTAAAATATTGTTAAAGAAGTCTTCCTGCGTCTTATCTTGCATGCGTCTTCGTCACTGCGTCCTTATTTATTGCGTTAGTATGTATCCAGTATATATATGTGTTATGAAATAGCCGAGGGATTTCGGTTCATGCCTTTGAGTTTAGTTAGGCTGAGAACCTTTCGGCTCAGCACATGAGTTGGTTGGGTGTAAAATTGAAGCAGGTGTTAACGCGGGTGTGCGCGAGCGGATGGAGGTGTCACTCAGATGTCATAACAGTCCAAGACGATACTGGGTGACAAGGTGCGGGTGACGTCACGCACCGGAAGCACGCGGAAGTTTGTGTGAGAATTTGAAGAAAATAAGAGTCGGGTTTTGGACGCCGAACGAGAAGGGTCAATTTTGGAGCTTGCAGGCGCGAGGCGAACTTGCACCCTATGAGGGGGCCACTCGAGTTGGGGGCCAAATGAATAAGACAGCATAGAAGATTGTGTCTCTCCTCCTTACGTCGAAACCTTTAACTCAAAAGTTAATAAAAAGGTTTCGTACCTGAACAAGAAGTAGTTACTTGTTTTTGAGATTCCTGTTCTTTATATGTTCTGTAGTAAGGAACATTACATGTCCATTTCGCACATACCGTTAATTGCGAATATGGTACATATGTAGATGTGTATATAAGCATATATATGTATATGAGAATATAACATATATGTATGTATTAACAGGATTTGTTATTAAATAACCTACAGAGGTTGATGTGCCAGAAAATCCCAACCAATCCATAGTTGTACATATACACTATGTCTATATGTGTATGTAGTCCTTCAGATATGCTTCTATGTGCATATGAACCATTACATCAGAATACATATGAATCAATTCACCTAAATGTGTACATCTGGGAACAGAAGAGTTAAATGTCACATAAAAACAAAAAATAACTAGCTAAACCCTATTTCAACAGATTTGAATGCAAATTTTAAAAAAGTCTGTGTGTAAATTGTTGTTTTTAAAAATGATTTCCTCATAAAAATTCAAATATGTTTGTAGATTTTTTCAATTTATAACCACTGTTTTATATATATATGCTATCCTACAAAAATGTTTCTTTAACATCCATTGAAATAAACAGTAAACACTTTCTAAACTAACTTGATACAATCTAAATCAATGCAATGTACTCTAGATCTTTAAATTGATTGCCGTGTTTACTTAAATATTCCAAACATACCAAAACCTCACCACACTTGCACAATCGCACTGATAATATAATAATTACCTATGTAATTGATTAAAGTACCCTTACAAGGTATTATTTACATTTTTTTATATAAGCAAAATCACACATCATCATCTTAAAAGTCTGATCCAACGTGTTTCAGAATAGCCTAGTTAATACCTAAAACAAGTTTTTTTAGTTAAGTTTTCATTTAAATTGGTTAACTATTTATGATATTGGCACATATTATATATGCAGATATTATAAATAGTAAACCATGTTAAGTAAAAATGTTATTATCTTAACTAATAGCCTTTATTTAGTTATAGACTTTGCAGGGATACATTGGGTTGAAATTACTGCTAGGTTAGGCCGAGAAACAAGGTAAGGATTGATGTTTAAAAATATCTTGTGTAATAAATGGTTTTTGATGGTGAAAAATTGGTCTTAAAACATTCTTTTTGCAAGTATAAATTCACAAAATGTCTTAGCCCAGTCGGCTATAGAATACACTGACTATATCTCTGCAGAGGGGTAAGACCTCCCCACCCATCTTGTGTCCTGGATAAGACATTAAACAATCTGATGGTGAGGCTGCTGCCTGGAAATTTGGGAAATGTTGAGTATCCCTTCATTGCCATTGCTCCCAGGTCCACTCTGACCTGGAGTGATAAAACCTGATAAGGTCCTATTATGGGTCAAATAGAACTAACTGTGCAAACAAATGACTGATGTTAAATTGTGACTGTTATATAACAATACTTAAAACCATTTAACTATATGCAAAAAAGAGCTCAGGCTTGTTCAAGAATGTTATCTATAAAAGATGTTTACAAATCATGTGTATGTTTTATATATATGTTTAGCGAGATGAATATTTGTTATTGTTTTTAGGTGAAGAAACGTATTCTTGTGCGTGTGTGTTATTCCCTCGCTAATTGTTGTTGTTAATAAAGGAGGATGAAGAAGTAAGAAGACGAAGATGCTGTTAGCTTTTACATGAAGGTTTTTAATGGCAGCATGGAATAAAGAGTTAGTGTTTGTGCTGCAAGCCTCATGGGAAAGGAAAGAAGTAAAGAGATGAAATGGAGTTATGAGAGAGTAGAGAAAGCAGCGCGTGTCATTAGATGTGTGGGGGTTTATGTTCATCATGTTTGCTGTTTGAGGAAATAGATGTTGAAGTCACCGTGATTTTGTGGTTCTGGTGGTTTCGGGGAGAAGCATGAATGTCTCCAGAAAATGTTGCCCAGAGGTGAAGGCGCTAGGTGTCGGAGCAGAATTCGGCATCGCCGTCGACATAGCCGATTTTGGGGGTGATATAAAGTTGTTCCTGTGTGTGGCATATTGAATTTATCTAATTCGTATTCAACTGGGAACCCTTGGTCTAAGAGAAATAGATAGGTTCCCTCATTGTGTCCATGCTGCTGCTGCTGCTGCTATTGAAGAGCAGTCAGTTAGACGTCTGCACAGAACAAGGTTGTTCTGCCAAAGAGAGTGTTTGATGGTTTTCCCCAATTATTGCTGCTCAGAAAGGTGGTTCGGGGTGAATAGGATATGTGATCCTGATTGGGTGAAATTATGCGTTGAATTAAATTACGTGCCAAACAAAAATTCCTTCTGCTACATACGTATAAACGAGATTTGGAATCAAATAACATACAATGGTTGATATGCTATAAAACCAAACCAAACCAAAACGAAATGAAATGTCTGTATTGCTACAACTGTCGTTTTTTTTTTCCCCCTCAATTTCAAGTAAGAAATCACTTTAATGATCTCAGGATTTGGGTTGGACTGAATTAGCTCTGTTTGACTAAACTGAATAGCTTGAAATAGAAATGTTTTTGACGATTAAACTGTACTCATGCTAAACTGAATTGTTTGAAGGAGAACTGACTATTTGCATAAAAATGGCTTTGGCGTTAAATAACCTACAAAGGTTGATATGCCGTAAAACCCAAACAACCAATCTTAACACAAGGCATCAAGTACCATTTTTTGAGTCTTTGGTATGACTTGACCTGGCATTGAACCCTTGTCTCAAGTGACTCTAAATTCTTTATTATTAATGATGATCATCTTAAAACCCTTGTGTATTATGGGTAATGACTACTAGTATATATAATTTGTTTCTTGGTGTGCTTCTTATCTCTACACTCCTAAGGTCACTTGTGTGCTTGTTACTTCAAGACTCCTTAGGCTATGGTATAAATAAAGTTGGTGTCCGTCATCGAGGGTTACCCAAAGGCTCCTTTTTCATTAGCTACTACACCAAGGTGTAGGGGAGGGTGCTACTCCTTTCCCTGGACTGCTCCACTTTACCCTTGATCCGTACCTTATAATGCTGAGTGTTAAGCAAGGAAGTATCAAGTACCATTTTTTGAGTCTTTGGTATGACTCAACCTGGGATTGAATGCAGGTCTCCCGGCCTATTGGTGAACACTCTAACAATCATGCCAATGGTATAGTCTTGATAAAACTCAGCATGTGAATTCTCTTGATATCAAAGAATATATTCAAAACATTTGCAGTGGGGAGGAATGGTGTATTGCTCCTACTACTACCCCCACACTCTTAGAGGTGCTCAGAACATTTTAGCTTAAGATTGTTCAGTACAGTCTAATTCTTCCAGAGAGCAGATAAAATTGTTATTTTGACGAGCAATGGGGGACTGAAACTTTTTTGTAGAAATGAAGAAGACAAGATGGAAGCACTTGTGGTGTAACAGTTAATATCATAAGAATTGGACACAGCTACTTGAGTTCAAATCCTGAACAAGGCGGTTGGAATTTCACATAGTATTAATACCCTTGGGAAATCTATGAACCTGACTATTCTTCCCCCATCTACAAGTAAAGTAGGGCAGATGATACACTTCAACTTTGGTAGGGCAACCAGTTTAAAAGAAGGAAAACCCTGAATTCAAACCAGTTGTAGACCTGGAGGGGGATGGGCTCTGCTCTGCTCTTCTTGGACAAGACACACTACATGAGTAGTGCCCTCATGTTATGGGACAAATATATATCTGTAATATTCAGTCAGCATCTGAAGACAATGAATGTGGATTATTTGCATATAGAATATATGAGGACTTTCATATAAATCTATGGGAGTGCTCTTTGTAAGGCTATTGTTATATATTCCCTATCCAGGTTTATATAATAAAACTCATATGCAGAACGTATACAATGCAATTAGGAGAAAACTCAAACCTGGTTAAAATGTCATTATAAATTTATTTCAATGAAGAATATCATACTCTTCATCTCATCAGATAACTTCACACCAATGTTTGCTGTTTTTCGACCTTAAATTAAATGTGTGAAGTCATCTGATGAGACAAAAAGTATAATGATATTCTTTATCGAAATAAATTTATAATGACAATTTAACCAGGTTAGAGTTTTCTTCCAATTGCATCATATATATGTATATATATATATATATATATATATCTCCGCCAATGACTAACATGTTGTGTTTCGGGATGCTACGCACTAATGAGGATAACTCATCGTAGAAGGTGACTATTTCATTTTCTTCACTAACATTGGTGGGGCTGTAGCATGAGACGATTGTTGCTCTGGGGTTTCCGTTAAATGTAGCTACCATCATCCTAGGTCGTATTTTCTCTATGCTATTAAGCGTTTTTAGTGCTCTAGGTCCTATAAGCAATCCTACCCCTCCTACTGTGGCGTTGACAGAGTTTTTCCATGCGGATACAGTGGCGAGCGACCATCCATTGCCAGTTTCGTGATATTTGATATCTTCTGTGTGCGTGTATCTGTGTTCTTGTATGCAAATTATTTCTATATTATGTTCTTCGGCCGATCGGGAAAAACGGAAACAACAAATACAGCCTCCACAACACGTCAAATAGAAATGGGCAACATCTAACAGATTTCATGATAGAAAATAGATTAGCATGCCTCAATACAAACTACCAAAAAAGAGAGGGCAAACTATGGACATACACGTACGCAAACAATACTAAAGCTCAGATAGACTACGTCCTTATAAACAAGAAATGGAAGAATAGTGCATTGAATTGCGAGGCATACTCCTCTTTTGAGGGTGTGTCCACCGATCACCGAATAGTCACAGCGAAAATACGGTTAAGCCTACGAAAAAACGCCAAACGAACAGTGACCACCAAACACTATGACTGGGCCCTATTAAACAACAAAGATGTCAGAGATAAATACGTATTAGAATTGAGAAACAGATTCGAAACACTACAAGAAAAGACGGAAAAAAGTACACCAAACGACGAATACGAAAATTTCGTCAATGCACACCTTGAGGCAGCAGCAAAATACATTCCAACAAAAATTAAAACTAAATATAGAGTCCCATGGGAAACCTTAGCGGTGAGAGAAAAACGTGCACTAGTGAAAACAGCCTCCAAAAACTATCGAAAAAACCCAACAAACACAAATGCCTTAAAACTAAAAACGGCACAAAATCAATTAGCAGGCATATATATAAAGGAACAGACAGAATACATTCAAAATCAGATAGATAAGATCAGAGACTCGGTAGAAGATAGACAATCTAGAATTGCCTAGCAAACAATAAACGAAGTGAGCAGAAGAAAGAGCACAGCCAAAGCTAAACTTAAAGCAGCAAACCAACAAGAAAGAATAAAACTGTGGAAACAGCACTTCGAAAACTTACTTGGAAACCCACCAAAAATAACACATGAACCAATCACCAGAATAATTAGCAAACAATTAGATATTAAACTTGGACCGTTCACACAAGGAGAACTCGACTCGGTTCTCAGAAAAATTAAAAATAGGAAAGCTGCAGGACTGGACGAAATTCCCCCGGAAGTATGGAAGACCAGACAATTCGACGACATACTGCTCCGACACTGCAACGCAGTATACAATCAAAATCCGATAGATAGATGGACGAAGGGATGCATACTCCCCTTCCCTAAAAAGGGGGACCTCGGATTAGCCAAAAACTACCGAGGCATAACACTTACATCCATAGCTGCCAAAATCTACAATGCCCTACTACGAAACCGCATAGAACCCAAAATCGACAACATACTTAGAAAAAACCAAAATGGCTTCCGAAGAAATAGATCTACGACCTCACAAATACTAACCATCCGCAGAATCCTTGAAGGTGTACGGGCAAAGAACCTACAAGCGACATTAATATTTGTCGACTTTACCAAGGCTTTCGACTCCATTCACAGAGGAAAGATGGAACAAATCCTACTAGCGTACGGCATACCTAAAGAAACCGTAGCGGCAATAACGATTCTCTATAGAAACACTAAAGTAAAAGTACGATCACCAGATGGAGACACAGAATACTTCGACATTGTAGCAGGAGTACTACAAGGGGACACGCTGGCTCCGTATCTCTTTATCATTTGTCTAGACTACGTACTTAGAACATCGATTGACAAAATCAAAGAGAATGGCTTCGAACTGACGAAGAAAAGAAGCAGAAGATATCCCGCAACAACAATTACCGACGCCGACTACGCCGACTACGCCGATGACATAGCGATACTGGCAAATACACCTGACCAAGCCGAAACACTTCTGCATAGCCTGGAACGAGCAGCAGCAAGCATAGGCCTCCATGTTAATGCACACAAAACGGAATATATGTGCTATAACCAAACGGGGGACATCTCCACTCTAGAAGGAACCCCTCTTAAACTAGTAGACAAATTCACGTACCTAGGAAGCAGCGTCGAATCAACCGAAAAGGACATCGAAACGAGGTTAACGAAAGCATGGACAGCTATCAATAGGCTATCGACTATATGGAAATCAGACCTAACCGATAAAATGAAACGCAGTTTCTTCCAGGCAGCGGTCACATCGATACTGCTATATGGATGCACTACATGGACGCTAACAAAACGGCTCGAGAAGAAACTAGATGGCAATTACACAAGAATGCTGCGTGCAATCCTCAACAAGTCCTGGCAGCGGCACCCCACGAGACACCAACTGTACGGCCACCTGCCCCCTATCACGAAATCTATTCAAGTTAGGCGAACCAGACATGCTGGACATTGCTGGAGAAGCAGAGATGAACTCATAAGAGATGTACTCTTATGGATCCCCACACACGGCCGCGCAAAAGCAGGACGACCAGCACGAACGTACATTCAGCAGCTGTGTGAGGATACAGGATGTTGTCCTGAAGACCTGCCTAGGGCGATGAACGATAGGGAGGAGTGGCGAGAGAGGGTCAGGGATATCCGTGCTGCCAGCACGATATGATGATGATGATATATATATATATATATATTAGTTAGACAAGACTCATTTGTATAGAAACCTTTTTACTAAATATGCTCTTATATATCATTCCTAATTCTGGGCAATACCAGGTTCTTCTGCTCGTATTGATTTTTTTTTATCATTCTAATTATTTGATGCATTTAAAAAAGAGTTAACCTGAGACGTGCTTAAAAGTGTAAATCCTGATTAAAATAATTGATTTCAAAGAGGAGGAGACTCAGGTGTGGTAAATTTAAAATAACAATTGATATGTCTAAATATCTTTTTAATATTTTTGGTCTCCAGCCCTTTTATCTTTTATTTTAAAAATTGTTTTTGATAAGTATCCAAGCTGTTGTAGCAGAGAAGTGCTTCAAGCAAGCAGGCAGATATTTTAACATCGAAACACCTGAGCCTCTTGAAAAATCATTTAGATGTAGTCAGGTGTATTTAAACCTTAAAGCACTCCTTCAGTACAATGGGTTAAATTTTTTTTTCATTCATTTTTTTTCTTTATTTTAATCAGTGATGAAACCTGAAGAATCATTTAGTCTACTTGCACTTAAAATTCTTTGAGCAGCTGACTTTTTAGAAAAGCATCTTGGAAAAAAAATTTCCTTGAAAATTATCACTATCTAGCACCCATATCCTCTTTCTTTTTCTTTCTTATCTATCTTTTTTTTTCATATAAATCTATCTTTCATAAAGAAAGGAGGTGCCCATGGTGTAATGGTTATCGTCGTAGGAAATAGACACGACGGCACAAGTTCAAATCCTGGACGAGACTGGTTGCATTTCATATAGCACTAATACCCTTGGGAAAGGTATGAATCCAATTATTCTCCTTCCAGCTATGGGTAAGTAGTAGGGCAGACTAGGTTCTTCAGCTTTGGTGAGGCAACTAGTCTAGAAGGAAAACTCTGAATTGAAACCTGTTAAACTCCGCTTAAAAATTGACCTTGTGTCATCTCCTGCCCGAGTGGAGGGGTTGGGTAAATATGATAAATCTATCTTTCATATCTATTTGTCTTTCATTTATATATTTCTTTGTTTTTTTTATATCTTTAGTGGAAGGAAATTTCGTATTTTAGTTTAGCGCGCAAATTTAATTCGACACTTAATTTCACCCAATCAGGATGACCTATCCTATTCAGCCTGGACCTTAATTTCCGGCCAGCAGATTGGGTGGGCTGCCAAACCCAATCTCTTTGGCTAGAGAATGCTGTCCAGTGCAGACATCACACTGGCCGTTCTTCAATAGCAATAGCAACTCTCTTTAGCTGGACAATGCCGCCCAGTGCAGACGTCTCAGTGTGGCTCTAGAATAGCAGCAGCAGCATGGACACATGAGGGAACCTATCTAATTTATGGATTCCTCGCAAGGAATCCCAGTTGAATATAAATTAGATGCATTCAACATGCCTCGCACAGGCACAACTTTATGTCACCCCCAATATTGGCTATGTCAACACGATGCTTTTATTCCGCTCTTGACACCTTGCTATTAATTCCCCTCTGGGCCACTTTAATGGAGACAACGCATACTCTCCTCCCCAAAAATACCAGATACACAAAACTCATGGTGACATCCAAAGTTATTTACTCCAGCTGCAACATGGCTTTCGTTGAACTACAGCGAACATAATACCTCACATGTCTGACGACACACGCTGCCATCTCAACCTTCTCAACTTCTCATAACTCAATTTCGTCTCAATACTCACAACCTTTCCGCAAGTCTTGCAGCACCAAAAGCAAACCAAATATTCCATGCTGCAAATAAAACTTATTCCTAAAAACACATTTCAACCTTCGGCATCTTATCTTCTTCATCTTTTCCTTTATTACCTTACATACTTAGCGAGGAAACAACACAACGTAAACACACACACACACGTTACACCATTTCCCTCACTAGACACAAACAAAAACTAGTGCTAAACTCTCTTTCTGATATATTTTTTAAAATCTATCAATCATATTTTATATTTTATTATTTCTTTCCTTGTGAGCTTTTTACACCAGCATTAGCTGCTGGTTTCTCACTGGAGCATAAGTAACAGTGAGTCTATAAGGTTTCCAGGACTCTTGTAAGTATTCTAGCTGATCTTATCAATGCTGTGGTCTGGATGGTCTTGATTCTTCCTCTGAATTCCAGTTCTTCAAGTCTTTTGTCCAAACCCTTAGGTACCATTTCAAATACACCAACTACAATTGGTATCCCTGTCATTGTAATATTCCACAGCTTTTTCAGCCCTCTGGCAAGATCTAAGTATTTATTAACACTTTATCTGATCTTTTCATCATGATTAGGTGATGTTTTTGTATCTCAAAATCCTAGAAAATGTGTCTTGTTTGCAATGGATTCTGGTTGTGCATACACCATTTGGTTGTATGAACATATTTTAATCTCTTACACAATTTCCATTGGATCACCTTTCCTACCCAGTCGTACCAAGTCTTGTACTCTTTTTGTGCTTGTTTTTTCCATTCGTTTATATGGTTAATCATTTCATTTCTGTCTCCACATAAGATGCTCTTCTGATGTGTATGATCAATTTTTACTGGAGGTGCCCGTGGTGTAATGGTTATCGTCGTAGGAAATGGACACGGCAACCTGAGTTCAAATCCTGAACGAGACTGATTGCATTTCACATAGCACTAATACCCTTGGGAAAGGTATGAATCCTATTATTCTCCTTCCAGCTATGGGGAAATAGAAGGAAAACTCTGAATTCAAACCCGTTAAACTCCTCTTAAAAATTGACCTTATGTCATATCCTGCCTGAGAGGTTGGTAAATAGGATTATCAATTTTTGCTTTAATATAATTGATCCTTATGGCATTGTTTTAAAAAAAGATTCAGTTTCTCTTTTGAGGTTTCCCTTTTTTAGCCATGTCCAGGTCATGTCTTGAGTAATCTAGCCAGTTTGAAGTACCAATTTAGTTGTTGTGTCTTCTCTTTTCTATTTTATAGTTTTTGTTTTTTTAACTGTCTTATTGTTACCATTTCAGTTTCTGCCTGCTGTAATTAGTCTTTCTTTGTTCTTTTTAGTGTATTTCTCAAGTCCTTGTATTGTTACATCTATGTAATCTTCAAAACTGGGGAGTTACTTTCCTCCTTATCTTGACACTTGTCTGTATCAATAGCTACCTACCAATTTTAGGCCATGCCCCACTTTGGTATTTCTAAAATTCTGATCGCCCAAACCCGTAATATTTAAGTTTTATGCATTCGAAATTTTACTATAATTCATATGAAGAAAGCTGAAAAGGCCATTAACTTGATCTGAGCAAGCCCCACCAAAATACTACCATGCCCCACTGATGCGAATTACTGGTCTACATCATCTCTTGGGCGTAAGATTATTATTATTTTCACTCTGTATGAGTTGATCATACCAGTTCTTATCGATAGGTTTTCACGAAAGAACTGCAAGTCTCCTCAGGTGTCCTGGACCCTTCTAAGTGATCTAAACAGTGCTGTGGTCCTAATTCTTTGAACCCAGTTGGTTGGGGCTGCAAAATACACAGCCTGCATCTCTGCAGAGGAGTAAGACCTCCCCAGCGAGTGTCCTGGAATGACATGAAGCAATCTGATGGTGAATCTCCTGTTATGCTGGAGCTTTGGAGAATGTGGAGTACCCTCTCATTTCCATTGCTTCCAGGTCCACTCTGGCCTGAAGTGGTAGTTACTGATAGGGTCCTATCTATGGGTCAAATCGACATTTAAACTGAGTGCAAACAAATGACTCATGCTAAATAGAATAGTTAGAAATAGAATTACTTGATCATTTAATTGAGGGTAAGTAAATGACTGATGTTTAATTTAATTGTTACTGATACATACCAAATCTTGGAACTATTTAACTTTGTTGACTTTACAAATCATATATCTAAGTAAAAGTAAAGTTGGCGACCTTAGTCGAGGGTGACCCGAAGGCTCCCTTTTCAATAGCTACTACACTGAGGTGTAGGGGAGGGTACTACTCTTTTTCCTGGATTGCTCTACTTTACATTTGATCCTTACCATATAATGCTGAGTATTAAGCAAGGCGGCATCAAGTACCATTTTTTGAGTCTTTGGTATGACCCAAAGTAGGGTTGAACCCCAGTCACCTGGACCATTGGCAAACACTATCTACTTTATGTAAATAAACCAGGTTTGGCATTAAATAACTTCCAGTGGCTCATATGCCTTAAAACCCAACCAAATCATATATAGTTAATATATATATATGTATAAAGAGGATTTAGCATTAAATAAGTAAGTAAAGTAAAGTTGTCTCCCTTTAGTCGAGGATGACCAGAAGGCTCCCTTTTTCAATAGCTACTACACTGAGATGTAGGGGAGGGCACTACTCCTTTCCTTGAATTGCCCCACTTTACCCTTAATACATACCTTATATTGCTGAGTGTTAATCAAGGAGGTATCAACTACCATTTTTTTAAGTCTTTGGTATGACTCGACCTGGGATTGAACCCCAGTCTCCTGGACCATTGGTGAAACCAAGTTTTTTTACAGGTCTTTGGAGACCATTGCAAGAGTACCAACTGCAATTAGTATCACTGTCACAATCGTACTGCACAGCTATTTCAAGTCTCTGGCAAGGTCTAAGTATTTGTCTATCTTTCCACTTCCTTTTAGTTTCTCTCTATGGTCTATTGGAATGGTAAAATCCATGAGTTGATAAGTTCTCTTCTTCTTGTTAATTGATACTATGTCTGATATAATTATTATTTTACTCTTTCGAGAGTTTTTCCCACCAGCATTAGCTGATGGTTTCTCAATGGAGTTTGAGTGACAGCAAGTCTCCTGGACTCTTCTTGGATTTCTGGCTGATGTTAATAAGGCTGTAATCTAGATGGCCACTTCTTGTCCTCTGATTTCTAAGTCTTTTAGTCACTTTCTCAATCCTTTGGGCATTGTTCCAAATGCACCCATTACAACTGGAAACACTGTCACCTTCATGTTCCATAGTTTTTTTTTAAGTTCTCTAGCAAGGTCTAGATATTCATCTCACTTTTTGTTTTCTTTTACTTTTACCCTGTGTTCTGCCAGACAGCAAAGTTTACTATTTGTAAGGTTTTCTATTCTTTGTTTATCACAAGGCTTGGTCATCTGGCTAAGATCAGGTGATCCATTTGTATTGCAAAATCCCAGAAAAGTTTGTGCTTCTCATTCACCAGGGTGCATTCTGGGATATGCATATACCACTTGTTCATATGGTCAACTTTAAATTTCTTGCACAATTCCCAGTGGATCATCGTACCACCCATTCATGTCTAGTCTTACACTCTTTTTGTGCTAATTAACTGCATTCATTTATTATAGGATTGATCATTTCATCTCTATCACCACATAACCTACATTTGCTATTTTGTTGCTTCTTATATAGTTTTGCTTTAATATAGTTTATCCTTATGGTGTTGTTTTATGTTGCTATTAGAAAAGATTCAGTTTCTCTCTTTAGGTTTCTCTTTCTTAGCCAAGTCTTCTCATGTAAGATGTCACTTGTTTGTCACTTGATCCTATTTACCAACCCCTCCGCTCAGGCAGGATATGACACAAGGTCAATTTTTAAGCGGAGTTTAACTGGTTTGAATTCAGAGTTTTCCTTCTCTTTGACTAGTTGCCTCACCAAGGCTGAAGAACCCAATCTGTCCTACTATTTACCCAAAGCTGGAGGGAGAATAAGTGGATTCATACCTTTCCCAAGGGAAATTAGTGCTATGTGAAATGCAATCATTCTTGTTCAGGACTCGGAGTGCCATTTCCTACGGTTATAACCACGGGCACCTCCGTTTGTCACTTGATATATCCATACAACTACTTTGATTTTTGTTTTCTTGGTATTGTTGTTCTGTTGATACTTGTGTTGTTAGTATTGCTGTAAGTAGATGTAGTAGTAATGCTACAAACAATCTTACCTTAAGAAACAGAAGGTGTGCTCTCTCTGCTACCAGCACATAGAAACCAGAAGAAGAAAAGGACGCAAGAGGTGTGACTTGTTTTATGGAGGAGAACGAGATAAGCCTCTGTGAAGTGGCGAGGTTTGATGAATATAAAAGAGACTAAGTTTGAAGTGGAAAAGTGCAGTATTTTGCTGATGTCTGATTAGTGAACATCCATCTGTTTATTTTGCGTGTTGAATAATTTGACTACCCCACCATAGGTTGATTCCACTTCGACTAGACTTTTCCAAAACCTCAAACAGTAGCCTTTCTTTGTTCTTATTTATAATCTACAAGTCATCTTGTTGATTTATCAATGCCATCTTCAATTTTAATGAGTCCTCATCCTACATCTTTTCTTGACACATAAAGCCTGTTTATGTCATCTCTGGGACTAATTGTCATTAGTTTTCTTGTTCTCCGGTCCATTTGTTGAAGTTCTTCCCTCGTCCACTTTAAGAATGGTCCCAAGTATCTTACAAAGAGAGACAGTCTAGATGTTTATCCCTTTGATGAGGTTTTTGTCATACAGTTTGGTTTCAAATAATTTTCTTGTTCTCTTGAAATAAGCTTTTTAAATTTTTTATTTCATCCCTGCTTGTTTGATGGTGACTGCTTCTAATATTCTCAAATATTTGTAAGTTTTCTTATTGTTACTGTAATTATGGTTTTTCTCATTGTAAATTTTTCACACCAGTTTTAACTGAAGACAGCAAATCCCCCTTAAATCTCCAGGACTCTCCCTCATTGCTACTATTATAAAATACTTGAAACCATTTAACTATTTGTCCAGCTGACTGGGCAAACAGTTAAATACACTAACTGCTTCTCTGCAGAGGGGTAAGACCTCTCCTCTGTAGAATATTCATCACCCCCAACAAGTGTCCTAGATATGACACTAAACAATCTGATGGTGAGGTTCCAGTAATGCTGGGGCTTTGGGGAATGTGGAGTACTCTTCATTCCATTGTTCCCAGGTCCACACTGAACTGGAATGGTAGCACCTGATAGGCCCCTATCTATAGGTTAAATAGAACTAAACTGCATAATTATGCTAAACTGAATTATTTGAAATGGAACTGTTTTTGACATTTAAACTGTACTTACACTAAAATGAATTGTTAATATAGAACTGTTATGACATTTTCTATACTTATAATAACTGAATTGGCTGAATTAAAACTTTTTGACTAAACTGTATAGCGTGAAATAGAAATGTTTTTGGCTATTAAACTGTGTACTCATGCTAAATTGAATTGTTTGAAATAGAACTGATTATTTGTATAAAAATGGATTTGGCATTAAATAACCTATAAAGGTTGATATGCCATAAAACCCAAACAAACAACCATTTAACTGCAAAAAATGAGCTCTGTCCTGTTAAAAAATGTTATCAACAAAATGTGTTTACAAATCATATATATTCAATTGAGACAAGATTTGCCATGAAATAACCTACAATGGTTGATATGCCATTAAACCTAAACCAACCAAACAACTCTTCCAAATATTCTAGCTGATCTTTAAAATTCTGCGGTTTGGATGGTCTCCATTCTTCCCCTGACCTCTAATTCCTTCTGTCTTCCTTTCAATCCAACTTTGTACAATTGGTGTCACCGTCACCTTTATGTTACACAGCTTTTCCAGTTCTCTGGCAAGGTCTAAGTATTTTTCTAGCACTTTGCCTTCCTTCTCTTTCACTCTGTGGTCAGCTGGAACAGCAAAATCCACGAGATGACAAGTTCTTCTTAATTAAATCTAAGTTTAGTCTTTTGGCTGGTCTGTTTGTAACTCAGTCTTTCAGAATTTTATGCATGACATTTTCAAGGACAGCTTTTGGTTTATGCATTTACTATTTGTTAATATGGTGAATTTTCAGTGTCTTGCACAATTCCCGGTGAATCACCTTCCCCACACACTTATGCCTGTTCCTGCATTCCTTATTATTTTATTCCTTGTGAGTTTTTTTACACTGGTTTTAACTAAAGTCTGAGTGACAGCAAGTCTCCTTTGGGCCTTTAGTACTCTTTTAAGTATTCTAGCTGATTTTATGAATGCTGTAGTCTGGTTGGTTTTGATTTTCCCTCTGATATCATATTCCTCCTTTCTAAGCCCTTGAGGACAGTTCCAAGTGTGGCAACTACAGTTGGTATCACCATCACTTTCATGTTTTATAGTTTTTCCAACTTTCTGTCAAGATCCAATAATAATAATAATAATAGTGATGGTGGTATCATTAAGATAGAAATTATCACCTCGACTGCATCTGTATTATTTTTAGAACCAAGTTTATGCTAATCATTTGATACGGTTGATTCTTCACTTCCTGGAAGTCTTTGATAATCCGAAGAATGATTTTTTTTTTAATGGTTGGTCTGTTTTTTTTGGCTTTTTAGGATTTATCCTGAGAAATGATGTGTACCTTTTTATATGAAGACCACTTTTCATGCTTCCAAGTGGTTTCCTCATTGAGATGAGGGGGAGAGTTGAAGATGGTAGCAAAATCTGTGCTAATTGTCAAATTCAGTTGCAGGAATAGAAGAATTCATCGTAGAATTGATTTACTTGGCACTTTGGTGCAGTGTGTGCACATGGTTGTGCAGAAATCCATGCCCAGACATAACTGCCCCTCCCTAGAATCCACCATTGCACTTATGAACGAGAAGTTCCTCTTTTTTTTTTTTTCTATTGCCAGAATTTTTTTTCTTTTTAATTTTTAAATGGTTTATATATTTTTTCACTTTTTTCCTTTCCATTCCAAATTATTCAAAATCACCTCCCTCACTAATTCCATTTTTTTTACTTTTTTAACCACTTTTAACTGGTCTGCAGATACTAATAAATGCATGACAAAAAATGACCTAGCAGAGGCTGGGTCACCACTGGGCTGTGTGTGGCATTTTATTTTAGAATGACAGAGGCTTACAAGATGCTGACTGTATCCCCTGCCAAGGAGTAAGAAACCCCCCAAAAGGAATGTCCTATGTATGACTCTAAACTGTATCTGATGGTAAGGCTCTAGTTCTAGAAATATGAGGAGTATATTTACCGCTATCATTTCTTCCAGGTCCTCTCTGGCTAAGAGTACCTGATAGAGTTCCATTTTTAGGTCAAATAGATCTACTTAAAAATCAATTATATATGGCTGTTTGCAAAAAAATAACCTCTTCAGAAATAACTACATTAAAATTTCAAATATAAATTCAATTCTCAAACTTCTAGGGATAAAATATTCCAAGGAGGTTTAACATGCCATTAAACAAATCATAAGGACTTTATATGCTGTTAAACAAATAAGCCAAACCAAAATAGGTAATTTAAAAAGCACTGGTTCCCATCAGATTGAAGTTAAGCTGTGATGAACCTGTTCAGTACTTAGATGGGTGACCATTTTGTAAAAGCAAGTACTGTAAGCAACCTAAGGCCAGTGTACAGGACTAGATTCCCACTTAGGGCTTTGATTTTTCATCCTTGTTCCAAAAACTAAACTTTTTTTTATTTATTAATTATATCATTCTGAAAGCACCTGCTGGCACCATATCACTAAAGTTAAGTAGCAATGTACCTGCTCAGTACTTAGATGGGTAACCACTTAGTAAAAGCAGGTACTGTAAGCAAAATGAAGCCGATGTGCTTGACTGAGCTAAGCTTACTAAATAAAAATAATTCATTTCTGAATAAAAGGTGTCATCTATTAACTTGAGCCTCGTTTTTTCATAGGCCAGAGGTTATGAAATACTCTGTGAGAATCAAACTTATTAACAATATCTCTCAAAGTGTCCATCTTAAAAAGAAGTTTGTGTTAAATAATAGATTGGTAGAATCTTTCATTTGGAATGTAGTGTAGATAAGTTTTAAAATATTTTAACTCTTTATATTGCTTAATGAGATTCACTGTTTAAGGTCAGTTGAAAGCTTGGCTTTCATTGGATGAGAAAGTCATGTGACTGAGTGATTCTTGATGTATAGAAATACAATTGAAACTTTACTTTATCAACAAAGAACCTAGTGAGAACATGGATCTTATTTCTATCTCCGGCTCTCCAAATTGCTTATGGGTGATAACGTAATTTGTCAATGAAGAAATAAAGATACGCATCCAAAAGAATTTTCATTGTTATTCATCCCACCAGCAAGAAAATGAATCAGCTTGGGGGTCACCAGAAGATATGACATGAAAACAATGAACAACCAACCAAGAACAAGATGGCAACAACAGAGAGCAGAGCTGGACAATCTGAGAGAAAAGGCTGTGTGACATTTGGATGGTACTGTATCTTGAAAGATGATGATAAAAGCAACAAAGATGTGGAAATTAGTTCAAAGGAATATATGATTGTAACAATACTATATCTGCAAAATTTGGAAAGAAAGTTGGAGGAAACTCCAGTCAATACATTGGGATAAGGAATAAAAATGACAAAGATAGGGTAGCTGATTTAAAAGTTCTTAGTTTGGTTTGGTTTTATGGCAGATCAACCATTGTAGGTTATTTAATGCCAAACCCTCTTTATATGTATATATTGAATATATATGATTTGTTTTTTTTATTTATTACATATCAACCATTGTAGTTTTTTTAATGTCAAATCCTCTTTATACATATATATTAAATACACAGAATTTGGTTTGCTTGGGTTTTATCGTATTTCAATCATTGTTGGTTACTTAATGCCAAATCCTCTTTATACATATATATCAAATATATATGATTTGGTTTGGATTGGTTTTATGGCATATCAACCATTGTAGGTTATTTAATGCCAAATCCTCCTTATACATATATATTGAATATATAGGGTTTGGTTTGGTTGGCAGGATAGGACACAAGGTCAATTTTTAAGTGGAGTTTAACAGGTTTCTATTCAGAGTTTTCCTTCTCCTAGACTAGTTACCTCACCAAGGCTGAAGAACCCAGTCTGCACTACTATTTACCCATAGCTGGAGGCGGAATAATTGGATTCATAGCTTTCCCAAGGGTATTAGTGCTAAGTGAAATGCAATCAATCTCGTCCAGGATTTGAACTTGTGTCACCGTGTCCATTTCCTACGACGATAAGCATTACACCACAGGCATTTGAAATTTCATAACAGTAGTGCATGCAATATTTTGGTGGGGATTGTTATCACTTTTGTAATACATCCTCCCCTGATGATGGGATTGGGGAAATAACTAATTATGGAAGATTTATCAACCAATTCCCGTCGAATATCATAAGATCAATACGGCAATTCGAAAGGATTAACAAAAAAATATGTAAACAAAAAAATGTCTATTATGTTCAATCAAATATATATTAATGAAGAAATGCTGCATATATATATATATATATATATATATATATATTTTCCATGAATGTAAACTATGAGAAATTGTTTTATAGCAAAAATTATATTTATTTCATTAATATATTTGTTTTAGGTTTATTCAAAATAGCATCAAATCAAATTGTACTCCAGTCTTGAACTGAGGTCTGTTATCAAATTTTTGGGGGATGAGAAGTACAAACCATGGGTAATTTGCAGAGGAATGTGTATGGACAGAGAATTATGTTTTAGTCAAAAAATGTTTACAAGCATAGGTTTGCTGCTGTGAGCTGGAGTCAAAAATACAATCCATGGAGTAGAAATACACTGACTTTCTGGCTGAGAAAAAGTTGCTGGTGCAGCAGTCTGTAAAGAAGGTCATGCTGATAGTTTTCTGGGACATGAAAGGACTTATGACTATTGATTTTTAAAAAAAAAAAAAGGTGCAACTGTAAACAGTGCTTCTTATTACCAACTCCCTAAGAAAAATTCACTTTATTTGTTGAATAACCTTCATATGTAGAGGATTTTTAAAAGCAGTTATATGAATTATTATGTGTTTGTGTCTTCTGCTAAATGTAACATCCATTGTCAACCACCCTCTCCTTTTTTTTTTTTTTTTTTTTTTTTTGTACTGGGACAGAAGATATGCATAAATAAATATTTGTTTTATTGCTCTAGTTTTCTTTTTAAAATTTGAATTATTTTTTATGAATACTATTTTTTTTCTGAGTATGAATAAATCCCTTGACTTAAACGTGTGCATGTCGACTGGGGACGACAGAAATCTTTGAATTAAGTGACATAAATCAACTAGGTAAGGCATTCTTTGAATCAATGAGTTAGAAACATGATATGCATAAACATTTTAAAAAAAAGTGTCCAGGATATATTTAGAAAATGAAAATAGATGAAATCAATATGAAGTAATGATGTTGCGGAGGGGGGTGAGATGAGGGTTGTTGGGAGGTGCAGTTTTTGCAGATTTGGATATTAGATGCTCCTGGGGTAACTGTGACTCACTGAGTCAATTTTGGCAAGCCAGCTGTATGTATATATTACTCTAATACACACACACACATCTCTCTCTCTCTCTCTCTCTCTCTCTCTCTCTATATATATATATATATATATATATAATAGAGTGTGAGAGAGAGATATAAAGATTAAGTACATATGCATTTTTTATTAACTGGCTCATTGGTCTAGTGGGTAGAGTGTTCGCCAATGATCCGGTAGACCTGGGTTCAATCCCAAGTCTCGTCATACCAAAGACTTTAAAAATGGTACTTGATACCTCCTTGCTTAACACTCAGCAATATAAGGTACATATCAAGGGTAAAGTGAAGCAATCCAGGGAAAGGAGTAGTACCCTCCCCTACATCTCGGTGTTGAAGCTATTGAAAGGGGAGCCTCGACTTTTACATATGCATTTGTAGTAGACTAATTATTTGTTGGAAAATTAAGTTAACTTCTCCATGTAATAAAGTTGTTCATCTCTGTGTCTGCATTTATCTGGGTGAATAAAGTTTTGCAGTATTTGCATATGTACTAGTTTCCAGGATAAACTCGTGGAACTTGAGGGAATGGAACTTACTGTATATTCCAGATTGAGCTCTCTTTGATTATTATCCCTGGCTCATTTAATGTACTTGTGACTTTTCAATGACCAAGAGAGGGTAGAAACTTCTAGGAAGAAGTTCTCCACCTTGAAGGACTATAACTGGAATCAGCATCGGATCAGAGAACTAGCAGAAAGGTTGCTTTCGATGGTGCAGCACAATACTCTCTACTTTGAATTCTTGGCTGCTTTTGTTGTAATTTGAAAAATAGAGCAAATAGCAAAATATTGCAAAATGTTTGACGCGCCTGAGTATGTAGGTATATTACTGGGTAATTTTTGGCAAGCAATTCATACATATATATTCCTGTGTATGTTTTATTTTGCATACACAAATATATATTTATTGCATAAGAGGACACACACACATATATATATATATATATATATATATATATAGAGAGAGAGAGAGAGAGAGGATCATTCAATAATTAAAGGAAAAAAAAAGCATAACAAACTTTTTCCTAATTAAAAAAAAGCATAACAAACTTTTTCCTGAAATTTTTTTCTATAAATATAAAATCTGCATTGTTTTCTAGCAAAATTCATTTTAATCTTGATGAGAAATTTTTTGAGGCTATTTAAAATGGTGGCAAATCAGAGTGCTCCAGGCTTGAACAGAGGTCTGTCATCAAATTTCTGTTAGCTGAGACGTGCAAACCATGTGAATTTTACAGAGGAATGTGAGATGTGTATGGAGAAGCATGTTTCATTCAAAAAAACATTTATGAACATGGATTTACCCTAACAAGCCTGAATTGAAAAGACAGTCTGTGGATTAGAAACCCACTGACTCCCTAGTAAGGAAAAAGTTATGGGCACCGCTATCAGTAAAAGTGATGCTGACAGTTTTTTGGAACATGAAAGGGACTCATGAATATTGATTTACTTGAAAAAAGTGTGACTGTAAACAGTTGTTCTTATTGCTCACTCCTGAAGTAATATTTCCTTTAATTTATTGAATGGCTTTTACGTATACACATGCATCAATTGATATGTATTTGAGCCCAGTCAGCTGGGACTAGAATACATAGACTGTCTATGGGTCAAATAGTACTATTTAATGAGTAGAGTGTTCGCCAATGGTCCCAGAGACCGGTGTTCAATCCCAGGTCGAGTCATACCAAAGACTCAATATATGGTACTTGACGCTGTCTTGCTTAACACTCAGCACTATAAAGTAAGGGTCAAAGGTAAAGTGGAGCAATCCAGGGAATGGAGTAGTGCCCTCCCCTACACCTCGGGGTAGTAGCTATTGAAAAGGGAGTCTTCTGGTTACCCTCTACTATGGTTGCCAACTTTACTTATATTTGAAACTATTTAACTGTGAGCAAATAGAACTGTTAGTGTTAGATAGCAATACATGAAACAATTTAACTGTGTGCAAATAATAAATAGCTATCATCAAGTCACTCTGACAGTACAGATTTCTCTTTTTCTCCATCCTATCTTCCATTACTTGCAGCAGGTCTTCTAAACTACATCCAGTGTCCACACAGAGCTGATGTTAATAATTTCTTGCTTGTCTGCCAATATTGGCTTGTCTATGTTTTTATGTCCCTAGAAGAACATCACTTATGATTTTCTCCTTGCTTCTCCAACATGTTTTGTTCATCTTAGATGGACGGATAGTGAGATGGCAGGAAAGATGCCTTACAACTGCTATTTTGTAGGTGTTGCTTCCTGGAATTTGAAAAAATAACACATAGCATTCTTGTGTAGTTTGTATCTAGCTTTTTCTCCATGCATTTTTTTTTAGTATCCATGTGGTGCATCCATACTCTTGTATTGACACTGCCTCAACCTGGGAAAAATTGCTCTGTCAGCTGGGGCTGTAGAAGACACCAACTGCATCTCTGCAGAAGGGTAAGACTCTGCGCACTGAGTGTCCTGATATGACACTAAACAATCTGATTGTGAGGCTCCAGTAATGCAGAGTACCCCTTCATTGTCATCACTCCATGTCCACTTTGGCCCAGAGTGGTAGTACTCGATAGGGTCCTATCTATAGGTCAAATAGAACTAAACTGTGGATTTATGCTAAACTGAATTGCTTGAAATAGAACTGTTTTGATATCTAAACTGCATACTTACGCTAAACTGAATTGTTTGAAATGGAACTGATTATTTGTATAAAAATGGATTTGTCATTAAATAACCTAAAAAGGTTGATATGCCATCAAACCCACCCTCAACCTGGAGAAAAATCTCATTTTATTTTAGCGGTTTGATCAGACTTCTATATGATCGATAACCTATTGATAGCAATCCATGCCTTCGCTACATGTATGTTAACATCTAATAAGCAATACATATAACTATGTGCAAACAAATGATGATTTCTGATTCGTTTGCTAAATTCCTTATGTTTATGAATTTTCAGCATTTCTTTAGTTTTATTATTTGATAACTTTTTCAATGCTTATACTCATTCTGTTTTTCTTTTTTCCGCAGGGGTCCATTTAGTGTTGTACGGAGATGTGTACATCGTGAAAGTGGACAGCAATTTGCTGTCAAAATTGTAGATGTTGCCAAATTTACGTCCAGTCCAGGACTCAATTCCGAAGGTGAGAAAAGTTTCTTGATTAAATTTTTTGGTTAGTGGTTATTGTCATGTCGGATTTACTGTCGGAGCCGATATGATGCCAAAATAACCCGAAATCGGCAATGAAGACAGTGTCTTCATTGCCGATTTCGGGTTATTTCGGGTTATGCATCACTGAAGACCTCCCTGATGCATCTAAGATGTATGATTGAAATTGTGTTTTTGGTCTTTTTTTTAAATATTAAACTTTGTCCTAATTGTACATTTTTTTTTTTTAAGTAGAGGAAAAGGAAAATTTCCATCTATGTCCTTGGATTTGAAGTTATAATAATAATTATGCGGATGTGTATTTCCAATCTTCTTGGTAAGACATGGCCCTGGAGGTGACTGTGTCCTCTGGAAAGAGTACGGATGTAACTTGCAAGATGCATTCAGGTTAATTGGCTGCATAATTACTGTGTCTGGTTGATTTGGCATCACTTGTGTGCGATGTGGGTTGATGGCTCAATGGTAGAGTTTCAGCTCAGCATTCTGTGGTTGCTGGTTTGATCTCCAGTGGGGGATATCATCGTATACACTTCTGATGAGACCTAATAAGGTTGAAAAAGCTGTCTAGTGTTTCTGTACGTTGCACGCAAGTGTTTGCTGGGTATAGTTGTCCTAATTGTTAGAGTGTTGATTTGTTTGCGTGAAATTTGAATTTGTTTTAATTTTTTTTAATTGTTGAGTTATAAAGTTATTTTAGTGAGTGGATATTTTCTGATTGTTAAATATCTTGCATCCAACTGGCCAACATCCTCTGTGGGCCCAACTGGCAGACATCCTTTATTTAATTAAAAAAATTCAATGGAATATTGAAAATATAGTTGTGATTGCATTCAAACATTTACAAAGGAATCAACATTTGGCATTAAATAACCCATAAGAAGTTGATATGCCATTTAACAAATTGACCAAATCAAACCAAAATATAAAAAGTTTTGATGACAATCAAATATTTACAAAAGAATCAATGTTTGGCATTCATCATCATCGTGTTGTGCCATCAGCACGGATATTACCGATCTCTTGCCACCCCTCCCTATCGTTCATTGCTTCTGGCAGGTCTTCAGGGCTACATCCTTGTTCTACCTTTGCTTGTCCATGTGAAGGGGTCCACAGGAGTACATCACTTATGAGCTTGTCTCTACTTCTCCAGCTGTGTCTCGCATATCTGGTTCATCTAATTTTGATAGTTTGTATGATGGGTGGTAGGTGGCCGTACAGCCGCTGCTTTGTTGGGTGCTGCCTCCAGGACTTGTTTAATATTGCTCACAGCATTCTTGTGTAGTTGCCATCAAGCTTTTTCTCCATACATTTAGTTAGCGTCCATGTAGTGCATCCATATAGCAGTATCGACATGACCGCTGCTTGGAAGAAACTGCATTTTATTTTATTGGTCAGGTCTGACTTCCATATGACTGATAGCCTATCGATAGCTGTTCATGCTTTCTAGGTAGGTGAACTTGTCTATTAGTTTCAGAGAGCTACTGTTTAGTGTGGAGATGTCGCCTGTTAGATTAAAGCACATATATTCTGTCTTGTATGCGTTGACATGGAGGCCTATGCCTGCAGCTGCTCATTCAAGACTATGCAGCAGGGTTTTGGCTTGTGCGGGTGCATTTGCCAGAAGCGCTATGTAGTTGGCATTGGTAATTGTTTATGCAGGGTACCTTCTGCTTCTTTCCTTTGTTAACTTGAAACCAGTGTCTTTGATTTTATCAATAAATGTTCTAAGCGCATAGTCTAGACAGATGATAAAGAGATATGGAGCTAATGTGTTTCCTTGCAGTACACCTGCTACAATGTCAAAGCAGTCTGTGCTAAACCAAAATATAAAAATTTATGATTACACGCCAACATTTACTAAAGTATCAAATTTTGGCATTAAATAACCCATATGCCATTAGGCAAAATAAACTAAATCTCTTGGTACATGAGAAAATTGTTGATTATAGAAAAGAAAGGTTGACTCATGGAATGTGGACATGTCTTTCTTATTTTGCTGTGCTTGTGAAATGGAGTAGGTTAGCATCTGAGCATGAACTTGTAGGCCTCCATATTCATCACACCTTCCTCTATGTAGCTCCCTTTCCATTTTTAAAAATTAAAAAAAAAATTTTTTTATTATAATCATATTTACCAACCCCTCCGCTCGGGCAGGATATGACACAAGGTCAATTTTTAAGCAAAGTTTAATAGGTTTGAATTCAAAGTTTTCCTTCTCCTAAACTAGTTGCCTCACCAAGGCTGAAGAAATCAGTCTGCCCTACTATTTACCCATAGCTGGAAGGAGAATAATTGGATTCATACCTTTCCCAAGGGTATTAGTGCTCTGTGAAATGCAATCAGTCTCATCCAGGATTTGAACTCATGTCACCGTGTCCATTTCCTACGACGATAACCATTATACCACTATTATAATATAGTGTCCTGCTGTGTGACCAACAACAGAAGGTCCAGTCACAAGAACTCCCACTGTAGGTGTGTTATATGCTCATCTACAGCATCATAACGACACAACAATAAAGACAGACGCAGGAAGACCCCTTTAACAATATTCACCTCTCACTTTATTGCAAGGGTTCAAAAAGGGTTGTGTGGGGTTTTACTGTGAGAGGGAGCTGGAGACCAAACATAAACTGTGATATTTTGACCCCACTGTTATGACCGTCACGTTGTGTCTTTCTTGTTCTATTGATGCTCAACCGGAGGTCTAGGGGCTCACTCTGCTGGCTGATCTGCTACAGGTGAAAGAAAAGATCAAACGGGAGACTTGGGGATTTTTAAAAAAATGTATGAGTCAATCAGTTCAAGGGAGAGTGTGACAAAAACAACCTAAATTTCAGGGTTAAGCAAAACTGCTTTCTATTTGGCTTGGTTCGGAATTTGTGAAACAATTAATGATTGTTAATCTTATGATTTTTTTTTTTTTTAATTCACACACTCCTATCATGTTACCCTTTCGGTTTTGACTTGTCATGTCTTTATCCTATTTACCCAACCCCTCCGCTCGGGCAGGATATGATACAAGGTCAATTTTTAAGCAGAGTTTAACAGATTTGAATTCAGAGTTTTCCTTCTCCTAGACTAGTTGCCTCACCAAGCCTGAAGAACCTAGTCTGCCCTACTATTTACCCATTGCTGGATTCATAGCTTGTGAAATGGAGAAGGTTAGCATTCTGAGGATGAACTTGTAGGCCTCCATATTCATCACACCTTTCTCTATGTAGCTCCCTCTCCATTTTTCTTTTTATTATGATCATATTTACCAACCCCTCCACTTGGGTAGGATATGACACAAGGTCAATTTTTAAGCGGAGTTTAACAGGTTTGAATTCAGAGTTTTCCTTCTCCTAGACTAGTTGCCTCACCAAGGCTGAATAACCTAATCTGCCCTACTATTTACCCATAGCTGGAGGGAGAATAAGTGGATTCATACCTTTCCCAAGGGTATTAGTGCTCTGTGAAATGCAATCAGTCTCGTCCAGGATTGGAACTTGTGTCACCGTGTCCATTTCCTACGACGATAACCATTACACCACGGGCACCTCCATTTGTCATGTCTTTGTCACTCTCCTGATACACACCTGACCCTAAGTGATTCCTAGCTGATCCCCCCACCCACTTTTTTTACCATGATGAAAGGGTGGTGGTGGAAGGTATGCCTCCTCAGCAAAAGAAAGAAAAGAGTCTCTCTTGTAACTGTATACATAGTTATTGGTTGTTGAATCCAAGTCAATTACGAGACACTCAGGACTAGTAAGCAATTGTACAAGGGAAGGAAATGGATTCCGTGATTAGTTTTCCCTACTGTTGGATCCTCAGACAATTGGGTAGCCTCAGTTGACTAAAAATAACAACACACGCGCCTAGCAGCCCTTCCTCGGTATACCTCTGGTCAACTTGTTTGCTCTGTCAGTCAAAAAGCACTCCACAAAGAACAACAACAACCCTCTCCTGCTGCTGGCATGCTCTTTTATGCAAATTCTGGCATATAGAAATTTACATGCGCGGTAGATTTCTTCTTGCGAGACTCGAGATCGACCCACTATTTCTGCCTCCAGAAGTGAACATATTTTTTACTGCTTGACACGTAAGGCATAGTCTTACGCGCTTTGATCCAGGAGGTAAGTTTCTTCTCTCACTACAGAAAGGATTATAAATCATAATAAGATTTAACTTTGAGTGTCACTACCAAATAATTTTTTCCTTTGCTGGTCTTCTTGGCTGATTTAAAATCTAAACTTAAGTGCATTTTTATTCGAATTGAAGAGAGGAAATTATTTTTAGGAATCTCTTTAATGAGAAGTCACTTTGATTCTGCTGGTTTCAATAAAACTTATTTCAGAAATGTCCTGGGGAAAATAAGAGAATGAGTGAGAGAGAGAGAGAGAGAGAGAGAGAGAGAGACCTGATAAAAACTGAAGAGTAAAATAAGTTTTGAATTTTGGCTAATGCACAGGCTTTTGACAAACAACCTATAAATTGTGAATCCCAATTGCAGCTCCACCCCTTGTCTCGACCATTTTCTCCAAGACATCATGTTCATCTCGAGAGATGAAAATAAGAATTGAGAAATGGATTCAGTTTTTGCAAGATATTGCTAATGCAGTTCTTAAAGTGATGGAAATCAAAGTCATGGGAATTTTTCAGAATCTTTTAAAAAGAAGAAATAAAGAAAAAAAAAATATTAAAAAAAAGGATCAAAGAGGAATTGGTTTTCTTTTTGAGAGTGCAAAAGAGAAAGCTGAGACAAGAGAAAAGAAAATAAAGCAAGAAGAAAGAAGATAGATAAAAATGAAAGACAAAGAGGGAGCAGAACAAGAATAGAAGGTGAGAGAAAGGAAAAGCAATAAGAGAAAGAAATATGAGGTTAGAAAAAAAGAGAGATAAAAGAGAAGCAAACTGGAAGAGTAATTGTATTTTGAAAGAGAAAAAGTCAAGATATAAAAATAAATAAAACCAAAAAAGAATTGTTTCTCCTGTTTTGAGTGCAAAAGAAAATCAAGGAAAAAAGAGAGAGAGAGAGAGAGATTAGATAAATAAAGGAGAGAGAAGAAGAAAAAACAACAGGGAGAATGAGAAAAAAATTAAAAAAAATAGAAAGCAAAAAACAAAAAAATGTGAAAGGACGAAGAAAGGGCAAAAATGAAAGAAAGACTAGACAGAAGCTAACGGGAAAAGCCATTGAAAGTAAAAGAGAAAACACCTTCTCTTTTCCATCCCTCTGTACTTGCTGTTCTACTCCTCTCTTTTCTTCTTACCTCCTCCTCTCTCTTCTCTTTTTTCCCTTTCCTTCTCTCTCTTTCCTTCTTCCCCCTTTCTTTTTTCCTTCCCCCGATCTCTCTTACTTTCCTTCACTCCCTTCTCTCTTTTCTTCCCCTTCCCTTTCTCTTCCCCCTGTTCTCGCTCTTTCTTTCCCGCCTCCTCCTCTGTTGCTTTTCTTCCCTCTCTATTTCCTCTTCCATCTATCTTTCTTTTTTGTTATCTCTCCTCTCTCTCTTTCATTCATTCGTCCATCTATTTATATATATATATATATATATCTATATACACAAACACACTCACTCATATAGATAATGAGATGGAAAATACTTTCTTTTGACAAGCTAAAATGGAAGGACTTTTCCCATCAATTTTTGTGTTGGAACTTTTTTGGCATCTTCAAGTAAATGCACTTTCTCTTATAGGATCATAAGGTAAAAAAAAAAAAAAAATAGAAAAATAAATTCTAAATAATGTATAAAAATGTCTCCATTGAAGTTTTGAACCCCTTCTCAATTGTCTACCAACCAGTAATTTCATAGATCTCCATTTTTCATAGATTTTTGCTTGTATTATTTTTAAAACCTGTTGTCTCATTTGATTGTTATGGTTTAATCTTAGTGCAAAAAAAAAAAAAACGTTTGCCAGTTTCAATCTCCCTTAAAATATTGCCTTTCCAATATATATTTTCATATACATTGAAAAAGAGTCATCATAGAATTCTCTAGAAATGTTTTAAGATCAGGCGAGGTTTTCCTCTTATCATAGTTATCAGCTGCTTGTGGACCTAAATTTTATCTATTTTTCTTTGTGTATTTTTATTCTTCTTGCTTTGCTTTATAAAAGATAAGACTTAAATGGCTTCTCTTATGATTCTAGAGAAACTTTTGAAATTTTTATCATCAAACAGTTGCTTAAAAGGTCCAAGAACTCTAAATTTGTTACATTTTGAGGAAACTGAATTACTTTTAGAAACCAGAATGAACTTTAGTTGAAAATGGTTTGCAGGCTTGTCTTGTAGATTGTGGTGGTTAGGGTAGTGAGTTTTTTTCTGAATGGAAATCACAATCTTTGTGGCCCTGTGCCATGCTAAACTATTTTGAATGATGAGAATATTGGTCAGCCTCCTTATCCCTTGTTAACTTTTAGACTCTTTCATTTTCTCTCTCTCTCACTTTCTCTTTCTCCCACTTCTTCTCTCTCTCTCTTTCTCTGAGTCTCTTTCTCTTTCTTTCTCTTTTTCACTTTCTTTTTCTCTCTCACTTGCTTTCTCTCTATCTATCTCTCTATCACTTTCTTTTTATCATTCACTTGCTTTCTCTCTCTCTCTTTTATTTTCTTTTGCTAACTTACTTGCTTTCTCTCTCTCTCTCTCTCTCTCTCTCTATCTCTTCCTTTGTCACTTATTTTGTTTTTTTCTCTTTCACTTTCTCTTTCTCACTCACTCATTTTCTCTCTCTCTCTCTTTTACTTTCTTTTCCTAACTTACTTGCTTTCTCTCTCTCTCTCTCTCTCTCTTCCTTTGTCACTTATTTTGTTTTTCTCTCTTTCACTTTCTCTTTCTCACTGACTCTCTATCTTTTACTTTCTTTTTTTCACTCACTTGCTCTCTCATTTTGTTTTTCTCTCTTTCACTTTCTCTTTCTCACTCACTCATTTTTTCTTTCTCTCTCTATTTCACTTTCTCTTTCTCTCTCTCTCTCTCTCTCTTACTTTCTCTTCTTCACTCACTTGCTCTCTCATTTTGTTTTTCTCTCTTTCACTTTCTCTTTCTCACTCACTCATTTTCTCTCTCTCTCTCTTTTACTTTCTCTTCCTCACTTACTTGCTCTCTCTCTCTCTCTCTCTCCCTTTCTTACTTTGTTTTTCTCACTTTCACTTTCTCACTCACTCACTCACTTCCTCTCTCTCTTTATATGTATATATTCTGTGATGGTCGCCCTCACTTTTCCCTTCTTGTTATTCTTATGTTTACTTGATTTATTTATTTATCATTTTTTTCCTAAAATTGAGTCTGATTGTGAGGTTTCAGGAATTGCAATTACTCCTAGATCCACTCAGTCCTGGATTTTTAGTACCTATTAGGGATCTGTTTGAGATAAAGTTTAAAATGATCTTGAATGACATTAATACAATGTGTCTTAAGACTTTTTTTTATCTCTTAAAGTATTCAGACTATAGTCTTCATTTTTATACTCACAACATTTCAGCTGATATGATCTTCAGCCTTCTTCAGGTATTTCATGTTGAACTTGGGAGCCTACACAGAACGTTGAACTGAATCCTTTGTTTCAGTGCTTCTGATAGAAATCATCCAGAGGTTGTGCAGGTTCAGTCCCAACTAGAGGTAAAATAGCAAGGAATACTTAGTACAGTTTAACACTTACACCCGGTCATGGTTAACAGAATTGGAACGATCTACTTTCGTAGATTAAATAAAGGGTTCAGTTCAAGGTTCTGTGTAGGCTCCCAAGTTTGACATGGAATACCTGAAGAATGTCAAAGGTTATATTAGCCAAAATCCTGTAACAATGAAAATGAAGACAATAGTCTGAATACTCTAAGTGATAAAAAATCATTGAGCAACATCTCATAAAACATTCAAATTGTAACTAAGAATGAAGTGTGTTAATTTGTTTGCTTAGCAATTGTGATATGAGACCACTGACTAATCATGACCGACCTGTAGATAAAACTATAAGTATATCATTATATACCATACCTATGAACATTAATAGGTAAGTCTCAATCCTCATAAATACATGGGGGTGTCCTCATGGTGTAATGGTTAAAGCAATGGACTGCGGAATCGTAGTACACAAGTTCGTACTCCAGTCGCGCTATTACGTTCACTTTCGGGCAAATACCCTTGGGAAAGGTATGAACCTCCTTATCCTCCCAGCTATGGGTTAAATAGTACCCCTACTGTTCTTCTAGGAGAATGACTTTGGCATTAAATAACTTACAAAGGTTGATATGTCATTAAACCAATAACAGCCACAGTCATAAATACATTGGACACTATTGTAAGAGTGGGCATTTTGCCGACTAAGTAGTACCCCACTAGCAGTGGTTTACCTTCTTTACAATGCTGGCAAGTATTGTATTTTGATAATGGTATAAAGATTTTCATTTCATTACAAACCTCCGTTTTGGTTATTTTTCATTCAGTAATGTTTTATTAGGTGACAACATATATATACTTCCGACTTTGAAGTGTAAAATCGCTCTTTCATGAAACAGCTGGTATTTATACTTGAAGGTTTAAAGACTAAATCTGCTCATTTTCAGCAGACCTCCCCCCTTATTTAAAGAGGTTAAGGCTGGGTTTATTGCTAGGCCCCTGAGATGCCTCAATAGTTTATAGTATTGAATGATAATATTTTCTATTTCAATTATTTAAATACTGTAACTTGCATAATAATTCTTACTCATCATCATCATTATGTTGTGGAGGGGCCCGTGGTGTAATGGTTATTGTCACAGGATATGGACACGGCGATATGAGTTCAATTCCTGGACAAGACTGATTGCATTTCACATAGCACTAATACCCTTGGGAAAGGTATGAATCCAATTATTCTCCCTCCAGCTATGGGTAAATAGTAGGGCAGACTAGGTTCTTCAGCCTTGGTAAGGTAACTAGTCTAGGAGAAGGAAAACTCTGAATTCAAACTCCACTTAAAAAATTAACCTTGTGTCATATCCTGCCCCAGCGGAGGGGTTGGGTAAATACAATCATCATTATGTTGTGCTGACGGTATAGAGTTCCTCGACATTCTCTTGTCATTCATACCTATCTTCCATTGCTCTTGGTAGGTATTCTTGACTGCATGCAGTGTTTGTGCTGAGCTGATGTGTAAGTCCTTGTTGGTTGGCCCACACTCGTGGGACCATATGCAAGAGTCTATTAAAGAACATTGCTTATGACATCATCCTTACTTCTCCAACAGTGTCCTGCATGTCTTGTTTGTCTTAATTGAATGGTTTGTGTTGTAACTTAACAAAAGGTTACTGAATGAGAAATAACCAAAGTGGAGGTTGGAAATGAAATAGAAATCTTTATAACATCAACAAAATACAATACTTTCCAGAGAATTGAAGAAGGTAACTATTGTAATCTAACAAAAGGTCACTGCACGAGAAATAGCCAAAACTGAGGTTGGAAATGAAATGAAAATCTTTATAACATTAACAAAATATAATACTTGCCAGTGGTGTGAAGAGGGTAACTGCTGCTAAAGGTGACTACTTTGTATATTTTCCCCCTCTCACAGTAGTGACCAACATATTTTTGAGGAGTGGGACATACCCATTAATGTTCATAGGTAGGGTATATAAAAGTTTCTGAGATGGGAGGTGAGTGGCCATACAGCTTCTATTTTACTGGGTGTCGTTTCCAGGATTTGTTTAAAACATAGCATTCTTGTATCTTTAAAAAAAAAATTTGGTCTGAGTAAGGAGGTCCTGCCAATATAGACTAAAGCGCTTATATATGTAGAATACATTAATTTCAATCATTTAATGACTAGAAGAAAAAAGGTTTCTTATACATTTTTATTTGTTTAGAACATAAAAATTTTGGATCTTGTATGATATATCTCCTGAAAGTACATTTTGTTTGTTATACCCAGACCTTAAAATTTAAAAAAAAAAAGACAAACTTTATTTCATCTGAAACTTTAGTAAAACAGTTATTTTTAGAAGTATGAATGAATAAAAAATTATCTTATTTTGTGTGATATACACCCCCACACAATGATATTCGTAGCTACTGAAACTTCAATAATCTTTTTATTTGCAAACTTTTTGATTTTATGGTCAAAAGTGTATTCCAACCATTAAAAATTGTTGCTAAATATCAAAGGCGTAATTATGGCTAATGTGCAGGACTGCAACATCATGTTAAACAAATTCAAGTACCTGTTGCACTATTACATTCAATTTCAGACTAATACCTTTGGGAAAAGCATGAACCTCTTTATCCCCACCAGCTATAGGTTAAGTAGTATCGCTGCTGTTCTTCTGCAAGTTTTCCTGTTAAATAACAAAGGTTGATAGGTTGTTAAAAACCAAGAAACCACCATTTACTTTGCTGGTCTGTATTTTCCATCTGTTGGAAAATTATCTAGAGAAGCTACTCTTTCATTTTGATATCAAATTGGGCTTTTTTTGTTTGAACTTTTATTCAGGTTTTTACTATGGTCCTATTTACCAACCCCTCCGCTCGGGCAGGATATGACACAAGGTCAATTTTTAAGTGGAGTTTAACAGATTTGAATTCAGAGTTTTCCTTCTCCTAGACTAGTTGCCTCACCAAGGCTGAAGAACCTAGTCTGTCCTACTATTTACCCATAGCTGGAGGGAGAATATTTGGATTCATACCTTTCCCAAGTGTATTAGTGTGATGTGAAATGCAATCAGCCTCGTCCAGGATTTGAACTCGTGTCGCCGTGTCCATATCCTGCGACGATAACCATTACACCACGGGCACTTCCTTTTACTATGGTGAGTTGTTATGGTAAAAGGTGTTAGTCACTTTGGACTGTACAGGTACTGGAAGAAATTATGTGTGTAACATATCCAGATATGAATATGTGAAATAGACATATTCATACCGGTACGTAAAACGTTCATAACGTCCATAACGCACATATAGATAACATAGGAATCCCGAAACATAAAAAACACGACTTCTTAGTTCAGGTACGAAACTTTTTATTACCTTTGAGTTAAAAGGTTTTTCAACATAAGGAGAGAGATACCATCTTTCTATACTGACTTTTCCATCTGCCCCCCAACACATGCGGCGCCCATAGCACACAAATTCGTTTGCCCTCGCCCAGGTCTCAATCTCAACTAACTGACTTTTCTCAAATCTCAGCCCACGCTTCTGGTGCGTGACATCACTCACATCCCTGGTCACATCCTCTATCTGGGATTTTTATTGTGACATCTCTGAATGACACGTCTGCTCAGCGCGCACGTTAACACCTGCGCTCATGTTTGCACCTAACTAACCCATGCACTGAGCCAAAAGGTTTTCAGCCTAACTAAACCGAAAGGCAACATATATAAAACGAAATCCCTCGACTTGAGCCAAATTAGTGACTATGAAGTTCTTTTGGATCAAGATTAGTCATAGATGATGCAGCCATTTTTTTTGGCTAGAAATTGTGGCACCAGGAGTTACCAAAATTGGAAAACTTCATACAAATAACAGGAGCCATCCTTATTAATAATACCACCAAAGTGGAGTATTTAAAAAAAAAAAAAAATTATGATTCCCTGGTAAAAGTTTTCATGTATGACAATTGTCTGTGCTTCAAACCTTTTTGTCTTTTAAGATAAGAATTTTACTCTTCTTGTGCCAGAAATGAGGAAAAGGAAGTCCTTTAGATGGGTGTGGGGGATAATGCTAATTAATCACCTCTTGGCCAGGGTGTTGTAAAAGTTCATATATATCTGATCAAATAGGCAGGAAACTAACAGTAACCAAGCCTCATTGACTCTGTGTTTATGCCATTCTAACTTCTATATATTTCTGTCTGATGATTGGGATCCACTTTAAGTAAGTTTAATTATACATGATTTAGATATTTTAGGTTTTAGACTTTTTCTGCCATAGGAGCATTGTTGCTCTTTTTTATACACTTTTCTTATTTGCATTTTCTCTTCTTTTATTATATATATATATATATATATATATATATATATATATATATTGGAGTAAATAATGGAGTGTAATCCGACAATATTTCTAATAAGTCAAATGACGTAACTTAAAACAACAAATGCTGATTCACTAATTAAACTGCCAACTTCTTCTTATTCAAATTTCCCTTGGTTTTTGTATTTTGCATTTTTAAACATCCATCGTTGATTTAACATCACTAATATCATCCCTCATATTCCTGATAATGGTTCACTAGAACTGAAATGGTATAGTGTTGACTTTGCTTCTCAATAAATCTCTCCTTCTACTTGGATTACCTTGTTATCAATTTTTCTTCACACACACACACACACATATATATATATATATATATATATATATTGTGACTGACACTTTGCAGAAGAATGCCATCGTCTCGTTTGCAAAGAGTACCTTTGGGAGCATGTATGACTTCATAGGCCAAATATATCCTTGTGAGTTCTATTGCATATCTGATAAATGAATTAGGTGTTTTTTCCATTGAAATTCTCAAACCTGCTGTAAACCTACATACTTTGTCACAGAATTAATGCAAGTTAACTGTAGGTTGCTGCTGAAAGACTTTACTAAAACAATTCTTGGATAGTTTTCTGTCATGAAATATCATACGACTGGCAAGTCCAAGTTTGGACAAATAGACCCTACTACAGATGTTACATTTTATATATATATATATATATATATATCCTCAATTTACTAACCATCTTACTAAAGCTTTGTCTTCTGACAGTTTTTACTTTACTTGCATGTGATAGTCTCTGTACTTCCAAGTTTGGACAAATAGACCCTACTACAGATGTTACATTTTATATATATATATATATATATATATATATATATATATATATCCTCCATTTACTAACCATCTTACTAAAGCTTTGTCTTCTGGCAGTTTTTACTTTACTTGCATGTGATAGTCTCTGTACTTCCTTGTTGATAGGATTAACCTACTTAACACACCTGCACTGATAAGCATATTGTTTTTTTTTTTTTTATAGGGGATGGTTGAGGGTTGTGTGTAGCTTAAACAGGCATTAGGCAGATTCATTGTCAGTTAAACCTTTTCATCTTTTCAGAGAAGAATTTTACTTTTGTGACAGAAATGAGAAAAAGGGAGTCCTTGAAATTCGATTAATGAAACTTTTTCTGGCCAGAGTATTTTAAAAGTTCATCAATCAACCTTTTGTCCTTGATTTGTTTATTTTTTTTTAATTATTTGACAACAATAACAACAGAAATGACAATGATTATGAATGTTGTTTATGAGACATAGTATACAATACGAGCTTCTGTGGTACGTATACCAGTATAAAGACAATCCTAAATAACATACCTAGCTGGGGCTTCAGAATACACCGACTGCATCTCACTAGAGGGTATAGATCCCCCACCTCTACAAACAAGTGTCCTGTATATGATACTCAACAATCTGATGGTAAGGGTCTAGTAATGCTGGAGCTTTGGGGAATGTGGATTTCATTGCCATTGCTTCAAGGTTAACTCTGGCCTGAAGTGGTAGCACCTGACAGGGTCCTATCTATGGTTCAAATAGAACTGTTTGACATTTTAATTGAGTGTAAACAAATGACTAAATTATTAAACATTTGAGTGTAAACTAAATTACTAAACAGTTAAGTGTAAACTAAATTACTAAACAGTTGAGTGTAAACTAAATTACTAAACAGTTGAGTGTCATTGAATTAAATAAAGTAGAACTGTTTGATCATTTAACTGGGTGTAAATAAATGACTGATGTTTAATTGAATTGTTATAGTAATACTTGGAACCATTTAAGTAAAGTTGGCGACCTTAGTTGAGGGTGACCTGAAGAACCCCTTTTCATTAGCTACCACACCAAGGTATAGAGTAGGGCACTACTCCATTCCCTGGATTTCTTCATTTTACCCTTGATCCTTACCTTATAATGCTGAGTGTTAGGCAAGGCGGAATCAAGTACAATTTTTTGAGTCTTTGGATTGAACCCTGGTCTCCCAGACCATTGGCAAACACTCTACTACAATGGCCTGGTAATTTATATATGTATAAACAGGTTTTGGCATTAAATAACCAACAATAGTTGATATGCCATAAAACCAAACCAAACCTGAAATGTCTTATTGATAAAATATAAATTGTTACCTTGTAAATGTAGCTGTTTTTTTTTTTTTCTGTTCTTTGAAGGTCGTGGCATTTGACCCTCCTGAGTTAAATATACCAACTGCACTTCTGGGTATGACACCAGACCACCTGATACTGATGGTTGGTTTGTTGGGTTTTATGGCATATCAACTTTTGTAGGTTATTTAATGCCAAATCCAACTTTATGCAAATACTCAGGTCTATTTCAAACAATTCAGTTTAGCGCGAGTGCACAGTTTAATTGTCAAGAGTTCTAATTCAGTTAATTCAGTTTAGTATAAGTACAGATTTTGTTTATACACAGTTAAATGTCGAAACAGTTCTATAATAAACAATTCAGTTTAGTGTAAGTACAGTTTCAATGTCAAAAACTGTTCCATTTCAAACGATTCAGTTTAGCATAAGCACGCTGTTTAAATGTAAGTACAGTTTAATTGTCAAAAACATTTCTATTTCAAGCTATTCAGTTTAGTCAAATAGTTCTAATTCAAACAATTCAGTTTAGCATAAGTATGCAGTTAGTTCTATTTAACCTATAAATAGGACCCTATCAGGTACGACCACTCTGGGCCAGAGTGGACCTGGGAGCAATGGCAATAAAGGGGTACTCTGCACTCCCCAAAGCTCCAACATCACCGGAACCTGATGGTGAGGATCCAGTCCTAGAGCTTTGGGAGATGTAGAGTACCCCTTCAGTACCATTATTTCCAGGTACACTCTGACCCACATTAGTAGTACCTGTTAGGGTCCCATCTATGGATCAAATAGAACTATTCTGTCATTTAATATCCCTGAAACCATTTAACTCTGTGTGAACAAATAATCTCTGACATGTTTAAAATGTCATCTAAAAACTATTCATTTATGAATTATATATTTATATGTATAAATATATGATTTAGCATTTAATAACTTACAAGGGTTGATAAGCCATAAAACCCCAACAACAATGGAAATATTCTATCGTTTACTGTATTTGAAACCATTGAACTGTGTGCAAACAAATGTTCAATATTAGATAGGAATACTTAATAAATAGAATTACTAATGTGAATAGAATTATGTGTGCAAGCAAATGTGTTCTGGTTCATTTAATAATGTTACCTACAAACTATTTACTGACAATTTATATATATGTATATAATTTGACAGTAAACACACACTATATATATATATATATATATATATATATATACTGACAAATTACATATATATATATATATATATATATATATTTACTGACAAATTATATTTATATATATATATATATATATATATATATATATATATATAATTTGTCAGTATATATATATATATATATATATATATATATATTTATATATATATTATAAGAGTGTTGGTCATCATTAAATCACTTTGTGGTTATGTCTCGAACCAAGTGCAATATAATATGGAAAGTGCTCAATATCTAGGATAGATCTGTTATATAATAATGATAATAAATAAATATATATTAGATATATATATATATATTTAATTCATGGGAAATATTCTGCAATCCTAGGTTACATGAAGTTATTTGTAAAACAACAGTCATCTGGCAGTTAAGAAGATGGAATGAATTGAAAATCAAAAATACGACAAATACAGACAAAAAGCATTAGGATATCGTTTGTGTGTGGTTGTAAGTGTGTGAGTGTATGTGGGTGTGTGCGTATATGTGTATGTGTTATAGTTACATGTGGAGATATATATATATATATATATATAAACAGGATTTGGAATTAAATAACCATGAAGGGTTTGTATGCCATGAAAGCCAATAACCAAAATATAACCTTGATTTAAAAATTTTTTGGTGCATTCTTTTGACAAGCTAAAATAGAAAGACACATTTCTTATCAGTTTTCAGAAAGAGTTAAATAATGATTGTGAATGTATTGATTATGAGTGTCATGCTGTAATATCAAAAATTCTAAAGAAAAGTAAATACTTGAATTAGATTCTTTATCTGGAGAAATCAGCATTAAATTTATGAACATTCAACAATGAATTGAAGATGTTAAAAAAAATGAATGATATTTATTATTAACTTTATTACTACTATTATCAATGGTGGTTTTTACTGAAGTCTGAGTTGACAGCAAGTTTTCTCAGATCTCCAGGACTCTTCTAAGTATTCTAGTTGATTTTAACAGTGCTATGATCTAGATGGTCTCAATTCTTCCTCTGATCTCCAGTTTCCACAGTCTCTTTTTCTCGGTCTTTGGAAAAAGTTCCAATTTCATGTTCCTCAAATTTTTCACTTCTCTGGCAAGGTCCTGGTCTTTATACAGCTTTCTTTTATTTTCCTTCTGTGGTCTGTAAGAATGGTCAAATCTACTAGATGACCAGTTCTTGTTAATTTATACTTTATTTTGTCTTCCGACTAGGATTGGGTGGTCTATTTATATCTCAAAGTCCTAGAAACTCTTATTGATCTCAGATTCTGGTTTGTGCATATACTATTCGTCAGCATACTCAAATTTTAATCTTTTGCTCAATTCCAAGTGGATCACCTTTCCCACCCAGTCATGCCTAGTCTTGTATTCCTATTTTTACCAATTTGCAGCATTCACTTATCTGATTAAGTGTTTCATCTCTGTCACCTACACTTGTTTGGCCCAATCTGCTGGGGCTGCAGAAAATACCAACTGCATCTCTGCAGAGGGGTAAGACTCCCCCAATAAGTGTCCTGGATATGACTCTAAATAATCTGATAGTGAGGTTCCAGTAATGCTGAAGCTTTGGGGAACACAGAGTACCCCTTCCTTACCATCACACCCAGGTCCACTCTGGCCCGGAGTGGTAACACCTGATAGGGTCCTATCTTTGGGTCAAATAGAACTGAACTGTGTTATTTATGCTAAAGTGAATTGTTTGAAATAGAACTGTTTTTATATCAGTGTTTAAACAAAAAATTTTACTTGGGCTAAACTGAATTGTTTGAATTAGAAATGATTATGTGTATAAAAATGGATTTGGCATTAAATAACCTGGAACGGTTGATATCCCATAAAATCAAACCAAACCTAACCTACACTTTCTATTCTTCTGTGTATTATTATTTTAGCTCTGTCCAGGTCATCTTGTGTGCAATTTCCCTAATTTGCTGCTTGAAATATCTGTACATTTGTTTTTCTTCCTATTTATGTATTCTAGATTTTGTTGTGTTACTTTTTGTCCTTAAGTTATTTCTGTTGATATTTCTGTTATTGGCTGCTGTAATTAGTCTTTCTTTGCTCTTTTTTGTGCATTCCTCAAGTCTCTGAAATTCTTGCATCTATGCCATCCAAGTGCTCTTACTATGATTGGTATCACAGTCATTTTCATGTCCCACAGATTTTTCAGCTGTCTGGTAATGTGCAAGTATTTCAAATTCTACAACCAATTGACCTTGGAGTTCATTTGCATATGGAAAAAATCTCTGAAAAGAGGTCTTGCAGAGAAAGTAGATGCCTAGACATTTCAGGAAATTTAAAGAATCTAATATTATTTGATTATAATTGTAATTTAAATATCACTATATGGAAATTTTGAAGCAAACATATAATCCCAGATAAATATTAAGTTTGTTTCCTGTGAAAATTCATTTCTGAATGGAAGGGAAAAAAGGTCATAAAGGGCATTTAGATGATGTCACAGATTATTGGTTGTAACAAAAAGGTCATGAGGTCAATATTTCTGTCGTTCATTCTCCAACCTTCATCAGGCATTTGTTTTATCTGGGTATCTTTAAATTTCATCCCTTCTTTCATTTGGATTTATTTACTTTTTAAACAAATTTTAATTCATTTCACTGACTTTTACAGACATTCCAATTAGGACTATTCATAGAACCAAGTTGAAAAATATTCATTGTACACTTGAAAATGAATCTTTATTGCCCACATCTCTAGTTTGTTGAAATTTGAAGTGGTGAAAAAGAAATCTATTGAAAGAATTAAAATAATTGTGAACAAAATAAGATTCAATTTAAGGCTGGAGTGTGCATAATTTGAAACTAGAGATGAGGGATTCTAGCTTGAATAATTTATGTAAAATTAGCCATATTTTATCACTGAACTAGATATTGTGCTTACAAGGCCTATGAACACAGCAACCAAAACAACAAAGATTAAGATACTAGGCTACATGGTTTTCGATCTTGACTAGTAGACTTTAGTTGGTGGGTTTGATTCTCATCAGGTGAACCATAATTCTTGCTTTGTTTGTGTCTGAGATAAACTTAGTTAAGGATTATTAGAATTCATGGAATGACAGTATAATGGGAGATTGATAAGTTCTCAGCCTAACTAATAAAAGAGTAATCTATTTAAAAAAAATTTTTTTTTTGAAATTCATGTATGAGAGCAATATGAAGGGGATACTAAAAAGTTCTCAGCTTAACTAATTCGAGAGTGATGTATTTTTTTTTAAATTCATGAATGAGGACAATATGAAGGGGATACTGAAAAGTTTTCAACCCGACTAATAAGTGAGTGATCTATTTTTTTTTAAATCATGGATGAGGAGAATAGGAAGGGGATACTGAAAAGTCCTCGGCCTGACCAATTAGAGAATGATCTAGTTTTGAATTTTAAAAAAAAATTCATTAATAAGAGCAATACAAATGTTTGGTCTGGTTTTATGGCACATCAACTATTGTATGTTATTTTATGCCAAATCCATTTTTATGCATATAAACAGTTCTATTTCAAACCATTCAGTTTGGTATAAGTATAGTTTTTTTTTACATACAGTTAGGTGTCCAAACAGTTCTATTTCAATTAATTCAGTTCAGCATAAGTACACAGTTTCCATATTTTACCAACCCCTCCGCTCGGGCAGGATATGACACAAGGTTAATTTTTAAGCGAAGTTTAACAGGTTTGAATTCAAAGTTTTCCTTCTCCTAGACTAGTTGCTTCGCCAAGGCTGAAGAACCCAGTCTGTCCTACTATTTACCCATAGCTGGAGAGAGAATAATTGGATTCATACCTTTCCCAAAGGTATTAGTGCTATGTGAAATGCAATCAGTCTCGTCCAGGATTTGAACTCATGTTGCCATGTCCATTTCCTATGACGGTAAACATTACAACATGGGCACCTCCAGTTTCAATGTCAAAAACAGTTCTATTTCAAACAATTCAATTTACCATAACTATACAGTTTAGTTTTATTTGACCTATAGATAGGACCCTATCAGGTGCTATCACTCTGGGCCAGAGTTGACCTGAGAGCAATGGTAATAAAGGGCTACACTGCATTCACCAAGACTTTAGCATTACTGGAACCTCACCATCAGATTGCTTAGTGTCATATCCAGGACAATCGTGGTGGGTCTTACCCTCTCTGCAGAGACAATATTAAGGAGATATTGAAGAGCCTAACCAAGTTTCAAATGACTTTGTTTTATTTTTTGATTTTTACTGTAATTTTTTTGAAGGGTTATAGAAACTTCATATTGTAACATACTCATATGCATGCAGAAACATATTCAACACAATAAAGACGAGCGGACACAGTTCTTTAGAAAAATATACTTCTCACTTTATTCGAAAGGGTTATTGTGTGAGAGGTGAGTTGGAGACTGAGCAAAGACTATAACATATTGACCCCCACTCTTCTGGCTATAACAGCATTTATTTTCTATTCTGGGCTGCTCAACCGGGGGTCTGGGGGCCCAGCTCTCTGCTGGGACCTGGTTCTCACTCCTCGAGCTGGAACACTGACTTCAAACTCTGATCTCCAACTGATCTGACTTCCTGTCGCACCTGGGTTATATAACTATTCGACACCCACCTGCTTCTTGTGAGCATCACATTTCGCACTCAATTCAACCCATCCACGGTCAAGGTTGTCCCCCAATATCTTTGAGCGGATGCACCTGTTATTTACACAGGTGCATTTCTCATCTGGCAGCTCAGCTGAGTCGGAGGTCAATATGTTACAATATATTAAGTGTATCAAATGTTTCATAGCTTGAAGGAGTCCCTTTCTTTGCCGGCCTCCTGACCTCTAACTCCAGCCAGGGCACCTTCAGGTGGATGAATGAGCAATGACAAGCATAGCACTAGACCTTCAGGTCTAATGAAGCTATGACCAGCAAGGTTACCTGGCATACATGCCAGGAGATTTGGCGAAGGCCAGCATAGTTCACATTGCACCTTGTGATCCTATGACCAGCATTATCCAGCAGCGCATAAGTCTCGGCTTGTATGTGACCTTCAACTCCCACTATAAAATGACCTTGAGTCAAGTCCTGCTTGGTGGGAGGCAGGACAACTAATCCTTTCTTAGTGGAATTAAAAACTTTTCAGCATCCCCTTATATTTCATCAGAGAACTTGAGACCATGGTAAAGAATGTTCTTACCAAAAAAGAGTTAAAAAATTGGTCAAAAATTAAATATCCTTGCATCTGTCACTGCAAACCTTCCCACCAAAAAAAAAAAAAGAATAAACACTGAGAAGGAATGTTGATTTGGAAAATCTTGTTAACCGAGTTGATAATATCTTGTGTCTATGAGTTACAAGGTGTGATAAAAAGCATCAAGGCTCTCGCTTTAAATTGTTTTAATACTGGAATTTAAGATTTAAAATTAAAATATCGGCTTAGTTGAAAAATTTATATAATAAAGTGATGTTACTATTTCAATTAAGAGGGGAGTGTCTTCATGGCTTAATGGTTAAAGTGCTGGACTCTGGAAGCATAGTAAGCAAGTTCAAACTCCCATTATCCTCCCAGCTATGGGTTAAATACTACCACTACTGTTCTTCTAGAAGGATGGCTTTAGCATTAAATAACCGTCAAAGGTTGATATTCCATTAAACAAATAGAAATAGAAATATTTGAATAAAATGTTTTGGGTGAAACACTGAATTGTTCAAGTGTTGCAAACTCCATGATCCTATTTACCAACCCCTCCGCTCGGGCAGGATATGACACAAGGTCAATTTTTTAAGCGAAGTTTAACAGGTTTGAATTCAGAGTTTTTCCTTCTCCTAGACTAGTTGCCTCACCAAGGCTGAAGAACCTAGTCTGCCCTACTATTTACCCATTGCTGGAGGGAGAATAATTGGATTCATACCTTTCCCAAGGGTATTAGTGCCATGTGAAAATGCAATCAGTCTCGTTCAGGATTTGAACTCGTGTTGCCGTGTCCATTTCTTACGACGATAACCATTACACCACAGGCACCACCTAAAACAAACTCCATGATTGATCCTCAAATCAGGCTTAAAACGCCAGTTCTTCAGGGGTCACTGAAGTTAAGCAACACTTAACCCTCTCCGTACTTTAATGGGTGACTTGAATTCACTTTTGAGTTCGATTCACATTGTGTGCCCCATACTTCTGGCCTTGTGCTACAACTTAGCAAAGTTTAGTAAACAGTTATATATATTTGCAAGCTTAAAGAATGATGTTCATTTTTTTTTTCTTTAATTTCTCTTTTCATCTTTAATGTCTGTCTTTATCAGTTAGGTATTCACATTGTAGAAAAAAAAAAAGACTTCTTGTTTCAGTGGCGAGTGTAAAATCTCAGAGAATTTGTCTCACACAATGTGCTAAGAGGAAAGGATTTAATATTTTGTAAGATTAGATTTTCACTGGATATATGCTAGCATAAATCTGAGACTTCCGTCACAGTCACAGTGGCTATTCCCGAGGCATTAGGAGCAATTGGATACAACTTGAGCAACAGGATTACCTGAGATAATGATGGCTTCTTCTGCACATTGTATTGTGTCTTGTGAGGCTTTTCAGATTACATCTCGTTTGTGTTCTGTATCCTTTATGGCCCCAGTTGAGCTAGAATATGAATAATCATTTTTTTTTATGTACCGTATATACTCATGCATCATGTGACTTTCTAAAACTTAAATTTTAGCCTAATATTAGGGGTTACACCATATGTGAGATAAAAACTTCATGTGCAAATAGTTTACCTAGGCTAGGCCTAGGCAAACCGGTAGACTTAGAATGTCCTGCTGCAAAAGTCAACAAATAGTCTGTTTCATGTAAAATAGAGCTAATGTTATTACAAATATTCTTTTACCTTCTGTACTTATCTGATATTTTACTTTATTTTATCATCTAATTATAAGGTTTCAAAAGTCTATTGGCTGAAACCAACAAGCTTAGTCAATCAGTAGTTTAAGTTTTTGCTTATAGATGGCTCACATAGCATTATTATGTCAGTATGTAGCATTATTATATAAGTATACAGCATTATTATGTCAATTGTGTTTATATTGGTCTAGTGTGGTATTTTCATTAAAATCATTAAAAAAAGTTATACCAAAAAAACAACTAGGAAGGTGAGGAAAAAATATATTTCCCCAAACATAATCATTTGTTTGTGTTGTGTCCTTAAGCGATATAATCAGACAAGGTGGTACTTGAGTGGAAAGGAACAGTCACCATGTTCATAGAATAAAGAAAAGGTTTTATTGCAAGAGAGATACATTAAGACAGACAAGGAATAGTGAGGCAGCTACTAATCCCTGAAGCAAGGACAGGTATAATACTGTGCTCATTGTGTGTGTATATATATATATATAGTCACTCCACATGACTGAGAGGTGGGGATATTCCATGAGAACAGTTTGTAAACAGTTATATGGTTTCAAGTAACTGATAATAATCTATAGTAAACAATTATATAAAAATAAAAGTTGGCAACCGTAGTTGAAGTTGACCCGAAGGCTCCCTTTTCAATAGCTATTCCACTAAAGTGTAGGGGAGAGTGCTACTCCTTTCCCAGGATTGCTCCACTCTACCCTTGATCATCATCATCATCATATCGTGCTGGTAGCATGGATATCCCTGACCCTCTCTCGCCACTCCTCCCTATCGTTCATCGCCCTAGGTAGGTCTTCAGGACAACATCCCGTATCCTCACATAGCTGCTGAATGTATGTTCGTGCTGGTCGTCCTGCTTTTGCATGGCCATGTGTGGGGGTCCATAAGAGTACATCTCTTATGAGTTCGTCCCTGCTTCTCCAGCAGTGTCCTGCATGTCTGGTTCGTCTAACTTGAATAGTTTTTGTGATAGGGGGCAGGTGGCCGTACAGTTGGTGTCTTGTGGGGTGTTGCCGCCAGGACTTGTTCAGGATTGCACGCAGTATTCTTGTGTAATTGCCGTCTAGCTTCTTCTCCAGCCGTTTTGTTAGCGTCCATGTAGTGCATCCATATAGCAGTATCGATGTGACCGCTGCCTGGAAGAAACTGCGTTTCATTTTATCGGTTAGGTCTGATTTCCATATAATCGATAGCCTATTGATAGCTGTCCATGCTTTCGTTAACCTCGTTTCGATGTCCTTTTCGGTTGTGTCATGCAAAGAGGTATCAAGTACCAATTTTAAAGTTAAACCCAGGTCTCCCGGACCATTGGCAAACACTCTACCGACTAGGCCAATGAACTGGTTTAATTATATATAACAATTATAGTTTCAACTGAATATTCCAAATGCAAATGAATCAGTTATATGGTATCAAGTATTCCTATTCAATAGTAATAATTTTCAAGCAGATCTCTTTGACCCATAGATGGAACCCTACCAAGTACTAGAACTATGAATCAGAGGGGACCTGGGATTAATGGCAATGAAGGGCTACTCCAAACTCCCCTGAGCTACAGAACTGGATCATCACCATCAGCTGTAGTTTAGTATCATAACCAGGACACTCCTTTTTGAGAGTCTTACTGTTGTTAAACAAGAGCAGTAGCCCAGTCTCCAGACAATTGGGTATCCTCAGTTGACAAAAAATATCACACGCAACTAGCAGCCCTTCTTCAGTACACCTCTGGTCAACTCGTTCGTTCTGTCAGTCAAAAAAGGAGTTCACAAAGAACAACAACAACCCACTCCTGCTGCTGGCATGCTCTTTTATGCAAGTTCTGGCCTATTGAAATTTACATATGTGGTAGATTTCTTCTCGCGAGAGACGAGATCGGCACACTATAATTTCTGTCTCCAGAAGTGGACATATTTTCTAGTGCTTGACACGCAAGGCATAGTCTTACATGCTTTGATCCAGGAGGTAAGTTCTCTCTCTCACTACATTTACTCCTCTGCAAGGGGTACGCTGAGCATATTCTAAGCCCTACTGGCCAAATGTAACACAAATATGAGTTTGCATTTTTAATGATTTTGTCTCTCACAGGGGATATAATCTACTTTTTGGAATGGGTAAATTGTTACCATTTCAAATTATAAATTTCACACATTCACTTTATTTGTTTAAGGTTTTGTCTATTGTACAGCAAACTAGAATCAGTTGATCACTGTCTGTGAGCAAAGTAGCACGATGACGCAATTCACTCCTCCAGAAATTTGGAAATGATATGCTGTGCTGCTTGGCCTTCATGTTAGAAGTTCTAACATGAAAATTTCAGAATGTTTGGGTGTCAATCTGAGAACTGTGCCGAGGATTCAAAAAGAGTTGGATGACTCCAATGTTGATTATGTAGGTAGGGTGGGTTGGAAAATTTACTTTGGGTATTCTGATAAGAAAAGAAATCCTGAATTTGTTGGTAAGATCCTGGCTATAATTGACAAGTCAGCCAGGTTCATAGCTTTGAACACTAGAGTGTCTGAGTTTTTTATCAGGCAAGTAGTGCATGAAAATATTCAGTATTTCTCAAACAAAATGAGAAAGGACCAATTTTTATCACAGACTATAAAGGACAAGAAGAAAGACCGTGCTGCAAAGCTTTTGAATGAATTGAAACATTGACTCTAATCAAACATGCTTTACTTTTTCTTCAGATGAGAAAAATTTCTGCTAGGATCAGATAATGAACTCACAGCACAACTTTTGGCTCATTCTGTACCCAGAAGATGTACTGATATGGATGAGAAACAAACACCTAGTCTACATTATGGCGTTTGCAGTAGATACAAGCGATAATGACGTTATGCCTCTTTTCATCTTCCCACATGGCCTCAGACAAACACAGAAGCCTATATCAAGTAGCTAGAAGAGATAGTGCTTCCCTAGACCAAGAGGGTGGCTACTGGAAGACCCTACATTTGGTAACATGACTTTGCACCCTGCCACAAAAGCAGGAAAGCCCAGTGTTGACTGTCAGAAAATTTCTAACATCTGGTTGCCTAACTCACCAGAATGCAATCTCCTTGATTATTATCTGTTGGGAGCAGTTGATTGAGAGACCAAGAAAACTCTGTGGCAAGGATAACAGTAGCATTTACCAATTTGAATAAGGAAACCATTGCAAAGGCTTGCAGAAGATTATGTTTGAAGCCAATGGCAATTTCTTTGAATAGATTTAATCTATATTATTTTAAAATATATTCATGTATTTTTGCTAAAAATGTTCGATTTTTGGTATTATAAAAGAAAAAAATCAGTAACATGACCGCCATTGCTTCCTAGAACCTCTTTCCATCTGCCAACAAGCTTATCATATTTACCCAACCCCTCCGCTCGGGCAAGATATGACACAAGGTCAATTTTTTAAGCAGAGTTTAACAGGTTTGAATTCAGAGTTCTCCTTCTCCTAGACTAGTTGCCTCACCAAAGCTGAAGAACCTAGTCTGTCCTACTATTTACCCATAGCTGGAGGGAGAATAATTGGATTCCACAGGCTTATAGATGACATACTTGTAAAATTTTTCAAGTTTTGATGCAAAATATGACTGTCCAAATGTTTTTGCAATCCTCTAAAGAAGGATAATCAGAAGGATCTAAGTCTGGAAAATATAGAGAATAAAGCAATTTTTCCTTGCCAAGCTCCTCTATGAGATCTTTTGTCAAGTGAGATGTGTGAGGGTGAGTATTATCCTAATCGAGGGTGACTCCTATTCTGTAGACTAAGGAGAGATGTTTTTAGTCAAAGATGTTTTCATACAACAAAAACGATTGCATTAGCGATTAGAGATGATTGTTTTATTATTATCTGACAGATCATAATAGACAATTTTTTGAATATCCCACCACACACTTAACATGTTCTTCTTTGGATGAAGTCCCCTCTCAATTGCTGAGCAGGTCTGCTTTGTTGACTGATCCACTGATGATGGCATTTAATATTATGATAAAAGATGTACTTCTCATAAGTAATAAGCCTGTCTAAAAAATGTATCAGACAATGTTGGGTGCCCGTGGAGTAATGGTTATCGTCATAGGAAATGGACACGGCAACACGAGTTCAAATCCTGGACGAGAGTGATTGCATTTCACATAGCACTAATACCCTTGGGAAAGGTATGAATCCAATTATTCTCCCTCCAGCTATGGGTAAATAGTAGGACAGACTAGGTTCTTCAGCCTTGGTGAGGCAACTAGTCTAGGAGAAGGAAAACTCTGAATTCAAACCTGTTAAACTCCGCTTAAAAACTGACCTTGTGTCATATCCTGCCCGAGCAGAGGGGTTGGTAAATAGGATCAGACAATGTTGGGTAAGTAATGACTCATAACAAGTGATCATAGAATTATATAGATGGTTTTTGGTTAGCATAAAAAGAGCTTGAACACCAGTAGGCTTCATATTTTGCATTGAAATCCAAAGTATTTGATGAGTGTGACATCTATAAGCTTGTTGACAGATGGAATGAGATTTTATGAAGCAATAGAGGTTATTTTATTGATTAAATATTTCTATAAGAAGAAGCTGGTTCATCTATAATATTTCGTCTAAAATCAAATATTACATTGATTCAAACCTTACATAGTGTTTATTTAGGCAGCAAATCATTATTTAAGCATGTTCTCTTGATAACTGCTGAATATTTTCTTTTTTGGATCTTTAAGGGAAGATGTTCAAGTCTTCTAATTATTAGTCTTATGTCAGGGTCAAGGTGGGGGAGAAAGTGCCCCATACTTGCCCAAGCACTTTTGATCATTTCACTGGTCATCCTCAGGGGTTGTGTTTGATTGTTTGTTGCATAGGGCTCTATCTTCACCACCTTGACCCTAAAATAAGGAAAATAATTTGAAGACTTCAACATCTTGACTTGAAAATCCTGAAAAGAAAATATTCAGCAGTCATCAACAGAATATGCTTAATTATCTATCTATCTATCTATCTATATATATATATATATATATACCAGATCATTGGTCTAATGAGTAGAGTATTTGCCAATGGTCTGGGAGACTGGGGTTCAATCCTAGGTTGAGTCATACCAAAGACTCAAAAATGGTACTTGATGCCGCCTTGCTTAGCACTCAGCACTATAAGGTGAGGATCCAGGGTAAAGTGGAGCAATCCTGGGAATGTAGTAGCACCCTCCCCTACACCTCAGCATAGTTGCTATTGAAAAGGGAGCCTTCAGGTCGCCCACTATACTTACTTATACATATATAAAATAATCTTAGAAGGTGTGTGTGTGTGTGTGTATATATATATATATATATATATACACACATCTTCTAAGCATGTTTTATTCAAAGTGGCAGACAAGGATTTGATGTCGAGTTTTCTATTGACCTTTTCTTGATGGTGTGAGAAATATCACAAATATGGATGAAGACAGTTAAAAATTTTTCCGAAGCTTTTAATGTTATTATTTGAGTGGATGTGCTTTTAACCATCATTGGTCATTGTCAAAGATATGGGGGCTATTATGTTCTGAAGTAAAGGATTTTTTCTTAATAGTGCAGTGCCTGTTTTCATTAATAATTCATGTATTCTACTCTTGAATTATTCCTACCTTACCCTCAAAAGACTCTACACTTGGGAATACTTTGTTTCTGTAGCTGTCTAGCCCAGTCGGCTGGGGCTGTAGAATACACCGATTGCATCGCTGCAGAAGATTAAGACTCCCTCAATGTGTATCTTCGATATGACACTCAACAATCTAATGGTGTGGCTCCAGTAATGCTGGAGTTTTTGGGAATGTGCATTACCCCTTCATTGCCATGGCTCCCAAGTCCACTCTGGTCCGGAGTGGTAGTACTTGATAAGGTCCTATCTCTTAGTCAAATAGAACTGTTTGACATTTAAATTGAGTACAAACAAATGACTTATGCTTAATTGAATTGTGAATTGAATTACCATGACCAGAAAATTCAGTGAACACTTACACATGACATAAGGAAACACTGGACAGCCGTTTCAACCTTATTAAGTCTCATCAGTAGTGCATACCATGATCTCCACCACTGGAGATCAAACCAGGGACCACAGATTGCAGAGCCAAAACTACAACTGAGCCATCAGTCCATATCACACACAAGTGATGCCAAATTAACTAGTCATGGTAATTGCATGGCCAATTAACCTGAATGTGTCTTGCTAGTTACATCTGTACTCTTTACAGAGGACACGGTCACCTGCAGGGCCATGTCTTCCCAAGAGGATTAGAAATACACAACCACATAATTATTATGACCCCAAGGGCAAGGATATAAATCTGTTTTCTTTTTCTTTTTTTTTAAGTAGAGGAATTATATTTTGTCCAGTGTTTCCATATATTGTGCGTCAGTGTTTGCTGGATTTTCTGGTCATGGTAATTCAATTCACAATATAATTCCTCTACTTTTTAAAAAAAAAAAAATCTTAATTGAATTGTTAAAAAAAATGTTTAATCATTTAACTGTGTATTAACAAATGACTGATGTTTAATTTAATTATTAATGATATATTGCAATTCTTGGGACCATTTAACTGTGTGCAAACAAACAAGTAATGTTATATAGAATTATTGGTATAACATAGCAATACTTGAAACCATTTAACTGTGTACAGATGTATGAATAGTGTTCAATACCAATACTTTTTAACCATTTCACTGTCTGCAAGAAAACGATTAATGTTGAATAGAATTGTTACTGTTAGATAGTGACAATTGAAACCATTTAAATGTGTGCAAAAAAGATCCCAAGCTTGTTTAAAAATGTTATCAATAAAATGTGTTTACAAATCATATGATTTTAATATATATATATATATATATATGAAGAGGATTTGGCATTAAATAACCCACAATGGTTGATATGCCATAAAATCCAACCTAACCAAATCATATATATTCAATATATATGTATAAAAAGAATTTAGCATTAAATAACCTACAATGGTTGATATGCCATAAAACCCAACCAAATCAAATCCGTAGCTGTCATCAATTCTCTCCTCACCCCTGGAATAAATCCAATTCCACAGAAATCAAAATTATACAAGATAAACCTTCCCAAAATGCCCTGAAACAACTTAGTTACACAGATTCTAATGTCTTTGAATGTTGGTTCATCTATAAATCAAGATTTTTTTCTACCAACTGCTATCTCTGTGATTTATTTTGAGAAAACCAGAAATATAATGATCCGTGTTTCACATGCATGTTATGGTAATGCAGAAAAAGAAAAACTTTATACATTGAGGGTTAGTTTCATCCTCTTAAGTATATCCCCTGTTGGCATGGCTTAAAATACACTGACTGTATACTCTGCAGAGGGATAACCCACCACTATCCTCACCGCCAAAAAAAGGGTTATTTTGAGCAAAGAACTAAATTGACGGCGAAGCTCCAGTTTTGGAGATCTGGGGAATGTGAAGTACCCTTTCATTACCTTTACTCCCAGGTAGTATGGGAAACATAAACTGCCTCATCCAGGTTTGAACTCTAATCGCTGATTTTATTACCTATGACAATAACTGTTACACTAAAAGCAAATGTATGTTTACAAGTTTCAGATATTTGTTACATTAGGTATGAATTTCGTTAAAATAAATATTTGTTACAACTGGAATAGATTTTGTTACAATAAATGCTAATTCGCTCAATCTCTCTAAAGAATTTCATAATATAAGTTATTTAATGTCTTAAACTTAATGAAGATATCTTTAATTTTGTATGAAATAATTTTTATTGGGTAAATAATGTACTTGTTAGGATGGTTTGGTTTGGTTCCTTTGTTTAATGGCATATCAACCTTTGTAAGTTATTTAATGCCAAAGCTATTCTCCAAGAAGAACAGTAGTGGTACTATTTAACCCATAGCTGGGAGGATAAGGGGGTTCATACCTTTCCCAAGGGTATTTGCCTGAAAGTGAATGTAATAGCGTGACTGGAGTATGAACTCGCTTACTACGATTCAACAGTCCATCACTTTAACCATTACACCACACTTGTTAGGAATACACATCACTATTATTAATGGTCTGAGAGATCTGCTTCCTCACCATTGCTTTAGTGGAGTTGTCCCTGTGGCATAGATACTAATTTGTTGGACTGTGATATCATAATGAGTTGGAACTTCACTCGCACTGTTATGTTCACTTATGGATAAATATCCTTGGGTAAGGTATGTGAACCCCACTTTATCACTTCAGGTTAAATAGTATTAGTACTGTTCTTCTAGAAGGATGGCTTTTGGCATTGAATAACCCACAAAGGTTTATATGCCATCAAAACAAACCTGAACCATTGCTCCATAAACCATGTTTATCTATTGTGTATTCTAAAATAATTATTGTTTGCGTCTGAGTTTTATTGGTTTCACCTGTACAAACAAAACTATTTGCTTATTTATCATGTTCATCTCATACAAATCTGAAATGATATCAAAGTCTTTGAAAATGGTTCATGTTAACCTACGTACAAAAGAAATTTTCTGCTGGGGAATTTTTTTTTTTTTTTATAACAAAAATATTCATGAAATATTTTTTTTTGCCTTTTTATTTTTGTTTTTAAATAATACGAAATGAGACAGCAATCTGGATTTTCCAGTTAAAATCTTTTGGTCTATATGTATTTCAGAATTTAAAGAAATATTTTCAAATTTACTTTGTTAATTTTTTTTTTTTCTTTCAATTAAATCCTGATCCAATGTTTCAAAGAAAAAGAAATTGAATGAAGGAAAAAAAAAAAATTATTCATTTAAATAACTTCCTCTTTGTAAAAGTTTATTATGAGAATTAATAGAGAGATATGTATCTGAGTCATTTCAATATCAAATAGGTTGATGTAGTTTAGTCAAGCTACATTCTCAGCAGAGTGGGTAAGACCCCACTAAAAAAAAATGTCTTTGATATGACACTAAACTGGATCAGGTGGTGAGGATCCAGTTCTAGGGAGTTTGGTGTATTCTTTTACTTCCATTACTCCCTACTCCTCTCTGACCAAGTGTGCTCGTACTTTTTAGGGTCCCATCTATGACTCAAATAGATTTGCTTGAAAATTATTTGAATACTTGAAATAATAAAACTATGTGTAAATCGTTTTTTTACCTGAAGATTGTATAACTGTACAAACAAATAATTATTATTATTTGATTGGGTTGGGTTTTATGGCATAACAACCACTGAGGTTTATTTAGTGCCATATCTTCTTTATATATAATTTGGTTTGGTTGGGTTTTATGACATATCAACTCATCATCATCATGTCGCACCATCAGCACGGATATCCCTGACCTTCTCTTGCCACCTCTCTCTATCGTCCATTGCTTCTGGCAGGTTTTCAGGGCTACATCATGTATCGGTTCAGAGCTGCTGTATGTAGGTTTGAGCTGGTTTTCCTGCCTTTCCTCATCCATGTGAAGGGGTCCACTGGAGTAAATCACCTATGAGCTTGTCCCTACTTCTCCAGTAGTGTCCCGCATGTCTGGTTTGTCTAATTTTAATAGTTTTCGTGATGGGTGGTCGGTGGCAGTACAGCTGCTGCTTTGTGGGGTGCTGCCTCCAGGACTTGTTCAATATTGCTCACAGCATTCTTGTGTAGTTGCCGTTAAACTTTTTCTCCATACGTTTAGTTAGTGTCCATGTAGTGCATCCATATAGCAGTATTGACATGACCACTGCTTGGAAGAAACTGTGTTTTATTTTATCGGTCAGGTCTGACTTCCATATCACCGATAAAAATGCCAAATCCTCTTTATACATATATATCAAATATATATGACTGGGTTGGGTTGAGTTTTATGGCATATCAACTATTGTAGGTTATTTAATGCCAAATCCTCAATATACATATATATCAAATATATAGGATTTGGTTCAGTTGAGTTTTATGGCATATCAACCATTTTAGGTTATTTAATACCAAATCCTCTTTATACATACAAAATAAATATATATGATTTGGTTTGGTTTTAATACATATCAACTATTCTAGGTTATTTAATACTAAATCTTATTTATACACATATATTAAATATATAGGATTTGGTTTGGTTGGGTTGTATGGCATATCAACCATTGTAGGTTATTTAATGCCAAATCCTTTTTATACTTATATATTAAATATATATGATTTGGTTTGGTTGGGTTTTATGGCATATCAACCATTGTAGGTTATTTAATGCCAAATCCTTTTTATACTTATATATTAAATATATATGATTTGGTTTGGTTGGGTTTTATGGCATATCAACCATTGTAGGTTATTTAATGCCAGATCATCTTTATACATATTATTATTTATAAATGCTGAGTTTGTTGATGACATTTTTAAATGAGCCAGTGTCCCTTTTTTTTTCTGCATAGTTAATTGGTTATCCATATGATTTTTAAGTCTATAGTTTTTCGGTAATTTTATTTTTAAATGGTTCTGAAACCAACTTTTATGCACACAATTATTATTGTTTGTAGACATTCAAATGGTTCTAAATATTCGAACACAAATAGTCCTATTTAATATTAATCATTTGTTTGCATTCTCTTATTTGGTTTAGACTATTGCTATCTAGCATGAATAGTTTTGTTTGCGCACAGTTTAAATGGTTTAAAGAGTTACTATGTAGCACTAATAATTCAATTCAGACACACAGTTAAATAGTTGCAAGTATTGCTAATTAGCACTTCTAATTCAACATTACTCATTTGTTAGTACCCAATAAAATTGTTCTAAGTATTGCCATGTATCACTAGCAATTCAATGAAACATGAGTCATTTGACCCATAGGTAGTGTCCTATCCGGTGCTACTACTCTGGGTCAAAGTGGACCTGGGAGCAATGGCGATGAAGTGGTACCCTGCATTCCCCAGAGCTCCAGAACTGCACCCTAGCCATCAGATTGTTGAGTGTCATATCAAGGATACTTGTTGGTTCGGTGGGGGGAGTCTTACCCTTCTGCAGAGAAGCAGTCTACGATCGAGTGGGCTGTATTAGAATAGTCAAATGAAAAAAATAATTGCAATGGAATATTGAAAATATAGTTCTGATTATTATAAAACTTTTGATAAACCATAAGGATTATTATCATTAATAAACCATAAATATTATTATCATTATTAAACCATAAGGAGTTATCATTTTTAATAAACCATAAGGATTATTATTATTAATAAACCAAATGAAACCATTTCAATATAGAACATGTGGCAATATACATATTGCCCGCATGTAACTAGTAAACAGAGGACTAATTTTTCTAACCAATCTTTTCCATTAAACTTGGGCATTTCATTAAAAATAAATTTTTATTAGATAACTCATGACCCTGTTGGAACATGATGATATTAATGCTTTTATTTAGGAAGAAATGAAGGATTTTAATTTGTATTTCATAGTTATCATCTTAATATTAAATATTGGAGAATATAGCTTATGAGTTTGTCTGTACTTCTTTAACAATGCCTAGCCATCGTATTTGGATGGTTTGTGAAATGAGAAATAAGTGGCTATATTGCTGCTGTTTTGTGGGGTGCTGCTTCTATAATGTAGCATCCTTGTGTAGTTCCCATCTAGCTTTTTCCAAATGTTTTGTTAGAGTTTGAGTGGTGCGACTACAGTAGTACAGACACAACAACAATTTTGAAGATTTTCCATTTTATTTTATCAAATAGATCAAATTTCCACATGATTGATAGCCTGTCCATAGCAATCAGAGCCTTTCCAATGTGTATTTTGACATTACTTCCTGTAGATGAGATATTGCTACCTAGGTGAACGGACCTACTAATTTCAGAGGGTTGTCATTTGATGTGGCATCCAGTCGGCTGGGGCTGTAGAATATACCAACTACTTCTCTGCAGAGGAGTAAGACACCCCCCTCAACAAGTGTCTTGGATATGACACTAAACAATCTGATGGGGAGGTTCCAGTAATGCTGGAGCTTTGGGGAATGCAGAGTACCCCTTCATTACCATTGCTCCCTGGTCCACTCTGGGCCAGAGTGGTAGCACCTGATCTTTATATTAAATACATTGATGATAAGAACTAATGTTCAGTAGAAACGCAGATCCCACAAAATTATCATTCAGTTGTTTCATTTCCTAAGAGCATTTTATAAAAAATTGATGATTGACTGTTTTTGATGGGTTATAATTACACACACACACACACACACACACACACACACACACACACACACACACACACACACACACACTTTATATATTTAGTCTGAAAACTCCATAAATGAAATGAGATTTTCCAAATGAAATAATTTCTAGAGTAGGTATGCCACATTGAATTATATTCTCGTCTTGACATGTCAAGACATTAAATTGCAAAGTTTTAGTGTCTTAAAGTGAGTATACCATCTTGAAATGGGTATTCAGTTCTCCAGGAGACCAAAATGTAACACAAGGTTGGCTTAATTTTGGGGTGCTATGCAGGAAGCCAGCCTCACATGGTCCTCCATCTAAGAAAATGAATTCTCATTGTTGTAGCTTCTGCAATGAGAAGAAACTTTCGATTCATATCTCAATATATCTTTTCTCTGTCATAGACCTCACCCAAACTTAAATTAGAATTGTATAAAATTGAGTTTGCATCTTTACGATGGCATTTGTTTTTAGTTGATAAACTGTGAAGCCTTTTTCTCTACTCCAGCTTGGCTGAAAGAATATGACAGGATCTTGCTAAGACAAAAAGCATGGCCAACAACAGGGCAACATGCAGTGGACAATTTGGGTGGGTTTATGTACCTTATAGCATATGAAGTCACAGCTTAAAATTTTAATGTCTTGTTTATTTTGATGACCCTTTATGAAAGAAGTAAACCTTTTACTTCTTTTGTTCATCTCTGTTAGGATAAAAATGTAGTATCTGTGTTCCCTGATTTGGATCAAAGTGCTTTGTTGTGTTTTCTTTTTTTATTGTTTTCCTTTTTTTTATTTATCTCTACATATGTTCTGCCATGAGGAAAGTGTAGTATCTGTGTTACCTAATTTGGATTAAAGTGCTTTGTTTTTTTTTGTTTTTTATCTCTCTATATGTTCTGCCATGACAAATGTGTAGTATCTGTGTTACCTGATTTGGATCAAAGTCCTTTTTCTTTTCTTTTTTTTTTTTTTGTATTTTTATATTCATTTCTCCATATTTTCTGTTATGATAAAAGTGTTGTATCTCTATTCCTTGATTCAGATCAATTTTTTTTTTCTTCTTTTGTGCGTATTTTTTTTATTTATCTTTCTATATGTTTTGCTATGATGAAAGTGTAGTATCTGTGTCCCTTGGTTAGGATCAGTGTTGCTCCCACTAGTATTTCTGCCAAGATCAGAGCTCCACTCCCTTTCTCACTATTGAGTCTCTCCCTTTTCTCCATTTTCGATTTTTTCTTTTTTACTTTACTGCAGCAAACAATTCTCTGTTTGTTATCCCTATCATTGTTGTTTTTATTCACCTTCCTTTTTGCTTCCTTTTTATTTTATTTAGTGTTATTATTGATCTTGAATCTTTTTCTTTTTTAAAAATGCATTAAAAATAAAGCAAATATCTTTGTTTTGAATTCAATGGAGAAAATTAACTTCCAAATATTTTTTAAAAGCATCTTTTTTTTTTTTTTTTTTTTTTTTAAGGAATAAACAATTTACAAATTTTATTTCTCCAAGCACAAAACAAAAACCACAAAAAAAAAACCAAACCATTTCAATTGTCTGTTTGTCGGAAAAGAAAACTGTAATTCCCAAGATGGCACAAAGTCAAGTTAAAAAGAATGACATTGCAAAATTTTCTGTAGTGGATATTTTCCAACTTGAATATCTTTTTAAGAGTTTCTAATATCTAAGATCAATTTTGTTGTTGTTCCGTCTCATGTCAATAATTCAATTTATTGAATGTTTGCATACTAAAACTGACCCCCCCCACTATTTTATGATTTATAGAATGCCTTATGAATTATTGTCTTTCTTTAGGAATCAGAAATCAGTAATCATTTACTTAGCTTGGAACAAGGTCAAAAGAATGGGGCACCCAGTGAGAATCAAACTATCAACCATTTGGTAACTGAATTCAATCACTATTAGATTATACCCTTGACGTTCTAAGCTTGAATTCGACTAGTTTTACTCCGCTTGAATTCGACTAGTTTTACTCCTCTCCCTGTTTGCCAGGCTTAGAATATCCTGATTGTATCCATTGCAGTGGAGTAATCCCTACCACCAAAGAAAATAGTGTACAAGGTATAACACTAACATTCCTCTGATAGTGAGGCTCTAGTTTTTCTGTTTGGTCTAAATGTATTTCTCATCATTCCTCATCTTTTTAATTCATCCGTCCGAGCCCAATGAACACCCCAACTGCCAGTGCTCTGTTTAATCTTGACTGCTTTCTAGCTTATATGGGGCCCTGACTTCAAAAAGAAGAAAACCACTTTTCCTATGTAGATCTTCCAGGAATAAAGTACCTTAAAAACTGATATCCTTTGTTACTAACCTCCAACCATACTAGTGTTGAAGACTTGAGTTTATTTTGGACATTCAAATTTACCAACCCCTCCGCTCAGGAAGGATATGACACAAGGTCAATTTTTTAAGCGGAGTCTAACAGGTTTCAATTCAGAGTTTTCCTTCTCCTCGACTAGTTACCTCACCAAAACTGAAGAAATCAGTCTGCCCTACTATTTACTCATAGCTGGAGGGAGAACAATTGGATTCATACCTTTCCCAAGGGTATTAGTGCTATGTGAAATGCAATCAGTTCCGTCCAGGATTTGAACTCGTGTCGCCGTGTCCATTTTCTTCTAGGATAACCATTATACCACAGATATTAAAAAACTAATCCTTTCATCCCCATCAGGAAATCTTTCTCTTTCTATTTTATTATTTCTTAAAATCTGTCCACTCCTTAAATTGATTAGCTATCCTTTTGATCTTACTAGACATGCATATACACTACACCTATATCAACACACATCTATACTGATATACTCCAACCCTCATGCATATACGTACATATATGTTACACCCATATGTGCACCTACTTGTAAAGATAGGCTTGCACTTGCACATATGAAATGATGTTGTTTCAGATAGAATTTCCAGTACTGATTTCCTATCTGGAGTAGCATCATTATGACGTAACGTGAGTTTAGATACAAAGACCTCTCTGTGTAGCGATCACAGAATTCTCACTGGTCTAAGCCATGATTTCTAATTGATTAAATTTACAAAAAAAAAAGAAGAAAAAAAAGGTAAGCCATTAGCTAGATGGTCATACAATTACCACATAAGTTCACTTGCACCACCAAGGTGACAGTTTAAAATGTGGCAGGTATTTCTGACACACTCTGTAAATGGGATTATAAGCAGGGTAAGACATAAGCTAGATGGAGCTAGCATTACCACTTGCCTCATGAATGTGACCCTTTAAAATGTGGCAGGTATTTCTGTCCTCCTCTGTAGATGGGATTATAAGCATAGTAAGACATTAGTTAAATGGAGCTAGCATTACCACTTGCCTACGTTCACTTGCATCACACAGGTGACAGTTTAAAATGTGGCAGGTATTTCTGTCCTCCCCTGTAGATGGGATTATAAGCATGGTAAGATATTAGCTAGATGGAGCTACCATTACCACTTGCCCATGTTCACTTGCACTTCATGTAAAATGTGGATGATATTTGGCACCCTGTATATCTAAAATGCATAGAGAAATTTTCAAATCTGCTAAAGAATGTTTAACCCTTAAACCTTACATGGCTGGTATTTGTGCTGCTTCTTAGAAGTCCAAATGACTTTAATTCCAGTTAGATGATGCTCATCTTTGCCTCGCAACAACACAGCTAATTAGACTGTTGAATTACAGATTTTATAGTTTCAGATATTTTTCTAACCAGGTACCCGTATGGGGGGGGTGTCAAAGGCATGGCGGAGATTTCGGATTGTAAGAGTTAATGAAGCAAAGGGGTTAGGCATTGTGTGTATGCCTTCCTTACTTATTGGATGCTTTTATTGGTGGTAGGGAAAATATTTAGGTGAAGTTCCCACTTACATATTTGTGATATACTAACCCTGAACAAAACAGAAGTTAAGACAAATTAAACTCATTTATACATACAAGAACACCTAATATTTTATGTCCACAATATACATGCATATGGCATTACAAAGAAAGTACATACAAATGTATCACATGGTAGAATTATATACATACTGTTCCATGGACAAGCAGTATATGGAAGGAGTACAAAAATGGATAAAGGGTCACTTAATGAGTCTTGGTAATGGAGCCATGTGGATTTACCATTCCCTGGCAAGGTCAGAGACAACATCTCTACAGTTCAAAGAACTGGGGCAAATAGAAGTCAAGAATGGGTTTCTGAGACTATCACATAACTCTGTATGGTGCCTTTAACAGATAAGTTAATTCTCTAAGGGAGATAATTTTTTGCTGTTTTCCTACACTTACAAAGAAACAACATATGTATTAGTGAATTACATATAAGGCTTTCTAATGATATTTACAGCTATGTGTGTAACTGAAGTGATGAAGATATTTTGGTTTGATTCTTAAATATCTGATAAAAATCTTGGTGAAAACTTTGATTAGTAGATTTCCCGAGCAAAGTATTTGTGGCTTGATTAAGTCTATCACACCAAGCTGAAGTATTGGAGAGAAGTTGTTGATGTAAGAGAAGCTCAGAGGTTTCATAATTACATGATTTACAGGAATTATGAGATAATAATTAAAGATTTGGAGGCAGTATGAAGAATTTGAGTAAATTAGCATATAATACACAAATCATTTGATTGCCCAGTCGTCTGGGACTGTAGAAAACATCAACTACACCTCTACAGAGGGGTAAGACCCCCCCTCAACGTATGACACTAAGCGATTTGATAGTGAGGTTCTAGTAATGTTGTAGCTTTGGGGGATGCGGAGCATCCCTTCATTGCTATTGCTCCCACATCCACTCTGGCCCAGAGTGGTAGAACCTGAAAGGGCCCTATCTATGGGTTAAATAGAACTAAACTGCATACTTATGCTAAAATGAATTGTTTGAATTAGAAGTATTTGACTAAACTGAATAGCTTGAAATAGAAATATTTTTGACAATTAAACTATGTACTTATGCTAAGCTGAATTGTTTGAAATGGAACTGTTTTTGACATTGAAACTGTACTTAAGCTAAACTGAATTGTTTAATGTAGAACTGTTTTGACATTTAACTATGTGTAAAAAGAATCTATACTTATACTAAACTGAATTGTTGAATTAGAACTGTTTGACTAAATTGAATAGCTTGAAATAGAAATGTTTTTGACTATTAAACTGGGTACTCATGCTAAACTGAATTGTTTGAAATCGAACTGATTATTTTTTTTACAAAGTGGATTTGGCATTAAATAACCTACAAAGGTTGATATGCCGTAAAACCCCAACAACCAACAAATCTTTCAAGTTGTGAAGAGGAAATTTCTATCTCTTGATAAAGACAATGATATTATCAGATTCTCTTATGAACAAAAGTAATAAGAATTTCCTTATCCGTTATTTTACTATTGACATTTTGAAATTTTGCTGATGATTTTTTGTCTTTTGTTTTTTTAATTACATCTTTTATTTTCATATATTCATTTTGATTATGAATATTTTTTGTTCATACCATTTTTCTTGTTTTATGACTTGAGACACTGTTTTGTTTTTCTGATTATGAAACCATTTTTTTCTAATTTTGCTGATGACACAGTTTGTTCTCATTTTGCTGATGATACGGTCTGCCCTACTTTTTTGCTGATGACAAGGCCCGTTCTCATTTTGCTGATGACACGGTCCATTCTCATTTTGCTGATGACACAATTCTTTCTCATATTTTTTTGTTTGTTTTGTGGCATTATTGTTTTTTTATTCTTTACATTCTTTTTATTTCTGTTTTTTTTTTTTTTTTTTTTTCTTTTCATTTTAATTATATCATTTTTAATTAGAACATTTTTATCTTATAGATCTAAAGAGAGAAGCAAGTATTTGTCATATGTTAAAACATTCTCACATTGTGGAACTGCTGGATACATATAGTTCGGATGGAATGCTTTACATGGTTTTTGAATTGTAAGTATCCTTTTGATTTTATTTTAAGTTTATAACCTGGGAATTCTGTCATAAACGAAGAAAAATCAAGGAATTAAGTATACGATATGTCTCTAGGTAGGGCCTACTGTACTCAAACTGCATACTCTGTTGGAGGCTGAAAGAGCTGAGTATGACATTAAACATCATCTGGTGGTGAGACTCCAGTTCTAGAAACTCTGAAGAGTATGGAATCACTCCTTTATAAACATTACTCCCAGGTCCACTCTGACTTTGAGTGGTACTTGTTAGGTTCCATTTATTGGTCAAATATATCTGTTTTTTTAATTATTAGTTTTAGGAATACTTGAAACTGTATAACTGGGAGAATTATTTTGATTAAGAATAGTTATTTAAATCTGTAATTGTTGACAATAATTAATAATTACTTGAAACAATAGAAATGAGATAACTGTGTACAATTTATTACAATTAGGAATACTGGAAATGATAAAACTGTGTGAGAATTAGAATTGGTTTGGTTTCTTTGCTTAATGGTATATCAACTTTCATGGGTTATTTAATGCCAAAACCATCCTTGAAGAAGAACAGCATTGATACTAATTGGCCTATGTCTGGGTCGGCAATCAAACTTTTCCTTAAAGTATCAAATCATATAATTGCTGGCAAAAAAAGATTTACATGGGGCATCAAATGACCCAGCATAAAACCGGCCAGTCTACATGGATTTCTGTGAAATTTGAGAAAATGATTTCATGCACGAAATCTAACAGGCTTTTTGCTTTTGATGAGTGAAAAAACAAGACCAAGATTGTAGCAAGAGAACTAACTTACCTTGGGGCTCATAGTGAGTGTGAATGTGTCTTGTGTGCAGGATGCCGACAGAGTGAGAAATATGGCGGTTCTTGGAGTTAGAATTTATAAGACACCTGTGTTGTCAGAGATGAGACAAAATTGGTAACATATTCAAATTTCAGCTGACTAGAACTCCACTAAAAAATATGTCAGTTGCGAGGACAATTCTGAGCTTTGTGGACAGCTGTCTTAGAGAACTAGTGAGTGATGAGAAATTTACTGTAGGACTTGTTTTTTTTATAGAAGAGATGGACGAGGCGAGTGAGGAGAAATTTACGGTCGGACTTGGTCAGAATTGAAGTGATCCGAGAATCTTTTTCCTTTTGGGTTTGAACACCAGTTACAGTATTACATTCACTTTCAGACTGATACTCTTGGGAAAGGGATGAACCATCTTATACCTCTAGCTATTGGCTAAATTGTACCACTACTGTTCTTCTGCAATGATGGCGTTGGCATTAAATAACTCATGAAGGTTGATATGCCATTAAATAAAGATACCAAAGAAACCCAAACTTTCCAAATGGAAATGCATATTAAATAACTCTAAACAAAAAGTTCTACATTTGAGGCAAGTTGCATTTTTATGTTTTCCGCTCATTCACCAGAGGATCAGATGATCACTGACATAGCAATCAGTAGCCATGCTATAATACCACAACATAAACAATTTTACTGTTTTTATAAAATAGTTAACAGTAGTGACCATATTCATGTTTCTTAACTCTTAGTATCTAATTATGTTTCCAAGGAAGTAGAATTGAATTAAAAACTAAAATATTATAGTTCTATATAGGAAGAGTTATTAGACTTATCTCCCTTACCTTTGTTTATTGTTCTAAACGAAAAGTAAGTTGGCGACCGTCGTCAAGGGTGACTAAAAGGCTCCTTTTCAATAGCTACTACACCGAGATGTAGGAGAAGGTGCTACTCTTTTCTCTGGATTGCTTCCCTTTACCCTTGATACATACCTTATATTGCTGAGTATTAAGCAAGGAGGTATCAAGTACCATTTTAAAAGTCTTTGGTACAATGCGATTTGGGATTGAACCCTGGTCTCCTAGACCCATTGGCGAACAATCTACTCACTAGGCTAATGAGCCGGTAAATGAAAAACTTGCTGTTAAAAACTACAAAAATTGGAAAATATTTCAAAAAGTTTTGATGGTGAAATGGTAAACAGCACTTACGATGAGTCATCATTTGGGGATATGATTGACCAGTTAAGACCTGACAGAGATCAGGTTTTTGGTGTCCATGTTGCAGGTTGAGGCCTCAATGATCAGAGTTATTTGCCTATTTCAAATGTTCATATTTCAGATCTTTCGAATTTCAAAATTGTATTTTTTCTCTGTTTTATTGAAATTTCTTTATGAAATTACTGGTAAATGCACTGGTAAAAATGATCGACATTTATCTATGTCACAAAAATGATCAACATTCATTTATTTCACAAAAATGATTAACATTTATCTGTCACAAAAATGATTGACATTTATCTATGTCGCAAAAAGGATCTACTTTTATTTATTTCACAAAAATGCAATAGACATATCTTACAACCTTTCCTCTGTCTCTTTCTCTCTCTCTCTCTTCAAATCTGAAATGAAAAGAACACAACATTACTATTAGTAGGGTTATTAACAGTCACACAGGTCCCATGTATATAAATTTGTCAATCTCCAAATGACATTGTGCTCTGTTGTATTTTCTGTGGAAATAATTTGGAAACTTTATACTAAGAGTACTCTGTATGTATTCATGGATATTTATTCTAATTGATCAAGAAATATCAGTTCATTTATAGTCTTGAAAGAGACTATTTCTAGAGAAGTGAAGCTGGAATCATCATCGAGTTATACTGATAACACAAATCCCCTTTGACTCTCTTTTGCCATCCATCTCCGATGGCTCTAGCTCTTAGCAGGTATCCAATATTTGCATAGATAATTCCATGGTATTTTGTCATATTGCTCACTGTTATAAAATTGCCGAGGGATTTCAGTTCATGCCTTTGAGTTTAGTTAGGCTGAGAACCTTTCGGCTCAGCACATGGGTTAGTTAGGTGCAACATTGAAGCAGGTGTTAACGCGGGTGCGCGCAGGTGTCACTCAGATGTCATAATAGTCCGAGACGTAACGCGGTGATGGGGTGCGGGTGACGTCATGCACCGGAAGTGTGTGGAGGTTTGTGTGAGAATTTGAAAAGAGAGTCGGGGTACTAGACGCCAAACGAAAAGGATCGACTTTTGGAGCTCGCAGGCACGAGGCGAACATGCACCCTATGGGTGCCGCTCGAGTTGGGGGGCCAAATGAATAAGACAGCATAGAAGACTGTGTCTCTCCTCCTTATGTCGAAACCTTTAACTCAAAGTTAATAAAAAGGTTTCATACCTGAACAAGAAGTCGTTACGTGTTTTCGAATCCCGAGATTCCTATGTTCTTTATATATTCTATAGTAATGAACATTATATGTCCATTTTGCACATAGTGTTAATTGTGTATATGAATATGGTACACTCACAATGTTTAGTCGGTAAGGCAACATTATAGAATTGAGATTGTTAAATAACGTAAGTAAAGCATAAGTGTTACATTTAACCCTCTTTGCTCCATTCCTCTAGGCTCCTGGCTGAAAAATTACTGAAAAGGTTGTAATCTGTTATTTATATTATATATATGTATATATATCATCTGGTCCTTTGGCAAACTAGTTAGTGTTCGCCAATGGTCTAGGAGACCAGAGTTCAATCCCAGGTCAATTCTTACCAAAGGCTCAAAAAATGGTACTTGATGCCTCTTTGCTTAACACTCAGCATTATAAGGTATTGATCAAAGGCAAGTGAAGAAGCAATCCAGGAAAAAAATGTAGTGCCCTCCCATACACCTTGCTGTAGTAGCTATTGAAAAGGGAGCCTTCGGGTTACCTTTGGCTACAGTTGGCCAACTTATTTAACTCATATATATATATATATATATATATATATATATATATATATATGATCACTACCACCATTTTCTCTCCTTGTCCACCACCATTTTCTCTCTTCCTTCACCACCATCATCACCACTCAGTCAGCTGGGGCTGCAGAATAGACTGACTGCATCTCTACAGAGGAGTAAGACTCCCCCAATGTGTGTCCTGGATATGACACTAAACAATCTGAGGTGAGGCTCCAGTAATGCTGGAGCTTTAGGGAAGGCAGAGTACCCCTTTATTACCATCACTCTCTGGTCCACTTTAGCCCTGAGTGATAACACCTGATAGGGTCCTATCTATGGGACAAATAGAAGTAAACTGTACTTATGTTAAACTGAATTGTTTGGGACAGAAGTGTTTAGATGTATAAAAATGTATTTGACATTAGTTAACCTACAATGTTTGATATCCCATAAGACCAAACCAAAAATAAAAAGTAATGCTTGAGCTCTGGGTAATGTGGAGTATCTCTTCATTGTCATCACTCCCAGGTCCTTTCTTGCTTGGAGTAGTAACACCTGATTGGGTCAAATCTGTTGGTCAAATAAAACTGTTTGACATTTAAACTTCATGCAAACAAATGATTTATGCTAAATTGAATTGTTAGTGATAGATAGCAATACTTGAAACCATTTAACTTTCACTTATACTCAATTGAATTCTTAAAAATAGAACTGTTTGATCCTTTAGCTTTGTGTATTTACAAAATGGGTTTACACACTATGTATTTACTATATATGTAAAAATAGTATTTTGTATTAAGTAACCCACAATGGTTGATATGCCAGAAAACCAAACCAAACCAAACCATCATTTTTTTTCCTTCACCACCACCACCACCTTTCTCTTTCCCCTTCTGCTATCAATATTTTCTCACTTCCATCACCACCATTTTTCCACTGCCACTACAATTTTCTACCTCCCATTATCTTTCACCATTTTTTTCTACCATTACCTTTATTTTTTCCAGTATGCAAGGAGCGGATCTCTGTTTTGAGATTGTTAAAAGAGCAACTGCTGGTTTTGTCTACAGTGAGGCTGTTGCCAGGTAAGTAATACACCTTTTACTTATTGTCATGTGGTTTTCTTTTCTCATCTGCTGGTTTCCTTTTAAAAACTGTAAAGATAATAATCTGAACATGAAATCCAAACAAGAAGAATCGAAAAAGTTGTAGAACTTTACAATCTAATATCTTCAAGTCAAGTGTTTAATATGCAACGTAATGAGATTAAATAATCTTATAATTATAATCTGTAAAGAAAATCATATCAATATTGAAAGAGGAAAAGAAATGGAAAGATTACTACTTGTATCATAAAATAAGCAAAGCTTGAGAAAGGAAGAACCATCAATAGCGAATATTGTATAGCATTATTGGTGTGTTTGAAGGAAGAAATTGCCCAAAATCAGCCACAAATGAAGAAGAAAAAGGTGCTCTTACACCAAGATAGTGCACCATGTCACAAGTCAATCACAACAATGGCAAAGGTTGATATGTCATAACACTGAACCAACCAACAACAATGGCTTCCAGACCCACCTTATTCTCCAGATCTGGCCCCCAGCAACTACTGGCTGTTTGCAGACCTCAAAAGAACGCTCCAGGGGAAGAGATTTGACTCCAGTGAAGAAGTGATATTAGAAACTGAGGCATATTTTGAGGCCAAAGACAAATCGTTCGACATTAAAGACAGAGAATTGTTAGAGAAACATTGAAATCAGTGTATCACCCTAGAAGGAGACTATGTTGATGAATAAAGTTGAATTTTATCAGTTAGGCCGGGGACTTATTGAGTGATCTGTTATCACACTTTTGACAAGTTTTTTCTTTGGTTTTGTATTTACTGCTTATTTTATTCAATTGATGGATTTTAAAGGCACATCAATATGTCTGGTGTTATTTTATGCCTGGAGATAAAGGGAATCATAGAAGTTGGACTTTATATTTACATTTTCATGTACTTGTTTAAGATATTTTTGTTTTATTTTAATATGTCAAAATACTGTAAGAGAGTTTTTAGAAATAATTACTTTGTATGGTCGTGATCATGTTTATTTTTATAATTTTTGGTATCTTATTTCTCTTATTTCTCTCAAGAACATAATGTCATCCCTGTTGACATTTTAAAATTGGTCTGTCATGTTGTTTGATTGAAAAGAGTTAAATCTCTGCATTCTATGAGAGTTTGGGTGTTTGACATGTTATATACACTGGTGGTTGTTTCTCTTGTTTGAGTAAAAAAGTAGGAAGTAAAGTTGGTGACCATAGTCGAGGGTGACCCGAAGGCTCCCTTTTTGATAGCTACCACACCAAGGTATGGAGGAGGGTGCTACTCCTTTTCCAGGATTGCCCCACTTTACCCTTGATCCATACCTTATAATGCTGAGTGTTAAGCAAGGAGGCATTAAGTACCATTCTTTGAGTCTTTGGTATAACTCGACCTGAGATTGAACCCAGGTCTCCCCGGCCATTGGCTAACAAAGTAAAGTTGACAACCTTTAGTCAAGGGTGTATTGAATGCTCCCTTTTCAATAAGTACTACACCAAGGTGTAGCGGAGGGTACTACTTCTTTCTCTGGATTACTCCCATTTTACCCTTGATATGTACCTTATAACGCTGAGTGATAAGCAAAGAGGTATCAAGTAACATTTTTAAAGTCTTTGTTATGACCCAACCTGGGATTGAACTCCAGTCTCCCAGACCATTGGTGAACACTCTACTCACTAGGCCAATGAGCGAACGCATAAATACTGTGCGATCAATGAGCAGCTGGAATATAGTGTTCATTCCTGGACTTCCTAAAAGTTGGTTTCCATTCTTCTAGTGTGGGTTTTATCAAGAAGAGTGTGTATGTTGTTAATATAAGTAAGCTTGTATGAATAATACTATATTTGATATGCTATACACTATATGTAAATTTTCTCCAAGTGAAAAATATGATTCTAGAGAACTCATTTTTCTTCTGTTTTTTTCCTTCTTTCATATAGTCATTACATGCGACAAATGCTCGAGGCTCTTCGATACTGCCATAACAATGACATCATTCACAGAGACCTCAAACCTCATTGCATCTTGTTGTCGTCCACTGAGAATTCTGCACCCGTCAAGATTGGAGGATTCGGAGTTGCCATTCAGCTGAATGAAAGTGGCAAAATATCTGGAGGTAAGCTGCTCTTAAATTTTGGTTCATTCCCTTTGTTTGGCCAAGAACTTTTTAGCATCTACTTGTGTGTAGGTGTAATAATACCATGGTGAGTTGAAAGTTTTTCTATATTTTGGTAATATGAGACTCAATTTGGCAGTTTTGGATGTTTTTGCCAAGGTAATGAAGGTGATAAACCACACTGAACTGGGAGATACTGAATTCGCCTGATACTCTCTGAGGGCTACTGACCGGATTTGGTCCACAGCCTCAGAATCTACAGTTTTTGGTCTCTCTGAATTTGCCTGTTCATCAATGTTTTTGTAATCTGAGTGAAATTTCTGGAACCCACTGAATTCTATAATGTGGTCAACTGTAGGAATGACCATAATATTACCAACCATAGCTGGGATGTTCTACGGCTTAAACTGCCATATCACAAAGTCACAATCCACAATCTTTATATGCTACAATTTGAACTTTTTCAAACTTGGGCAACTGCTTGCTGGCCATCAGCTAAAGATTAATCACAAAATTTGGATATTAAATCAAGGAAAAAAATTTCTAAGAAATTTCCTGTTTTGGTATTTCTGAGAATGGCAGACTTGAGGCCAAAAGGCCCCCAGCTTCAGCTGGGCCACCTTCGGGTAGGCAAGCTGCATCATTGGCACTTTTGTCACCCTTGTATTACACTGGATCCCGTGGTCAAGTTTAAGCTATAATCAGGCATACGTGTCTGGATCTACATTTGGGTCCATGTCCAGCTAGGCTCATCAGGCCCACATTGCACTGAGTGGTTCAATGACCAGCATAGTAAAGCAGGGCTTGAGCTTTGGCTTGTGCCCGACCTTCCCTTTCCCTAACCCCCGCTATAAT
>OY757938.1:57117690-57212690 GCA_963585895.1 Sepioteuthis lessoniana | reverse complement strand
ATATATCCATTTTTTGTGTGCTATGTTACTTTTACTTTCTTTCCCTCAGTTTGTATGCTAGTTCCATCATATTCATTTGTATATGAATGTATATATTGCAATATTTTATTGATATATATATATATATATATATATATATATATAGTCATCCCCAGACAGATCTGTTTCGTTCTATCAGAACTCATCAGTATGGCTAGACAGTATCTTCCCGTTGCTGGGATCGAAACCCGGTTGACTCAAACGCCAAACCAAAGCTTCTAACCATTCAGCCACGAGGAGATATTAGCTGCAAAGTAAATTTTAAATGGTTATGAATCACAATTACTATTGTTTACATACATCCGTTCAACGGTAGCCGAGACCTCAATTCAAACGAAGAGGCTTGCAATAGACGCTAATTTGATTACTTCTTCGCCAGAGAACTCAACCCCACGGGGTTAGGGGAGTATATATATCTCTATAGTCATCCACATATATATATATATATATATGAACAATGCATATTTTATTGTATATATTGGAATATTTGCCAAAGGGTGTATTGAGATGCATGATAGTTACTTTATAGATCAATTTGAATGTCAGAAAATTAGGCAGCTCCTTGATAATGTGTAGCTCCTGCCTTTTTTGAAATAACAGCCTTATTACTACTTTCAACTATCATTTTTATATGTATATTTTTGATGATTTATATTTGTATTGCATTTTCAGGTCGGATTGGGACCCCCCATTACATGGCTCCAGAGGTTGTCAACAGGGAGCCCTATGGAAAACCAGTTGATGTGTGGGGCTGTGGAATTATGCTTTTCATTTTGCTTGGTGGCTATCCCCCATTTTATGGCACCAAAGACAGACTCTTCAAAATGATTACCAAAGGAAAATACCATGTAAGTTTTTGCTGTGTATATTTTTTTTAAAAACGTAATTACTGCTAGAATGATGGTAAGACATTACCTGGATTCAACTACCAATACCATTTGCATGACACTGGTGACAGTTTAAAATGTGTCAGGTATTTCTGCGGCAACCTGTAGGTGGGATTATAACCATGGTAAGACATTAGCTAGATGGAGCTACCATTACCACTTGCCTAAGTTTACTTGCATCACACAGGGTTGCCCAGTCAGCTGGGGCTGTAGAATACACCGACTGCACTTCTGCAGAAGGGTAAGAGTCTTACCCTTCTGCAGTGAGTGTCCTAGATATGACACTAAACAATCTGATGGTGAGGTTCCAGTGATGCTGGAGCTTTGGGGAATGCGGTGCAGCCCTTCATTGCCATTGCTCCCAGGTCCACTCTGGCCCAGTGTGGTAGCACCTGTTAGGGCCCTATCTATGGGTTAAATAGAACTAACGACATACTTATGCTAAACTGAATTGTTTTACTAAACTGAATAGTTTAAAATAAAAAGGTTTTTGATAATTAAACTGTACTTACATTTAAACTGCATGCTTATGCTAAACTGAATTATTTAAAATGGAACTGTTTTTTGACATTGAAACTGTACTTACACTAAAGTGAATTGTTTAATATAGAACTGATTTGACATTTAACTGTGTGTAAACAAAATCTGTTCTTATACGAAACAGAATTAGCTGAATTAGAACTGCTTGACTAAACTGAAAAGCTTGAAATAGAAATGTTTTCACAATTAAACCGTACTTACATTTAAATTGCGTACTTATGCGAAACTGAATTGTTTGAAATAGAACTACTTTCATAAAAATAGATTTGGCATTAAATAACCTACAAAGGTTGATATGCCATAAAACCCAAACAACCAACCGACCAACCACACAGGGACAGTTTAAAATATGGGAGGTATTTCTATCACACCCTATTCAAAACATTTCTTTTATATTTTTTATAATATATGGCCATGAGATTCCTCCCAAAAAAACCCATTGAGTTGAAGAGTTCATTTACTGTCAGAATTTTTGAAATTTTTTTTCCATTGGAAAAGATGTGTCAAAGCAACAGCACATATATTAGGCTATGTTGACCTCTTGAGTTCACCAAGTATAAACTGGGAACCGATAATTGAAAAGGCCAAATCAAATTGTTTTTAAAGGGAATTGTTTTTAAAAAATATGGGGAATAACTGATGCCATTAGATTTTACGTTTCAAATTCATTTCATCATGCTTCTCGTGATACTTCTTGGATTGGTATGAAAAACATATGATGTCATTATTTGAATAAGTTCTTCATATTTCTTAAATGCTGTGTTTGATCCACAGTCAAACTTTAAAAATGATTTCCCTGGTTGAATCATTTCTATACCCAGATAAACAAGGAACACCAGAAGAAGTCTGGAGGATACAACAACCAAAACATTGCTTCAAATTACCACAATAAAGATGAGGACAACAGTCCGAAAAATCACAACCAAAATTATTCATATGTAACATAGCCATACATGAATATGTGAAATGTACATAGAATGTTTATAACATAAATACATAGAACATAAAACACGAAAAATACTTACGACTTCTTAGTTCAGGTATGAAACCTTTTATTACCTTTGAGTTAAAGGTTTCGACATAAGGAGAGAGAGGCACAATCTTTCTAAGCTGGCTTTTCCATTCTGCCCCACCAACACATGTGGCACTCACCACAAGGCCACTGTGAGCTAGTGGAAATCACCCTTCTTCTTTGGACTACAAGACTCAACTCAACTCACTTTTTTCAAATCCCCCAAAATCCTCCGTGCACGCTTCCGGTGCATGACATCATTCACATCCCCTGGTCCTGGGATTTTTATTTTGACATCTGTGAACGACACATCCTCTCCGTGCGTGCATTAACACCTGTGCTCAAGTTTGCACCTAACTAACCCATGTGCTGAGCTGAAAGGTTCTCAGCCTAACTAAACCCAAATGCAAGATATATAAAATGAAATCCCTCGGCCATTATATTACACATATACTAAGTTTCATATTAATTGTCCCATTCGTCTAGGAGTCTATAGGTAACAAGAAAACAAAGAGAACTTTATAAGTCACATTTCTCTTGTATGTATAATGCCCATTTAACAGAAAATAATTCTCTGCCAATATCTCACAGGATCTCGTTCCCTGGTATTATAACTTGAGGATTATCTACTAAAGTTTGAAATGAACAGCTATCGACCTTGGAAACATTGCAGTGCGCATTAGTCACCAGAATACTTTTATAAACTATGAGTCTTATATGCTGTGTAAATATGGTTGGGGTAGTCTCCATAATGACTGAAGTGTTAGACTGCGGCCTCAAACTCCAGTTGCACTATAACATTCACTTTCAGACTAATGCCCATTAGTATGAACTTTCTGATCCTCCCAGCTATGGTTTGGTTTGGTTCCTTTGTTTAATGGCATATCAACTCTTTTTAGGTTATTTAATGCCAAAGCCATTCTCCTAGAAGAACAGTAGTGGTACTATTTAACCCATAGGTGGAAGGATAAGAGGGTTCATACTTTTCCCAAGGGTATTTGCCCGAGAGTGAACGTAATAGCGCGACTGGAATACGAACTCGCGTACTACAATTCCGCAGTCCATCACTTTAAACATTACGCCACGAGTACACCCCCTCACAGCTATGGGTTAAATAATATCACTACTGTTCTTCTACTAGGATGACTCTGGCATTTGATAACCCATAAAGATTGATATACCATTAAAACAAAGAAACCAAACCTCAATATGATCACCCACTCGATCCATCTTGGTTCCTACTGTATAAAGAATACACATTATTTAATTCCTCTGATAAAAATGAGACTAAGTAAATATCTGGATTAAATTCATTGCTCAATTGATAGATAAATTCATTCCTCAAAAATGAACAGGTGTCTTGGGTATTGACACTAAGCTGAATCTGGTGGTGAGGCTCCAGTCCAGGAGCCCTGGGGAGTGTGAAATGCCCCTTCATTGCCATTATTTGCTATGTCAGCTCTGACCTGGGGTGGAAGTACTTGTTAGAGTGCCATGTATGGGTCAAATAGATTGATTTGCTAATTAGTATTAGATAGAAATACTTGAAGTCACTTAACTGTGCATAAATCCTTTGTACTGAGAAAAGTTACTTAAAAATTTAATGGTTTACAAAATTTTATTTGTATTAGTTTCTTAAAACTAAATAATTTGCTTAAAATACTTAAAAGCATGTTACTGAGTACAAATTATTTGTATTGAATGGGAATACTTGAAACCAATATAACTGCATTCAAGCGAATGATTATTATTAAATAGAAGTAGTTACTTAAAAACATTGTTAGAAGGTGTTACACATTAAACAGTAATATAGAGAAATAACTTGTCATATACTAGTTTTAACAGAAAATGGAAGTACTGATTTGGCCATTGTTCTAGGGAATGGTAGTTTTGTTTCCTCCATGTGTAGCTTGTTTTTATTAAACTAAATGGCTGGAGAAGAAGCTAGATGGCAATTACACAAGAATGCTGTGAGCAATATTGAACAAGTCCTGGCAGCAACACCCAACAAGGCACTAAGTATATGGCCACCTGCCTCCCATCAGGAAAACTATCCAAGTTAGAAGAACCAGACACTGTTGGAGAAGCAGGGACGAGCTCATAAGTGATGTACTCCTATGGACCCCACATATGGCTGAGCAAAAGCAGAACGACCAGCGTGAACATACATACAGCAGATATGTGAGGATACGAGATGTAGTCTTGAAGACCTGCCGGAGGCGATGAACGATAGGGAGAAATGTTGAGAGAGGGTCAGGAATATCCATGCTAGTGGCACGACATGATGATGATGATGACTCTGTTAATTCAGTTAAAACTGGAACTGATGTCATTGTTTATTCATTAGTGTTAATGCAGCATATGACAACTTGTGAAAAGGGTCTCGTTCCTGGTAACTCACAAATCATTGGTATTAAGTCTCAAGTCAATAAGAATTACACAATTCAGTTCAACCTTAATTCCAGACAGAGTAAGACACCAAATTGTAATTCCAACATTGACAGTATGTCCTTTTTTTTATGTCAGAAATGTCGCATTAAATGGTTTACATGAGTTAAGTGTTTTTTTTATAGTAATTAGAAGATTCATTTTTCCAAGAATGCAATGATGATGGCTATTTGTTTCAGACTGGAAGTTATTTATGGTTGATACCAAGGGAATAATCCAACATATATATGATTATGTGATAATATTTAATAAAAATACTGGAATTCATAAAACTCTGAACATTATTTTTATTAAGAATTGTTCTTTGAAGCTACAATTGTTTACAAATGATTATCATCATAAGTTGACCGACTGTTGTTGAGGGCAACCCAAAGTTTCCCTTTTTAAGAGCTACAACACCGAGGTGTAGGGAAGGGCACCACTACTTTCCCTGGATTGATCCACTTACTCTTGATCCATACCTTATAATGCTGAGTGTTAAGCAAAGAGGTATCAAGTACCAATTTTAGAGTCTTTGGTATCGTCTAAACCTGGAACTGAACTCCGATGTCCTGGACCATTGACAAATGCTCTAACCATCATGCCAATAGGCCAGGACATGAAACCACATAATTACTGTGCATGGTAGAATTGTTATTGCATCTCTCAATAACAAAAAACTGCAATGACTGACCAAAAACCTCCTTTCTGTATTCAATAGTTCTTTTCTCCTTGTCTCTTTAAAATGACTACCGCTTCTCCTCTAACCAATTCTTGTCCAAAGCGAAAGACCCCGAGTGATGGCGTTCATTGTTTTTCTGCTCTTTTCTGCCTGCCCTCATTTGCATGTGGACTTTCTCTCTCTCTCTCTCTCTCTCTATGGTTTTACATGACTGCCGGTGTGAAGATATGTGACCATTTGTGATATAAGCTCACTGGGGGCAGCCGATTTTTTCCAGTTGAGAAAATAAATCTTGCACACGAAACATATGCGCTGACATTTGCACTGAGGTGAGTGGCTATTTTCATCCCAATTTTCACTACAATTACTTGCAAAAACCCATACTGACTTTGGCCTATAATAACCCAACAAGGGTTGACATGCCAAGAAAAACATCCAATCAATCATGTCAGTCATTCTCAAATTGTTTAAGTCAGTAAGGTCTGATCAATATAATACACATTGCGAAACTGCTTACCTCAAGGGAATCATCACTTTCTGGAGATATTCTTTTAAAATCTTAATATGGAGATAAAATCCAGGTGCCTGTAGACTTTTCCAAGATTATAAAAATATGTGTACCTGCCTATAACATTTTAACTACCTTATTTATAAGAATGGATTTTCTGAAAGTTGGAAATATTATGTGTGTTGATACATGAAAACAGGACAGATGATTATTGTTTGATGGTTGTACAGTTTACGGTTACATTGTCACTCAAATGAATGTTTGTCGCGTATTCAGCTGTGGACTGCTATGTTGATGATGGTATTAGTTGGCTAGAGAGGGAAATACACAAAAGCAACTCAGATGTTCAGTGTTAGGACCTTTCATTGTTTTAATCTATCCATTCAGTCACTGAGGCAATGGAAGTAGGAAGAAATGGATGATGGACATCACATGAGCAGTAAGTACCTTTGTTATTCTAAGGACAGACATCTTTGCTCTATTCCTCATTCCATTTTCACACCTGAGTCACCAAATGAGGAATAGAGAGTGAATCATGAGGGTATGGCATTAAACTGCATTTGATAGTTAGGCTCTTGTCTTGGAGTTTCTAGAATTTGGAGTACCTTTTCATTACCATTATTCTCAGGTCGACTGTGGTTCAGTGATAGTACCTTTTTGGGTCCCATCTGTTGGTCAAGTAGAACTGTTCAATCTTTTACTGGGGATTATTATTTATATTAAATAAAATTATTAGTGAGGCAGCAATACTTGAAGCCATTTAACTGTATACAAATAATAAATGACAATACTTGAAAGCATTTAACTTTGAGGGAAATATGAGTTCTTAGCTCATTTAAAATAAAGTTACTTTCGAACTATTCACTAAAAATCGTATATATATATATATATATATATATATATATATATATAGGATTTGGCTTTAAATAACCATCAGTGGTTGATATGCCATTAAGCCACAATACACTTTTCCTTCTATACAAAATACCCATGTACATCAGGGTGTGGTTCAATGGATGGAAAAATATACACACCCTTTTTCACGTGTTCTAGTGTTGCATACCCATTTAGGGTATCTGATTTTTTTTTTTGCTTTTAGTCCGCTGATCTTCCAGTGCCCATCTCTTGATATCACTTTGTACTTCAATTGTCCTGTCTGGCAACTTGTACTGTTCTGTATGTTTCTTCATGTTGCCATTTTTTCTTGTTCATATCTTCTGTCTGCTTCTCTCATTGTTCTAACTCTATTTCTGTGGTGAAAAACAATGCAATCACATTTTTATGTGCTCATATTGCATTTCTTGGCCCCTTTTAAAATTCCCATCACCTGTTGGACTAAACAAGGACTCTATGATAAAAGTTGATAGTGCATTTCAGCTGTTTGATTTGAGCATGTCGCACTGACAAACTTATTTCTAAATTTTGAAACTGTTTTGGTCACCTGATTCGAAGCATTCAATGAGAACCATGGTCTCAGATTAATGTTGGGTTCAATATCCTTCGATCATGCTGATTGATTTGCTATGTTTTTTCATACAGTTAATGGTTCATGACTTAATTTGAATTCTACTCATATTAATAATACATCTTACCAATCTATTCTGTAACAGTAGTTACCTTTATCCTCAGTATAACATTAAATTGTATCTGATGATAAGGTTCCTGTCTTAGAGTTTATGAAGTGTACAGTAACCCTTCATTACCAATACTCTCAGGTCCACTCTAGTTTAACATGGTAGTACCTATTAGGATCCCATCTACGGGTCAAATAGAGCTGTTGAGTCTTTGACTAGGAATTGTTATTTATGTTAAATAGAATTATTAGTGTTGAATGACAATACTTGAAAGCATTTAACTGTGTGCAAACAAATGATTAGTATTAAATAGGAATACTTGATTAATAGAATTTCTAATGTTAAGTGGCAAAACTTGAAACCATTTAAGTGTGAGCAAACAGAATTATTAGTGTTAGATAGAAATACTTTAAACTGTTTAACTCTGTGAAAACAAATGACCTCTAAAATAAAGTCACTGAGAAACTATTTGTTTACAAATTATTTATATTTAATATATATATGTTAAACAGGATTTGTTATTAAATAACCATAAAAGGTTTTGATATACCATAAAACACAGCCAAACCAACAAAAGTAGATGACATCTGGAAACTAACTAGCTCGGTGTCCAAACTATTTACTCAGTCTCATCTGATCACATGACTTTGTGAATCAGTTGCAGCCATGGATTAAAATCACCCCAATCACCATCTGTCACTCATACCAAGTGACACTCTACAGTGTTTTCCTACCTGTTTACTAGTTTAGAACTTATTTAGATTACTTACATTTCTGGTTAGTAATAGAACCTACCAATGTATTATGTAACAAAGAACCCAAAGTGTACTTAATTGACACTTGGTAGAAAAGTGTTCAGTAGAATAATAGAATAGATTAGAAGGGCGATGATTCTATAATAACCCTTACAACCTGAGCAGTCAGTATTTGTAATGCTATATTGAAAGGACATATACTTGGACAACCTGAATTCTAATTGAGAAATCCCTATTTTCTATCATTATTGCCTAACAACAATAACATTACATTTTCAGTTAGGAACCTGAACTGTAGGTCCTAAGAGTATAGTGGGCTCAGGGTCCTCACGCTCTGTTTTGGTTGCTTTGTTTAGTATCATATCAAATTTTGTGGGTTATTTAACCATCTCTGTATGGTCTCATCAGCTGGGGCTGTAGAATACACTGACTGCATCTCTGTAGAGAAGTGAGGCTCCAGTAATGTTGAAGCTTTGGGGAATGGGGAGTTCCCATTCATTGCCTTTGCTCTCAGGTCCACTCTAGCCTGGAATGGTAGCACCTGATAGGGTCTTATCTATGGTTCAAATAGGAATGTTTGACATTTAAACTGAGTGCAAACAAATGATTTATGCTAAACTGAATTATTTGAAATAGAACTGTGATTATTTAACTGTGTGTAAACAAATGACTGATGTTTAACTGAATTGTAAGTGATACATAGCAATACTTGAAAATATTTAACTGTGTGCAAACAAATGATTAATAATGAATAGAATTGTTTGTATTTGATAGAAATAAGTGAAACCATTTAACTGTGTGCAAAAAAAATGAGCTCCAACTCATTTAAGAATATTATCAAAAAATGTGTTTAGAAATCATATATTTAATATATATGTTTAAAAAGAATTTGGCATTAAATAACCTATAATGGTTGATATGCCATAAAACGAAACCAAACCAAACAACATTGTAGAAGAACAGTAGTGATACAAAATAGTACCACTACCCATAGGCATAAAGAAGTTGATAATAGTCACAAGTGTATTAATCCAAAAGTGAATTTAATTGCGTGACAGGAGTGTGAACTCATTGTATATTGACCTCCAACCTGGCCGGGCTGTCAAAATAGGAAATGCATCTGTGTAAATAGCAGGTGCATCCGGTCGAGGAATATCAGGATATTATAACCTTGACTGTGGATGGGTTGAATGAGTGCGATTTGTGACGCCCACAAGAAGAAGGTGGGCGTCGAACTATTATATAACTCTGTGCACAGGAAGTTCAATCAGTTGGAGATAAGATGCGGTAGAGAAAACCAGCACCTAGCAGAGTGGGCCCCCAGTTGAGCAGCCCAGGAGAATGGGAAAGAAACGCTGTTATGGCCTATAGAGTGGGGGTCAATATGTTGCAGTTCTGTTCAGTCTCCAACTCCCTCTCACACACAACCCTTTCAATAAAGTGAGAGGTATATTTTTCTAAAGAACTGTGTCACTTGTCTTTATTGAGTGTCGTTATGCATGCATATGAGTATGCAACACTCACTAACTTTGATGTTGCAGTTCAGCATATTAGCTGTGATGCCATGGGACCCATCCCTGGTCCTAAGAGTTAATTATGAATACATAACATTTTAAACAACTAGTGTCACAAAGTGTACTTAATTATAGATGATATTGTACATCACTCACTCGAGGAAGAAAAGTCTAGAAGACGTATAAACAATTAGTAACAAATAAAAAGAGCTATGAGTCCTGCTGCCATACCCAGGGTCTGCCACCGGCCACCTGATTGCACCAGGGGATCACCCCACTCTTCAGCACATCCAGGTACACTTGGGTGTTGACTTTCAAGCCAATTTCGAAGATGTGAGGTGGCATGATGTGGCCCTCACTTGAAACCACACCAAAGACCATAACCGTAGCCGGAAACTTTGTTTTCATCACCCTGGGCACATCCCTGTTATTCATGGCAATCCAGATTTGCATTTTGAGGGTGCTGGCAATGGTCCTGTTGTCATAACTTGGATCGGTAGAGAGCATGAGTTGTACAGCGGCACATCTCTGATCTCGTTTGCTGAACATTGTGTCACTTTCAGACATGATAGAAGGCTTCTATTGCTCTTGGGATTTGTACACAACTGGCCAACTAGTAGATGGTCTGCAACAAAAAAAGAAAACCGGTTTTCATGAAATGGAAATGGAATCATGTCGTCTTTTCTAGGGCGACAATTTTATCGTTCCACCCTGTACACACTTGATATACTAGGAAATCTCAGAATGATGTCATATGCAAGTTGAAAAGATTGATTTTCTCTTTCTCTCTCTCTCTCTCTCTCTTTGGTGCTGGTAACAAAAAGACACATATCCCTTTCACTCTCTTGGTTTTTGGCACAAAGTTCTACACTCAAAATAAAAAGGAGAGATTATTTTCCTTATATAAGTATTGAGTTTTCTTCTTTAACCGAACTGAAATGAATTGTTAACCCATAGGTATACTTTAGAACCTGTTGGTATTTCTGTTGTTACCAAGAAGGACATATCCTCAGGTAGCCTGAAATCTGGCCAGGTAATACCTATTTCTATATAGCTATTACTTAGCAGCAGTACAGCCATAAAGGCTGTTAAATAACAAATTTCAACATTTTACATTTTCAGCTGCATGCCTAGGTTGGGAGAGCTCACAGGTGTGGGTGACTCAGGGTTCTAACAGTGAATCACTGAATGTTATTACCTTGTCATTTGAGTAGTTATTTCTAAAAAGTTAATATCATTGGTTCGTTTTAAGAAAATATATGAGAATAATAACTTGATGAGAAATATATTTCCTAAAGATATTTAATAGAGCAGATTAGGTTCTTTAGCTTTGGTTAGACAACCAGTCTTGGAGAAGGAAAACTCTGAATTCAAACCAACTTTGAAATTTTCCTTGTGTTGAATCTTGTGCATGACAAGAGCTCAGTAAATATATACTGTAAGTTTGACTTTAAATGTGTATGTATAAATGAAATGATGGGTTTGGTTTCATGTGGTTTTATGGTGCATCAACCATTGTAGGTTATTGTTGTGGACCAGTAAAAAGTCCGGAAGAAAGACACGAACTCGGGATTATGTGAAACAAGTATATTGAACGAAAGTATAAATACAGCATAGGTAAAAGAGTATTGAACATCAGTCTGACAGCCAAAGTGTTAGGCTGGAGTTAACTTAATAATTTACAAAGCTCTTAGATTGTTTTAATTCCATTAACCGTATAGCAAGTATTCTTTGTTATTTTACCAGTAATTGGGATTGAACCAGCAATCTCCAAATGATTTCACTTAGAAGTACTTGTTCAACCAAACACCTGTATCCGTTGCACCATGTGTCCTGTTGGATAATTCAGCGAGAATTTTCGGGACTTATAAACCTAATGTCTCCATCAACCAAGCAATTGTATAGTTATATTTAATCCATAGATGGGATCTGAACAGATACTAACACTCTGATTTGTTGGTTGTGTTTTATGGCATGTCAACCCTTTTAAGTTATTTTATGCCAAATCCTGTTTAAACATAAACATATATGATTTGTAAACAGATAGTTTGTAAGTAATATTTTTTTAAAATGAGCCAGTGGATTTGTTTGCACACAGTTAAATGGTTTGAAGAATTGCTATCTAACACTAATAGTTTTATTTGCACACAATCCAATGGTTTCAAGTATAACTATTTAAAATTAGTAATTCTATTTATCAAGTATTCCTATGTAATATGAATAATTTGAACATAGCTGAATGGTTTTAAATAACTAATGATAAAGATAATCTTTAGTAAATGATTGAACAGTTCAATTTAACCCATAGATGGGACTCAAACTGTTACTACCAATCTAGGCCAAAGTGGACCTAGGAGTAATGGCAGTGAAGGAGAACACATTCCCCAGATCTCCAGGACTGGAGCCTCACCATCAGATAGTTTAATGTCTACCCAGGACACTCATGCAGGTGGGAGTCTTAATCCTCAGCAGAGGTGCAGTTGGCATATAGTACAACCCTGGCCAAAAGGATGTGAATGCCAGAGAGTACAATATTCAAAATACCATGACAACAACAACAACAACCATCAAAATTAGGGCTCTCGTCTTTGCGCATCAGTAAATAATAATCCCACCATTGTCCATTTTTGTTCTTGTTATTTGACTGTGTTTAATACAATGTGTTGTGGACCAGTAAAAGGTCCGGGAGAAAGACACGAACTCTGAATTACGAGAAACAAGTATATTGAATGAAAGTATAAATACAGCATAGATAAAAGAGTGTTGAACATCAGTCTGACAGCCAAAGTGTTTGGCTGGAGTTAACTTAACACCGAGATGAATATTCTCCCCATATTCATAGTAATAGGAAGAGTTCATGATAGTCCGTAAGGTAGGTATCATAACAGTTATTTAATGCCAAATCCATTTTTATATGTATAAACAGTTCTATTTCAAACAATTCTGTTGAGCATAAGTATAGTTTAATTGTCAAAAACATTTTTATTTCAAGCTATTCAGTTTAATCAAACAGTTTGAATTCAAACACTTCAGTTCTGTAAAAGTATAGTTTTTTGTTTACACACAGTTAAATGTCAAAACAGTTCAATTTCAAATAATTCAGTTTAGCATAAGTACATAGTTTCAATGTCAAAAACAGTTCTATTTCAAACAATTCAGTTTAGCATCCAAAAAAAGTTCTATTTCAAGCAATTCAGTCTAGCATAAGTGCACAGTTTTGTGCTATTTGACTCATAGATAGGATCCTATCAGGCGCTACTACCCCCGGGCCAGAGTGGACCTGGGAGCAATGGCATTGAAGGGGTACTCTGCATTCCCCAAAATGTCAAGATTACTTGAGCTTCACCATCAGATTGTTTAGGTTAGGGTATTACCTCTCTGCCGAGGTGCAGTCAGTATATTCTGCAGCCCCTGCTGACTGGGCAAGAAATGATATGGGACCTAATGTATTACAAATGTCAGGTAAACAGATCAACTTATGGCATCACTTCAAGAGGTGAATGAAGAATAATAGTAGCAAAAATAAATAAAAATGTTCTCTGAATACTTGCTGACTGGTTCAGAACATTGTTCAAAAACATTTTTATCTGTTGTGGGTCAGCCGAGAATTCACATTTGAAAGGTGTAAATTAATTTATTTATACCTGTGTTCCAACGATGCCATAGTTGATGTTTTGCAATAACTCATCGTAATTGAATTCCTGTCAGTGGAGATAATGCAGGTTTTATTTTTAAAAAGATTTTTATTACAGCAAAGCAACTGCTCAATATTCAAATAAAAGTGAGAACATTTTCCAATAAAAAAATAATTTTCTTTGGAAAACAAAACAAAACAACACAAAACCCCCCCAAAAAACAAGATTTAATGTTCATTCCCACCTTCCTAAACAGAAAGAGAAGCATAAATTTTTGTATAATTCAAACATTTCTTATTGCTGTCATTTACTGAACTTGGCTTAGTTTGGCAGAAGGCCAATAGCATAAGGTATCAAAAATCCTGACTTTTATCTGGAATTAAACACTCATCACTGGTACCTGTAATTGTACCATATTCACAATTAACGCCATGTGCGAAATAGACATTATAATGTTCATAACGATAGAACATAGGAATCTCAGAATTCGAAAACATGTAACGACTTCTTGTTCAGTTACAAAACCTTTTTATGAACTTTGAGTTAAAGGTTTCGATGTAAGGAGGAGAGACACAATCTTCTATACTGTCTTATTCATTTGGCCCCCATCTCGTGCGGCCCTCATAGGGCGGAAGTTCGCCTCGCACCTGCGAGCTCCTAAAGTCGATCCTTCTCGTTTGGTGTCTAGTACTTGACTCTCACTTCCTTCAAATCTCACACAAACCTCCGCGCGCTTCCGGTGCGTGACGTCACCCGCACCCTGTCACCGCGTTTCGTCTCGGACTATTATGACATCTGAGTGACACCTCCATCTGCCTGCGCACGCCCGCGTTAACACCTGCCTCAATGTTGCACCTAACTAACCCATGTGCTGAGCCGAAAGGTTCTCAGCCTAACTAAACTCAAAGGCATGAACCGAAATCCCTCGGCTATTATATAACATAATAAAAAAAGTGATATCAGTACCAAAACCTGAGATTGAACCAGGTTTGGTTTGATTTCATGGCATATCAAAATTTTGTTTATACACAATCCTTTGTTTAAATACATTTTTTGGTTTACACACAGCTCTGTAAAAACACTTCTATTTAAAAAAAAATTCAATTTAGCATAAGTATAGTTTAAATGTCAAATGGTTCCAAGTATTGCAATGTATCACTAACAATTCAATAAAACATCAGTCATTTGTTTACACACAGCTAAATGCAAAAACAGTTCTATTTCAAACAATTCAGTTTAGCATAATTACAATTTTTTGTTTATACACAGTTTGAATATTAAACAGTTCTCTTTGACCCATAGACAGGACCTTATCAGATGCTACCACCCTGGGCCAGAGTGGACCCAGGAGCAATGGCAATGAAGAAGTACTCTGCATTTCTCAAAGCTCCAGCATTACTGGAGCCTCACCATTAGATTGTTTAGTATCATATGCAGGGCACTTGTTGAAAGAGCCATACCCCTCTGCAGAGATGCTCTCGGTGTATTCTGCAGCCCCAGCCAACTTGGCCAAGATTGAACCAGGGACCTTTAGGCTTACAGTATTATACTCTGTCTACTTAGCTATTCAAGTTTGAGAGTTAAACTCAAGTGATATATTAGTTAGGGAAGGGTGATTTTATAGATTTCCTTCCTCCTCTTTATATATATATATATATATATATATATATATATATATATATATAGTTGAAAGAAAACATTATTTTAAAAAACGCTTCTTTTAAATTAAGAAAGAGCTCAAATATTGGCCAGTTGACCCAGACAATCTAAAAAAAGACTATTATCAAACTTCCTCATGTTAGCTTCATTAATAAAAGTTTTATGTACTGAAAAATGCAGTTGTCGGATGAAACACACTTGTAAACTGGCTGAAGTTAAGAATAAATACTGCACAATGCAGAAAATTTCTGCATGGCAGAGGAGCAGAAGTAGGAAGGGGAAAGTGAAAAGAAAAACAATAAATACATACATACATATATATACACACACACACACACACTATTTTCAACAATAAAATTGAATAAAAATAGAAGAGAAAAAATAGGGATATGTCAATACGAATTCATATGAGGATTGGTAATGTGAAGCTCAGAGTTGTGAGTTTTTATCCTGTTTCATTATTGAAATAGTGTGTATGTGTTTCTCCCTCTCTCTCTCATATATATAAAGTTGGTAACTGTAGTCAAGGGTGACCTGAAGGCTCCCTTTTCAATAGCTACTACACCGAGGTGTAGGGGTGGGCGCTCCTCCTCCCCCTGGATTTCTCCACTTTATTCTTGATACATACCTTATAATACTAAATATTAAATAAAGAATCGTCAAGTACCATTTTTTGAGTCTTTGGTATGACTCAACCTGGGATCGAACCCTGGTCTCTTGGGCCATTGGCAAACACTCAACCCATGAGGCCATTGGGTCAGTATAAAAGTAAATTTGGCGACCGTTGTTGAGGGTGACCTGAAAGCTCCCTTTTCAATAGCTACTACACTGATATGTAAAGGAGAGCGCTACTCCTTTCCCTGGATTGCTCCACTTTATCCTTGATACATACCTTATAATGCTGAGTGTTAAGCAAGGAGGTATCAAGTACCATTTTTTAAATCTTTGGTACGACTCAACCTGGGATGGAGCCCCGGTCTTCCAGGCCATTAGAGAACACTCTAACTCTCCCCTCTCTCTGTGAAGTGCACCTTACACTATTAGGTAGGTATATAAAGTAAGTAAAGTTGGCGACTGTAGTCAAGGGTGACCAGAAGGCTCCCTTTTCAATAGGTGTAGGGCAGGGCGCTACTCCTTTCCTTGGATTGCTCCACTTTACTCTTGATATGTACCTTATATTGCTGAGTGTTAAGCAAAGAAGTATCAAGTACCTTTTTAAAGTCTTTGGTATGACTCGACCTGGGATTGAACCCAGGTCTCCCGGACCATTGGCGAACACTTTAACCACTAAGCCAATGAGCTACTACCTTATTAATATATAGATTCAAGTGGCCAAAAAGATTTTGGCCAGTCACCATAGCATTGTGATTAATGTGTTGGACTGTGATATTGTAGTAAGCGATTTCAAACTTCAATTGCAGTATTGCATTCACTTTTGGACTAATGCCGTTGGGAAAGTTAGGAACCCTCTTAGCCCCCACCAGCTCTGGGATAAGTAGTACCACTACTGTTTCTCTACAAGGATGTTTGATATGCAATTTTACAGAGAAACCAAACCAAACAAGACCAAAAAGAAAAACATATGCTAGCATTGTTTGAAACTAAAGAGAAAGATTTCCTTTCTTTTTAATTTTAGTTTTAACTTTAAATAAAGAAGTTTGATTATACTTGAATTTCAAGGCAGATAATCAACCTCATTTTTTTTTTCCTTTTCCAAGATGAGTTTTAATTAACAGGCCTCACTAAGCATTTATCCGAACTGAATCTGTAAAAATGTTCACTTGACATGTTGTTCAAACAATTGACTTAGAAATACTTATTGATTAAGCTTTGAGTTCACAGAAATTTTTTTTTTAAAGTATAAACAGTTAGTTGTTATTTCCCTTTTTTGAATTACTAAAAAAATTTTCCCAGCATGCAACTTAATATTGATCTGTGAGTTGACCTTGAAGATTCATGGCCAGAAAATTTCACACATGTTGTGATCAATTATTTTAACTTACTTTTAACATTTTTTTCCTGCCCTGTTTGTGGTGTTTTGAATATGCTGACTGTATCCTCTGCAGAAGTGTAAGACGCCCCCCCCCAACTACCCAAAAAAGGGTTTTCCTGGGTATGACATTAAACTGCATTTGGTAGTGAGGCTCTAGTTTTGTAGATCTGAGGATTGTATTGAGTACTCCTTCATTACCATTACTCCCAGGTCCACTCTAAGATGGAGTAGCAATACCTCTTAAGGTCCTATTTATGGGTCAGATTGATCTGTTTGAAACTTACTTCTGTTTAATAGGAATGCTTGATATCATATGACTGTGAATTGTTTGTGTTAAGAATAATTACTTGAAGTCATAATTCTTTATGAAAGATTATTATTAACTTGAAAACATATAACTGTGTGGAAACAAATGACTAATACTGAATAGAACCAATTATTCAAAACCATATAATTATTAGTATGATATAGGAATACTTAAAACTAACACATCACTCAATAAGTTCCAGGCTTAACTGATAAAACAACTTTTTGGCAAAATTTGACTTTATTCATCAACATAGTCTCCTTCTAGGGTGATACACTGATTCCAATGCTTCTCTAACAATTCGATGTCTTTTTTGTAGAATGATTTGTCTTTGGCTTCAAAATACGCCTCAGTTTTCGATATCACTTCTTCATTGAAGCCAAATCTCTTTCCCTGGAGCATTCTTTTGAGGTTTGCAAACAGCCAGTAGTCACTGGGGGCCAGATCTGGAGAATAGGGTGGGTGAGGAAGCAATTTGAAGTGCAATTGACTTGTAAGATGGTGTATTGTCTTGCTGAAAGAGCACTTCTTTATTTGTGGTTGATTCTTTTCAATTTCTTCCTTCAAATGCACCAGTAATGCAATATAATATTCGCTATTGATGGTTCTTCCTTTCTCAAGGTAATCAATAAACAAAATACCTTGCACATCCCAAAATATGGTGGCCAAAACCTTGCCTGCTGATGTTTGGATCTTTGGTCGCTTTGAACGGCTTTCACCTGTTGCTGTCCACTCACCTAACTGCTGATTTGACTCTGGAGTGAAATAGTGGATCCATGTTCCATCCATTGTCACATGTTTATGCAAAAACTCCTTTTTGCTGCATTGAAACAGTTGCAAACAATGCTCAGAACCGTTGACGCGTTGTTGTTTTTGATGGGCTGTGAGCAAATGCCGCACCCACTTTGAATACAGCTTTTTTATTGACAAATGTTCATGCAAAATGGTGAATACAAGGCCTTCTGATATCTTCAATTCCTCTTTTAAAAAAACAAATGCAGTATAATGATACGTATGCACAGTAACATTTTGAGGGACAGAAATTTTTTAAATCTGACATGGAACACAAAGTGAGGGTCAGTTTTGCCATGAAAATAAATTGAACTCCAACATATAACAAGGTCTTTGATTTTTTTTTTTTTTTTTTTTTTTTTTTTTTAAGATAATTTTTTTCGGAAATTTTATAAAAATCCCGACAAATTTTGGATAGGTGGGGGTGTTTATTTCAAATTTCTGCCAAAATATCTTAGAAAAAAAAATTAATTTTTAAATCAATATTTTTTTTCCAAATTAAATGAATCCTGTCTAACTCTGCAAAGGAAAGAAATGTAAAAAATTCAACCTGATGATAAAATCTCGTAATAATCTGCTTTTAATAATTTTTTCACAAAAATTACGAATTCATTACATGGAAAAACAGTTGTCATTTACTTGTCTGGTTTCTTTGTTTAATGGCATATCAACCTTCATGGGTTATCTAATGCCAAAGCCATCCTTGGTTTGGTTTGGTTGTGTTTAATGGCATATCAACCTTTTTGGGTTATTTAATGCCAAATCCTGTTTATATATATATATATATATATATATATATATATATATATAATTTGGCATTGCTTGTGTGCGGTGTGGACCAATGGCTCTGTGATAGAGTTTAGACTCTGTATTCTGCGGCCAATGGTTTGATCTCCAGTGGGGGAGATCATGATATATACTGCTTATGAGACCTAATAAGGTTGAAACAGCTGTCCAGTGGTTCCGTATGTCACACACATTGCTTGCTGGATTTTCTGGTCATGGTAATTCAATTTATAATATATAATTCCTCTATTTAAAAAGAATGTGTGTGTGCGCATATATATATATATATATATATATATATATATATATATATATTGGCCTAAAGAGTTGAGTGTTCGCCAATGGTCTGGGAGACCAGGGTTCTATCCCAGGTCGAGTCACACCAAAGACTCAAAAAATGGTACTTAATGCCACCTTGCTTAGCACTCAGCACTAAAAGGTAAGGATTAAAGGTAAAGTGGAGCAATCCAGGGAAAGGAGTAGCGCCCTCCCCAACACCTCGGTGTAGTAGCTATGGAAAAGGGAGTTTTTCGGTCACCCTTGACTATGGTTGCCAACTTTACTCTTACTTATATATATGATTTGTAAGCAGATAGTTTGTTGGTAAATTTTATAAATAAACCAGCACTCATTTGTTTGCATTGAGTTAAATAGTTTCAGGTATTCCTATCTAACACTAATGATTCTATTTAATATTGATAATAATCCCTAGTAAATGATTTCAAATATTGCTATCTAATGCTAATTATTCAGTTTAACATTAATCATTTATTTGCACATAGTTAAATGGTTTCAAATATAGTAAATTATTAGATAGTTCTATTTGACTCATTGATGGAACCCTAAGAGGTACTACAACTCCAAGTCAGAGTGGACCTGGGAGTGATGGCAGTGAAGGAGTATTCCACATTCCCCAAGATTTCAAGGCTGGAACCTCACCATCAGATGTTCTCTAGTCATAGCCAAGCCACTCATTGATGAGGGTTTTTGCATCTTTGTAGAGATGCACTCAGCATATTCCACTGTCCCAGCTAACTGGGCTAAAAGCCATCCTTGTAAAAGGACAGTAGTGGTACTATTTAACCTATAGATGGTGGGGATTAGAGGGTTCATACCTTTTGCCTAAGGGTTTGTGTCCAAAAGTGAACTAAATAGTATGATTAGAATTTGAAATCTGTTATTACAATCTTGCAGCCTGGGATGTTTGCCACTATGCCATGGAAGCTACTGCACCACACTACGGTGGGGGGGGTCCTCATTGTGTAATGGTTAAAGCGATGGACTGCGGAATTGTAGTAAGCGAGTTCGAATTCCAGTAGCCCTATTGCGTTCACTTTTGGGCAAATACCCCTGGGAAAAGTATGAACCCCATCATCCTCCCAGCTATGGGTTAAATAGTACCACTACTGTTATTCTAGGAGAATAGCTTTGCCATTAAATAACCTAAAAGATTGATATGCCATTAAACAAAGAAACCAACTAAACCAACCACTACACTACGGTGACCTCCCTTGTCATTTACTTAGCTTGAACCAAGTTTATGCCACTCAGTCAACAAGACTTTGAGTACACTTCCCACTGAGGAGTAAGTCTCGGTAGTATCTGTTAAGTTCTCATCTATGGATTAAGTAGATCTGTCTGAAAATTATTTGCATTATATCATATTTACCCAACCCCTCCGCTCGGGCAGGATATGACACAAGGTCAATTTTTTTTAAGCAGAGTTTAACAGGTTTGAATTCAGAGTTTTCCTTCTCCTAGACTAGTTGCCTCACCAAGGCTGAAAAGCCTAGTCTGCCCTACTATTTAACCAAAGCTGGAGGGAGAATAATTGGATTCATACCTTTCCCAAGGGTATTAGTGCTATGTGAAATGCAATCAGCCTCGTCCAGGATTTGAACTCGTGTCGCCGGGTCCATTTCTTGCAGCGATAACCATGACACCACAGGCACCTCCTCATTATTTAATTATTTGTATTATATAGGACTACTTGAAACCATATAAATCTGTGCAAATTATTTATATTAGATTGGAATACTTAAAACTGTGGAAGTACTTGCAACCAAATGATTCTCATTATTATGAAATAGAAATAGTTACTTGAAGACATATAAATAAGAATAGATACTTGAAACCGTATAGTTTCTTATAAAGTGATTATAATCATAAGTTCCTTGTAGTGATATTCATTTAAGTGTGTGCTAGCAAATGACTAATGTTGAATTAAATTGTAAGTGTTTGATAGCAATACCTGGAACCATTTAACTGTGTACAAATAGATAAGTAATGTTATAGAATTATTAGTATTGAATTAGAAAACTTGAAACGCATTAACTGTGTGTTTAATTTGAGTTATTGGTATTACATTGCAATACTTGGAACCAATTGACTTTGTGTAAATAAGAGTTGTTGAATAGTATTATTTGTGTTAAATAGCAATACTTGTAACCACTTTACTGTGTACTAACAAATGATTGATATTAAATAGAATTTAGAGTTATATAGCAGTACTTGAAATCATTTAACAGAATGCGTACAAATTAACTCTAAGTTTTAAAAAAATAAAATTACCAACAAACTATTCTCTTATAAATGATTTATGAATATACATTTAACAAATGGCTTAAATTAAATTGTTAGTGTTACAAAGCAATATTTGAAACCATTTAACTGTTGCTAATAAATGCACTCTGACTCATTTAAAATTTTATCTAGAGACTATTTGTTTACAAATCATATATTTAATATATATGTATATAGAGGATTTGCCATTAAATAACCTACGAGAGTTGATATGCCATAAAACTTAACCAGACCAAATCGTATATCTTTAATATATATATGTATAAAAAGGATTCGACATTAAATAACCTACAATGGTTGATATGCCATAAAACCCAACCAGACCAAATCATATATATTTAATATATATGTATAAAGAAGATTTGCCATTAAATAACCTACAAGAGTTGATATGCCATAAAACCCACCCAGACCAAATCATATATATTTAATATATATGTATAAAGAAGATTTGCCTTTAAATAACCTACAAGAGTTGATATGCCATAAAACCCAACCAACCATTAATGTAGCAGAAATTTGGGGTTTGCTCAGGTAAATTGCAAAAAGTACACTAATTTAGAGTTTTAGTAACAGTTAATGAACATTATTCATTCGAAAATGCTTATCCGCTTACTTCACATCACCGCGAAACACCCACTCCGATTATCGCTGAAATGCATAAATGCTTCCTGTTGTCAATAAAATGTGAACAGGTGCCATCTTGTCAGTCTATCGGGGGTGGGGGGAAATAATTTGAAGCTTCTTGCAACTGGATGCACAACTTGTAACCTTATCTCTCAACAAGATAAACTTTCTTGAAGCCTGGAAACAAACACCTACCCACCCAGACAATCTCACATCATTTTCCTTCTTACTCATGTCAGTCTGTGCAGGAGGAATTTCCTAATGCAAAACGCTTACCCTCCATATTCCCTTCTTCCTCCCTCCCTACTAAACTTTTGTAAATGTCAGGACCCTTAAAAAAAAAAGAAGACATTTTATTTCAAAATTAAGATAACCAAGAATTTTTTTAAATACACTCATCGATCACTGCCAAAGATTTTTAAAAATTTGCCTATATAAGAGTTAATAATGATACTGTGATACAAATTTTATTTTTTCATGTCTCCATTCTTAATTCCTTATTGTAAAAGTATAGAAAATAACCATTATTCCCTTTTAAACTTTGTTTCTGAGCCCTTGATAAACTGTATTTAAAAGAAATTTTGTTTTTGGATAAGTAAAGTTAGCGACCTTAGTCGAGGGCAACCAGAAGGCTCACTTTTCAATAGCTACTACACCGAGATGTAGGGGAGGGCGATACTCCTTTCCCCTGATTGCTCTACTACCCTTGATACATACCTTATATCGCCGAGTGTTAAGCAAGGAGGTATCAAGTACCATTTGTGAACACTCTACCCACTTGGCCAATGAGCTGGTTTTTTGGATAGTATGTGTTATTTTTTAATTGATTCTGTTGTAAAAGTATAGAAAATAGCCATTATTCCCTTTTAAACATTGTTTCTGAGCCCTTGATAAACTCTATTTAAAAGAAATTTTGTTCTTGGATAGTATGTGTTATTTTCTAATTGATTCTGTTGTAAAAATATAGAAAATAGCCAGTATTGCCTTCAAACTTTATTCTTGTGCCCTGGATAAACACTACATATCACAAGTTTGTTCCTCCGCTCTGTCAACTGTATCTCTTACAGGGGGTTAAGAATACTCCAGAAAGGAGTGTCCTGATATGACACTAACTACATCTGATTGTGAGGCTCCAGTTCTGGAGATCTGGGGTGTATGGAGTACCTCTTCATTGCCATTACTCTCTGGTCCACTTTGACTTAGTATGGTAGTTCTGTTAAGGTCCCATTTATGAGTTAAATAAATCTGTTTGAAAATTATCATATAACCATGTGCAAAAAAAATTAATCTTCACAAGAAATACAAATATAAACATAAAATGTACCCCATATTCTAATCTCTACATATAAAATAACTGCAGATAGGATGACAGCCGTTAAAATCAATTAGTTAAATTGAAAAGGGTCTCTCACTGATTACAGTGCTGCTCAATATGGTGAGCATTCCAAAAGTTGTTTTTCTTTTTTTTTTTTTCTTAGAAGACTTGTTCTAGCTTTGCCCTGCAACAAGTTTGGTGTGAAAAGAATGATTTTTTTATGTCTACATCTCAAGGCAGCCATCTTTGTTGTTTTGGAGCAACCAGTAAAATGTCAGAAATCTGACAGTTAATTTCCTTTGTAGAAAGATTTTCGCATCTTGTCAATGTTGATATCCACTTTGACTTTTGTTTGCAAATGTTTAGGCTCTTTCTTTCAAAGTTCATTGAATTTTCTTCTTTTATTAAAAGTTAACCCATTAGCTGCAGCTCAGTTGCTGTTTTTTAAATGCAGCAATGACTTTAGTATATTAACTGCCAGGCATCTATATACCCTGTTAAACTCTGCTTAAAAAATGACCTTGTACCACATCATGCTTGTGTGGAGGGGTTGTTAAATACACATACACTAAGCACTTCATCTACCCTGTCAATGCTGATTTCATTTCTTACTGAGCTGTAAGATCCCTTTCAAAAAGGGAGTCTTGGGTATGGTATAAAACTACATTCCATCCTGTTGAGAGGACGGGAAATATGTTGACTGTATGTTTTGAGTATGAAACTAAACTGAGGGTTTGTCCATGTGGTGTAATAGATTAAGTGCTGGACAGCAGACTCGTAGTAAGCAAGTTCAAACTCCAGTCACGCAATCATGTTCACTTTCAGACAAATGCCCTTAGGAAAGGTTTGAACCCCCTTATCCTCCCAGCTATAGGTAGTAGGGAACGAATAAATAAATAAGAAAACTTAAAATTAAATTAAAAAAAAAATAAATAAATAAAAAGAAAACTATTAAATTTCCAGAAATTCCCAGATGTCCCTAACAGGAAAAGGAGATGATGTATGCGTAAAAGAAAAAAGGCATTCCTCTTGACAAAGGGGACCATATTATCTTTCTCTTTCAGGCAGTAACCAGCGGATTGATAAACTCGTGCTGGTGTGTTTGGGCACCACGCATACGTCTTTGGACTTAGCGTCGGTTAGCCCCTTTCACCCAGTAGCAGCTCTCTCTTGGTCAGCATTATACTGAAATATACAAGACCCACAAATGAACTATAAACTAACTCTTACCGGACTTTGACAAAACGTCCAAAAGAAAACTAACCCTTATGGAAGCCCGAAATACCAAATGAGGACAAATACATACATGAAACAATTTAACGTATTTTTGACACCTTAACTGAGGGATTCAACCGTTTCAATGTATCCAGGAAAAACTCCCTCATCCACGGAATGGTTGTTGAACCCAGTAAATAAAGGAAAGTATAAAAGAAATGTCTTCGTCTCTTATCTGTTGCTGTCTTTTCTTTTGTATAATTCTTTTTGGGACTTTCTTGGGCAAGGCATTGCACCGACCAACCAACGTGGGGGTAAAATAAAATAACCAAAATATGGTATGAACCCCCTTATCCTCCCAGCTATGGGTTAAATAATACCATTTAGGAGGTGCCCGTGGTGTGATGGTTATCGTTGTAGGAAATGGACACGGCGACACGAGTTCGAATCCTGGACGAGGCTGATTGCATTTCACATTGCACTGTTACCCTTGGGAAAGGTATGAATCTAATTATTCTCCCTCCAGCTATGAGTAAATAATAGGACAGACTAGGTTCTTCAGCCTTGGTGAGGCAACTAGTCTAGGAGAAGGAAAACTCTGAATTCAAACCTGTTAAACTCCGCTTATAAATTGACCTTGTGTCATATCCTGCCCGAGCGGAGGGGTTGGTAAATATGGTTAAATAGTACCATTACTGTTCTTCTAGAAGGATGGATTTGGCATTAAATAACCTACAAAGGTTGATATGCCATTAAACAAAGAAAATTAAACCAAAACTAAATTGAATCTGATAGTGAGACTCCAGTTCTGGAGATCTGCAGAGTGTGAAGTACCTCTTTTCTTCTTATATTTGTATTGGAAAAAATTATTTCAATTAAGAATAGTTACTTGAAGCAATAATTGTTTACTAAGGTTTATCATTAGTTACTTGAAACCATATAACTGTATACAAACAAATGACTATTATCAGATAAAAAATATTCAAAACCATATAATTATTAGTATTAGATAGGAATACATAAAACCGTACAACAATTTGCTGATTATTTTCATCAAATAGAAAAAATTGCTATTATATAACTGTATGCAAAAACCTCTTAAGAAACAACTACCCAAAACATATAAATCTCTGATGAATACAATTCCCTAACATCTAGGCATAAAATAACCCTAGACAGGTTGATATTCTATTAAAATTAATCAATCAACTAAACTGCAGCTGTACACTTTTGGAGTGTGTTTTCATTCCATTACTCGCAGGATCACTGACTCAGACTGTTAATACATTTTTGTGTCCTATCTATGAACCAAAAAATATGTTTATAATGATTTTGAATGCCATTCATGCATTGACTCTTAGAAAATTGATATTGTAACTAAGTATCAAGTGTTTACCTGTTTAAAATGATTGTGATCTACATCTAATTTTGCCCAATCAGTTGGGACTGTAGAATACACCGACTGCATCTCTGCAAAGGGATAAAGTCCTTCAAATGAGTGTCCTAGATATCACACTAAACAATCTGAGGGTGAATTTCCAATAATCCTGTAGCTTTGGGGAATGTGGAGTACCCCTTCATTGCCATAGCTCCCAGGTCCACTCTGGCCCAAAGTAGTAGCATCTGATAGGGTCCTATCAGTGGGTTAAATAGAACTAAACTGTGTACTTATGCTAAACTGAATTGTTTGAAATAAAACTGTTTCGACTTTTAACTGTGTGTAAAGAGAAACTATACTTATACTAAACTTAATTGTTTGAATTAGAACTGTTTGACTAAACTGAATAGCTTGAAATAGAAATGTTTTTGATATTGAAACTGTGTCCTTATGCTAAAATGAATTGTTTGAAATATAACTATTTATTTTTATAAAAATGGATTTGGTATTAAGTAACTTACAAAGGTTGATATGCCATAAAACCTAAACCAATGAACAAACTACATTCAATTACTTGAAAATTATTTGCACTTAGTAAGAATACTTGAAACCATATAATTGTGTATAAATCATTTGCTTTGGATTGGAATTGTTAATTTAAAAATAATGGAGCTCAATATTAATTATGAAACTAAAACAACAGTGGATATACAGAGAGAGAACATTCATTCGTCCTCCTCTAACAACTACCGTATTTACAATAATGATGGTCTCACAACTTCCGGTTAGAAGCTGCCTCACTGCCAAGAGAGTACTCAAGGGGGATTACTCCATTGGATTAACAGTTCTTCCCCTTTTTTCTTTTCTTTTCAGTAGAGTATCATATGTTCTGTAAAAGAAAATAAAGAGTTTATTGACATTATACAGATGATTCTTTAGGCTCTGATATGAACCCAAGGATCTTAAATGATGGCACTCCTTTCTTTGTCAAGGAATCCGCAATTTTTACATCAGTTGGTACCCAAGGGATCTCTGATATTTCTTTTCTTTTGATTATTTCTCTCAAAATTTGGGTTGAGGAATGTACCAAATCATAGAGACAGGAATTGTCTATTTTGCTGAAGATTTTGATGTTATCACGATTATCTTTCAACTGCAGAATCTCTAATTAGAATTTTCTATAAAAAATACAGGCTTCTGCCTCGTCAACTATGGCCAAAGTTTCTGCATCTAGAGTGCTTTTGACAACTCTTCTAATACACTTGGATTGCCAGGCAATGGGCATATACTTGTCATTGTTTCCAACCAAAAAAAAGTATATAGCCTCCTTGTGAACCTCCATCAGTTAAATTGCAAAAGTGGCATCTTTATAGGCAACAATTTTTAGTTGCTCAAGATTTCCTAAATCTGGAATATCTATTTGGAATTTTTCTTTTATTGTTTTTTTTTTTACCACTCTGTTAGCTTGTTTTAAGCATTTAACATGTTCCTGCTTTAGCTTTGAACTTAACTCACTTACATCATAACTAAGATCAGGTCTGGTTTGGTTGGTTAGCCAATTAAGTTGGCCAATCAATTGTCTGGTTTCAGTTACTTCTGTTGCAGATATTCTATCTTTCAAATATCTGCCTCCTTCTACTAGGATACATTTTAATTTTTTTTAAATATTCATTCTGTCCAAGCTTAACATCATCCCTGTTCTTCTTTATGTTCAATCCTATGTATTGAAACTCGGCAGCTTCTTCAGATTTAATTTTAAACAAGTGACGAAGCGTGTCCATGAGTGGTCTGGAAAATCTCCGACCCTACATAGCAAAAGTCATTGACACGAGTAACGATTATACCATGCAGTTTGTTTCCAAAATACCATGTAAATATGCCTGGATCATATTTTGAAACTACTGCTCCAGATTTCAATAATTCCTCCCGAAGTGTCAGGTACCAGGATCTTGAGGCATCATTTAAGCCATATACACACTTGAATAGCTTCTAAATATATCCTGGAGGCACATTGGCTTCATTAGGAGGATCCAAATCGACTAATCAGTCTAACTCCTTGCTCTGCAGGAATGCCATTATGTCTATTGACTTAAACATCCAATGGTTTGATGCCATTATGGCCAAGGCTATACGTAGACCTTCTTTAGAGTATGTGGGAGAATTGTTTCTTATATTGCCCACATCCCTGTCCTGAAAGCCTCTCACCACAAGTCTGGCTTTACAGACTTGTTTGTCATTGAGATTTTTATAAGTATAAACCCATCTTGTAGATATCCTGGGTTGGCCTTTGTCAGATAATTGGGTGTAAACCTTATTTTAGATTCAGCTTTACAGTTCTTCTTTTTAGCTCTTTCCAGGTTATGATCAGAGGAGGAAATCATTATTTTTTCCTTGTCACCAAAGGTGTATTCATCATCACTTGTTGGTCTCATTTCTCTTGCTTTCTATTCTAATACTCTATGCTCAAAGTTGAGCCAAAATAGTTTGCCTTGTTCCAAAGCCACATTCACTAAATGTTGGTTTTCGCTTGTGGCTTTGCCTTCTCTGACATTCAATTTTCTCCATTCTGAACCATCATCATTGGCAAGTGAAGTGGAATATCAGAGTCTACAACATCAGTGATGATATTGACTTTGATGTCTGTGATGACATATGGTAGAGTAACCTTGTAGAGTGAGTTCAGCTTATTTCCATCTCAGAGCTTAAAGGTTCTCACTTCTTTAACAATTATTTTTTTCTTTGGGTGTCGGTTAATGTTTCAAGAAAACATTTGTACCATTTTGTTCCACAAACGGTACCAGATACACAACTATCCAGAATGGCAGAACCAAGTATCTCACCCAAAAAGGTGTTGCCGTTTTCCCCCCATTTTGTGAGCTGATTCATTATTATGATGTTAGACAGGGAAAGATAACTCACGTGTTTGCCATCCTTGTGGTTATCTTTGCTATCGTCAATGAACAGTAGAATTTGCTGCCACACTTAAAACATACAGTGGCATTGCCTTCAGTTCCTAGTCGGATTTTTTTGTTTTTGTGTCAGTGGAGTGTGTTTTGTTATTGTTGTTGTGTCGTCTTCCACCACGGTTTATTTTTTCTCACTAACCATTAAAATGGAAATAATATACCTGGGGTCTGTCTGGTTATTTTCCACATAGGCAATAACATCTACTTCATTCTTCACCATGATGGGTGGAGTGTTAGAAGAAGAAGCGTCAGAAGACTGTGCATAATCTTCCGTAATTGTCCTGACATGGAAGATAGTGTCAACTCACTGATAGTAGCCTTGACTAACCTTCCATTTTCTGCACTCTTTAGCACTCTTTAATGCTCTAAAGGGAAGTACAGGTTCTGGTAAAAGAATATTAAAGTCTTTTAATTTGGCGATATGTTTGCAAAAGTTAATAAGAAAGGCCTCTATTGATGTGTCAGGTTGTCTCCGATATCCTTTGAAAGTTTCGTAGGCCAAAAAAGTGGACTGGTTTTTGTCTCCTAAAAAGAGTGTGTCAAGTTTCTTATACACCTTTTCCATCCCATCTTTAGAATTAAGGGCTGTAATATCTAACTCTAAAACAGCTTTTCTGGCCTTTCCTTCCTGAAAGAAACACTATGGGAGTGTGTTTTGCCTTCTCAATTCATGTTGCCATTTCCCAAAATTGCATTTCCTTCTTGTATAGGTTGTATTTGTCTGTAAGTAAGACTGGTGGGCAAATGTATTTCGAAGCCATATTAACGTTTAACTCTGCTACCAATGCTAATTTAGAAATAATGGTGCACAATATTAATTACAAAACCACAACAGCAGCAGATATACGGAGAGAGAATATTTATTCGTCCTCCTCTAACAACTACTGTATTTACAATAATGACAGTCTCAGAACTTCCTGTTAGAAGCTGCCGCACCACCAGGAGAGTATTCGAGGAGGATTACTCCATTGGATTAACAGGAATAATTAATCAAAACCATATAAATATTCGTAAATTAATAGTAATGGCAAAGTCCTCTTGGTGACAAGTTCTTTTTTTTCCTTGTTAATATCAGAGGTGGCCAGTATTGGGTGATCCATTTGTATCTCAAAGTCCCAAAGAATATCATGGGTCTCATTTTCTCAGACAGATTTTGATTTGTGCATATACTATCAGTATGGTCAAACTTTAATCTCTTGCACATTTCTTAGTGGATCACCTTTTCCACCCAGTCTGGTATTCCTTTTGTTTTTTTTTTCTGGATTTACTTATGTGATTATTTATCGTTTCCTCCCTATCACTACATAATCTACACTAATTAAATGGGAACTTACTTGAAACCATTTAGTTATTCAAATTATTTCTGTTGAGAATAGATACTTGAAGCTATAATTGCTTAAAAAATGATTACTGTTATCATTATTAAGTAGAAATAGTTGCTTTACTGTTGTTTTAGGTAAAGATAGCATCTTTTTCCTGTTGGGTTAGCTATCTTGTCCTTCTTTCCTTCTAAATACTTGCTCTCTCTGAAGGCCACATGCTGTTTTGCTCTTTTAACATGGAGACGTCTTTTCCTCGGAAAAAAAACAAATATGAGAACTTTTTAGTGTATGGTTAGTTTCCATTCACTATAAGTTAATTTGTAGTTGTTTATGTAGCACTGAACAAAAGAACAAAACTTCTTTGAAGAACAACAATCAATGGTTTATTTTTATGATAGAAAGTAGACTTGTGTCAGAGTGTGAAAAGTTCTTTTGAGTGTCACAGGTCACAGCAGTGTCTTAGGTAGCAGCAGTTATCTTCGGCAAAGATCGTCAATGCTGGAGCGTCCAGTAGAATAGAATGGAAGAGAGGTATTTCATCTCTGCTGGTCGGGTACTCTTTGCTTGCCGTGACTTCCAAAAAGGGTTAGAAAAATAGTTCTTTAGAGGAAGATGGAATCAATGCGCTCAGCCCACTGATTGGTCAGTGTGTGGCCGAATTGCTTAGCAGGGGCATCAATTTGTTAGAGAAAATAGATCTGTGACTGCTACGACTTCTTTACTCATGTGCACACACAACTTTTATTTCATCTAGATTTACTGAGCCAGTCAGGAGTAGCAGACCAACGGATAGAAATTTATGACTTATCACTTTAACTGATCATGGCTTACTGATTAACTTGTTTCTTTTCATGCCTTTAAATATTGTGATAAATTTTGCTGACTAGGTTCATAATAATGTTACATGAAGAAAAAAATGATGTGGCTTGTGTTAGACAGGGGCCTCTTTTTGTTGGGTCAGTCTTCTTGTCCTTCTTTGGCCACAAATATCTATCTATCTGTTAGGACTATTCAGTTCTATCTATCTATCTATTAGGGTCACATGCTGTTTTAACATGGAGACATCTCTTGATGGGAAGAAAAACAAATGTGAGGACTTCTTTACTCATGTGCTGTTGTGTGGGAAACCTTCCACCCCTCTTGAAAGTGAACTGTTCTGCTCGTGGAGTTGATGAATGAAGGCTTAAAGTAGAAGCCTATCAATTGACATAGAGCAGTACGTTGAGCTAGTCTTACTATTCACATGACTTTTGTACCTTTTATTACCAACCTAATAAACCCTTTTTATTGTAACATGTTATTTAGTGTTTGTCTTTACAAACCCCAAAATAACATGTGCACACACAACTTTATTTTATCTAGATTTACTGAGTTGGTCAGGAGTAGCAGACCAACGGATAGAAATTAATGTCTTATCACTTTAACTGGTCTTGGTTTACTGACTAACTTGTTTAATTATTTTCCCAGTGTCGTCTGATCACATGACTTCTAAATCAAATCATACCCATGGATTCAAATGACCCTAGGTTCACTGTACATCACTCAAACCAAGTGACACTCTAGCAGTATTTTACCAGTTGTTTAATGGTTCTAACTTAATTCGAATGCTTCAGAACTTGTCAATAATAGATTATTATGTAACACTTTTTTTTTTTTTTGAGCCCTTGAAAATCAGCCTTAAAAAACAAGAAAATCTTTCTTATAACATAACTCAGATGAATTGATTTCTGTCTGAACTAATAAAAATAGTTTTTAAAAATCTCAAATAAGTTTTAATCCTCATTTTTCAAAAAATAAATTTTTGTTTCAAATTAAAGGCTAAATTTTGACCATGAATAATAATATTACATGAAGAAAAGAATAATATGGCTTGTGTTTGACAGGGGCTTCTTCTAGACGAGTTAACTATCTTGTTCTTCTTTGACTCCAGATCCTTTCTCTTTTTGAGGATCACATGCTACGTGAAAAAATTTATCTTCATTCACTTCATTGAGATTTACTGACTGGTCAAGAGTAGCAGACCAACTGATGAAAAATTATGATGGGTCTCAGCTAACTGATTAACTTGTTCAACTATTTTCCCAGTGTCATCCGATCATGTGACATCTTAATCATTGCCATAGATTCAAACTAACCTTGGGTTCACTGTCACTCAAATCAATGACTCGCAGCATGTTTCCACCATTTAAGGGTTATAACTCAAATCAAATGCTACACCACCTGTTAAAAATACACGCTGATAATATGATGTCTTAATCATCGACATTGATTCAAACTAACTCTGAGTTCGCTATCTGTCACTCCAATCAATGACTCACAGCATTTTCCCACCATTTAATAGTTATAACTCAATTCAAATGCTGCCAGTAATAAATTTCACTAACCTATTATGTAACAATTGCTTACAATAAAAAAAAGATGACTAATTTGGCTGTAAATAATCTAACGAGTTGATATGCCATAAAACCAATGAATTAACATTTTAGAAGTACCATCATATTAATGGGTAGAAAGTAGACAATATTTTAGAAGTTGAAATTTGTTCTCATTCCAGTTTTTCAAATAAAAAATGTTGCAGTACCTTCAAGTTGTTAACCTTGTTTAATAAAAGTATTGTTTTTCACATTCCACTGTAAAAGATCATTCAAGATGAATATTGTTCTTAGATATTATTTCAAAAATGTTCTTTTTTTTGGATCTCTTGTTTTATATCATTTTTATATTTGTTTATTTTAATTCTTTCTTGTTTCTCTCATCTTTTCTCAGCATCATCATCTCATCTTTAAAACAAGGGAAATTACTCTTGTTGACTAACTTAATCTTTTTCATTGGTCAACTTTAAACGTTTACTGTTTTTGGTTAATATTTGAATATTTCATCTTCTGAAATTTTGTCAGAAAATAGTTTTTTTCCTTATATATTTAGATTTTCTATGTTTAAAAATGAAATTCACTTCTTTCAGAAATTTTTGATTTTTGAGAAATATTTACTTTAAAAGTAGTATTAAGATGGGCATTAAGTGGGGGGGGGGTTCAGTTTAGAATATATATTATGTATAATTGGACACTGTCTTTGTGTCCAATTTTATAACACCTGATAATATATATAGATATATAATCAAGACATGCTGATAGCACAGATTCCCTTGACTGTCTCTTGCCATCCGTCCCTATCAGCCATCACTGTACATAAGTCCTCTAGACGGCATCCTGTGTCCACAAATAGCTGATAAATGTAATTTTTTGCTGATTGGCCCAAACTAGTGTGTCCATGCATATGAGTCCATAGGAAAGCATTGTTTGAATTCATCCTTACTTTCCAAGCAGTGCTCAGCATTTGTTGTTCATCTTACTTGGATGTTGTGTGAGATTGGAGGTAAGTGGCCGTACAGCTGCTATTTTGTGGGGTGCTGCTTTCAGGATTTGTTGGAAACAGCATGTAGCATCCTTCTATAGTTCCCATTTAGCTTTTTCTCCTGGCATTTCATTTAAGTCTAAGTGATGCAACTATACAATAGTATTGACAAGCTACAGATTGGAAGAATTCCTGTTTTGATCTCTGTGATAAAATAAAACATTTATGCATGTGTTTGTATGTGTGTGTATATATATATATATAGATAGATAGATAGATTGATACTCCCCTACCCCCGTGGGGTTGAGTTCTCCGGCGAATGAAGTAATCGTGTTGCCGTATGTGTTTATTGCAAGTCTCTTCATACATATGAATTCAGGTCTCGGCAGCCGTTGAACGGATGTATGTAAACAATAGTAATTGGGATTCATAACCATTTAAAATTTACTTCGCAGTTAATGGCTCCTCGTGTCTGAAGGGTTAGCGGCTTGGCTTGGCGTTTGAGTCAACCAGGTTTTGATCCCGACTACGGGAAGCTAATATGTCTTGCCACACTGATGAGTTCTAATAGAACGAAACAGATCTGTCTGTGGATGACTATAGATATATATATTCAGTAGCATGGATGCTTATGCATGACCACTGGTTTAATGCTGTCTTTATATGACAATCGTCATCGTCATATAAAGATGGTATGAAACCAGTGGTGGCAAGTAAGCATCCTTGCTATTAAGTATATATAAAAACTAATATATGTCGTCATAGGAAATGAACATGGTGACACAAGTTCAAATCCTGGATGAGACTGATTGAATTTCACATAGCACTAATACCCTTGGGAAAGGTATGAATCCAACTATTCTCCCTCCAGCTATGGGTAAATAGTCGGACAGACTGGGTTCTTGAAAAACAATCTTTGGCATTCCTGTTGCCTAGAAATCTCTGGACTGAGATTTTAGCTATTTGCTCACATCACCCTTCACCTCGTCATTGCTTGAAAACTTTGTTACCTGCAAAACATCTTTGTGGGAGCCAGATCTGAACTAGACGGAGAATGTACCAGCTGTTATCAACCAAACTGACTGGGTCAACTGGAGTCTCTCCTGTTCGTGTTCTGGTGTCAACATTTTAGGAACCCAACAACAACTGACCTTAAAAAATGCAAGGTCATTCTGCACAACCTTGTGTACTGAACTTGCAGAAATTCACAGTTGTTCAAAAACGATCTCTATTGTACCTGTTCTGTGAGCTAAAATTGGCACATTAACTGAATCCACCATTTCAGATGTACTGGTCATTATGAGCATGCCTGTCTTCATTTTGAATTTGATTTTGACCTTCTTTAAAAAAAATTTAGCATGTGTTAGTCAAATTTTTTTTCCAAATGATTTGAAAAAATTTTGGGACTGACACATGCTTCTGTAAGTTTCATATGGTTTGCACCTCTCAGTCTCCAAAAATTTGATGACAGAATTCTTTTCAAACCTTATGCTCTCTGTTTAATTTACCACCATTTTGAACAGTCTCAAAACAAATGTTTTTGTTGTAGACCAATTCCCAACAATGCATTGTTTGCATATATGAAAAAAATCATTTTGCCTTTTTAAAAAAAAAAAATTCTTATTTTTTATCATTAAGGGTTTTCGGATTATTTTCTTCATCTTTATTGTTAATTCCACAACGTTTTGGCCGATAAGTCCTCCTGCCTTCTTCAGGTGATTGTTGAACTCAGGAACCTACACAGAACTTCGAACTATGTCCTTTATTGAATCCACGGGGGTCACCTGTTCTGATTCCATTAATCATAACTGGGTACAAGTGTTTCTTTTGTTACTTGCTTGCAGTCAGAATTGGACCTGCAACCTCCAGATGATTATCTCCTTGGGAGCTTAGGGAATAAATGCTTATAACCGTTATGTTATGTGTCCTGCTGGACACAGGCCAAAGGACATATCATTGTGAAAATAACAATAAAGATGACGACAATAGTCCGAAAACCCTTAATGATAAAAATCATCAAGCTTCATCTCAAAAATTCAGATAACTAATATCCAATGTGGAAATAACGATAAAGATGAAGACAATAGTCTGAAAACCCTTAATGATAAAAATCATCAAACTTCGTCTCAGAAATAAAGACAACTAATTCTCCTTATTTGTTGAATGACTGTTGTGTGTGTGTGTGTATATGTAATATAATGGCAGAGGGATTTCGGTTCATGCCTTTGAGTTTAGTTAGGCTGAGAACCTTTCGGCTCAGCACATGGGTTAGTTAGGTGCAACATTGAGGCAGGTGTTAACGTGGGCGCGCGCGGGAGGATGGAGGTGTCACTCAGAGATGTCACAACAGTCCCACACGAAAGTGGGTGACAGGGTGCGGGTGACATCATGCACCGGAAGCGCGCGGAGGTTGGTGAGATTTGAAGAAAGTTAGGAGAGTTGAAAACTAGACGCTGAACGCTGGGGCTCGCTGAGGCGAAACGAATTTGCGCGCTGTGGGTACCGCACGAGATAGGGTCCAAATGAATAAGACGGCATAGCGAGATTGTGTCTCTCCTCCTTATGTCAAAACCTTTAACTCAAAGTTAATAAAAAAGTTTCGTACCTGAACAAGAAGTCGTTATGTGTTTTCGAATTTCGAGATTCCTATGTTCTTTATATGTTCTATCGTTATGAATTTTATATGTCTATTTCGCACATGGCGTTAATTGTGGCTATGTAACATGTATATAAGATCCTGTTCTCAATGATTCTTTATCATATATTAAAATCCTTGCCGAAGATCATGTGTTTTGTTTTGTAGATTTTAAAACTGACTTAGATATGTTTTATTTTTATGTTCTCCCTCATCAGGTTTATTACTGATATGTTAGTCTTTATTATTCATGCCATGGATATGACACTTAACTTCCTTTGATAGCACATTACCCATTCACACCTCCTCAAAGGGGAAGACTCCCCAGTATGTCTAACATGCAAAGTACCTCTTACAGTCAAACACATTCTCATAAACTGTGACAGGTTCAGACAAATTCGCCCAAAACATTACCAAACAAACAATTTAAAGAACCTCTTCAAAAACTCCAGACCAGAGGAAATCTTAAACTTTCGAAAAGAAATCACCGTCTTCATTAAAATCTAGTCAAATATAATAAAACAACTAAAACTCATACCTTAAAACCTAAAACATGCATAAAAGACTAAAGCAATTTAACTCTTCGGGCATTAAATGACCCACAGAGGTTGATATGCTATTAAACAAAACTCAAACTCAAATTCATCTGATAATGAGGCTCTAGTTTTGGAGGTCTGGAGAGTGTGGAGTACCTCTTCATAGCCATTACTTCCAGCTTCACTCTGATCCATAGTGGTGGCATTTGTTTGGGTCCTATTTATGGGTCAAATCGATCTGTTTAAAAGTCTTATGTATTCAATAGGTTCGTGTGCCAAAAAAAAAAACTCTCCAGAAGAAATGACACAAAAAAATTCTCAAGTATGTATGTGATTCCCTAACCTCTATTCATTAAATAACTCTAGATGGGTTGATATTAGAGATGGGTGGCTTAACTGAAAAATCAACTGTTTTTGGTTTCATCTTACACCGCGAAACTGCTTTGAAAGTTTTTTATGAAACTGAAATTGTTCAGTTTTGTGCTATCACAACTGAGTGACCACATCCAAGGAAACACTGTTGAAAAAGACTTTTAGATTTTAATAAAATCAAATTTTATCAACATTCATATCATTGTAAGAGGAAAATATTGAACAAGAATTTGATAAAAACATTTAATTGACAAGTTTAAGGAAATAATTGAGAAATGTATTTGTTTGCAAAAGAAATGAAGAAAAAAATAAAAAGAAATACGACAGATAATGACACTTGGAAATCTTTCACATAGAATGTGTTCAAATAGAAAAAAAAGGATGTCTGAAATCTATTTGTTTCAGTTTTCAAAAAAATACTTTTTATGGTAAAATTAAGTTAATAACAAGTAAAAAAAATAGTTGCCAGTTTTGCTTTAAAGTTAAATTTTATCTTATTTAGAAAGATTTTATTTACTTTCCAGCCATATAGATATTTATAAGATTGGACTAGAAATTCATGAGAAATTGCGAGTTGAATGGACTAAGTTGCAAATTTATCAATCTCAAAAAGGAATCAGATATTAACTGGGAATGCTATTGTTACACTAGAAAATGAATGGTTTCTTTAGAAAGCAAAGATGCAAAATTAAAAACCGAAAAACCGAATGAAAATGGGGGGGGGAAGCAATACTAAAACATAAATTGCCAAACTGCCTAACTTTAGTTGATATGCTGTTAAAATCAATCAGTCTTCATTATTCTTAACATTATGCTTATTGATATCACAGAATCTTTTTTCCCTAACCCTAAACCAACTCAAATTCATACCAACCACTTATTTTGAACACTCTCAATATGGCAGTCATAAACATCTGACAGGCATAGAAATTCCTGGGTCTTGCTGTCTTACTGGCAGAATTTTTCAGAAACATCAGCATCAAATCCATGCATTCCAAAATTAATTTATTTTTTTCAAAATCTCAAGGGTTTTATTGAATTATGTGACCTTGGGATTGCATGAAGACTATTCTGTCTTTTTCTTTTTTTCTTGTTCTGTTAAACCCAATTATATGTATCATATTAATTGTCTTCTTTTTTTTTTTTTTTTTTAACAGCTGCGCTCAAGGCAATGGGATTTTATTTCTGAATCTGCAAAAGATCTTGTTAAAAAGATGCTGGAAGTGGATCCTGGTAAGAGAATTACCATTGATGAAGCCTTGAATCATCCCTGGATTAAGGTAGGCACTTACCATGATGTTTATGGATTTGAATAATCACAGCTCCTGCAATTGTTTTTTTTTTTTTTTTTTTTTTTTTTTTTTCATCTATTTATTGTTCACTATATATCATGACTTGAAAAAAAGATGTGATTATTTCACTTTTAATAGTCGTTCATCTCTCACTGCTTTTTATTCAATAAAATTTATGGGAAATAATGGTAGGCACGAACTAATTATCCTTCTTTTTTTTTAAATAAAAATCTGTGAATATGCTGGGTAGAATAAATTCTGAACAAGGTGAACCATTTGAGAGATGAAAGATTAGATTGTACACTCATCTTAATAAGATAAATTCTTTTTATTTTTTCTTGTAATCTCAGGTAAAATGCTTTCCAAATCACCTGGGGAACCACTCTGTCAACCAGGCCTCGAATATGCCACCTGCATTTCTTGCAGGTGGGTAAGATCCACCTCAAAAAGAGGTGTCCTAGAAGAAACGCTCATCTGGTGGTAAGGCTCCAGTTTGGTTTTCTGGAGAGTGTAAAGTCATTCTTTTGTTACTATTACTCCCAGATCCACTGACTCAGCATGGTAGTACCTGTTAGGGTCCCATCTAAAGGTCAAATAGAACTGTTTGAAAATTATCAGTATTGGATAGGAATAGTTAAAACTATATGACTCAGTATAACTTCTCATTGCTCTATGATTGGTGCCTAGATATACTTAGTTTGACACAAGGCCAGAAATATAGAGCATCCAGCAAGAACAATGGTCTGATAGTTACATTTATGCCTCATAAGGAGTTCTTATGCAGGATTTAGATTATTCATAAAAATATTGTCTCCTGAATTTTTTTTTTTTTTTTGTGCTGACAGTACAAGCCTAGAAGAATCAAATTCATTAAAGATAGTATTCTGAAATAATTTTTCTTCCTTATTTCAACACTATTACAAACTGCAGTTGTATTTGTTGAAAAATGTGACATTAAATGATAATACAGAAAAAAAATTGTGAAAAACTTTTAGTTCCAGTTATTTCACAAAAGATTGGTTTCAAGTCACAAATCAATAAAGATTACACAATCCCCTTCAGCATTAAATCCAAAAAGGGCAAAGTTTCAAATAGTAAAAGCTTAAAAGCAACATTAGTAAGCTGTCTTTTTCCTTGCTGGAAATGAAGCCTTAAATGGCCCACACATGATGTATTTTTAGCCTCTCACTGCTCTAAAATGTGGCATAAAGCCATTTTATTGTGAGATGCCACACATGAATCAAGATTCTTGTGTGGTCATTTTAAAAAATTGTTTGGCTCTATCAGCATTTCCCTTCAAGCAATTACCCCTGCTTATACTCTCTTCTAAATAAGAGGGCATATGCTTCCTGGTTGAGGAAGCCCCCTGGAACCAAGTTGTTATTTCTCCCCCGCATCCAATTTAAACACGAGTTCAGCTATTCTATAGTAATTTGAAAATTCATTTTTCCCTGAATGCAACATTGATGGCTATTTCAGATAGGAAGTTGTTTTATTGCTTGTATCCATCGTAATTTAACAGTATTTAACCTGGGATTGAGTGTAACTATTTGAATTTTTCTAAAATTTTATATCACTGTTAATTTTTTTTTTTTTTTTTTTGCCTATGGCTTTTGCTAAAGTTTTGAAATTTTTTTTTGGAAATTTGGTTTTGTTGATTGGAATGTGCAAAGCTTTATGAAATTTTTTTAATGACAAGTTTTGATTAGATATTAACTTTTTTTGCCAAAAATATTCCAAATATGTCGGTAAATCCTTGTTAACTTATGTACTTGGACTTATCACCTCATCTTGGTTACCATCGTCCTAAGATTTCAGCTGTTATATCATCCAATCATCATTTAGAACAATGGCCTAATGGATAAAATTTTTGATTAAAGTGTATTTAGTTGGATGGATTGATATGCCATTAAGATCAATAAGTCAATCAATCAATCAGATTGAATAAAGGGTTTGATTTGAAATTATGAGAAACCTGGATGGTACATTTGCGGAAAAGGGATGATAATGACAACCGAGATGAGGATACTTATCCATGTATATCTGGGAGTGATATATCCTGATTTCAGAAATACAGACAAACTTGTCAGTAAATAATTCAGAAAAAGTAAAAACTGAGGTGAGAGTATTTTCTGTAGCTGATATTTACCCACATATTCTGCATGTTATTTAAATATTTGTTTTGAAATGTTTTAACAAATTTGTTTTTAAAGCTGTTATCAAAGTTTACTTAACTTATAACTTTGCTAATTCACTGCACATCAGAAAATAAAATCATTATTTTTTTTCTAAAGAAAATTTTTATTTAGAGGAAATTTTCTTAGATATAAATATACAAAATAAATTTTCAGAATACTAAGGTGAGTCAAAAGTTTTGCAACATTTAGGTAACATGAAGCACAATTTATCATCTCTAGATACATTTGCCAAGGTTGTTAAGGTGACCAACTGTGAGTTGCTGATCTCGCCTGATACTCTCTAATTTTGCCTTTGTACCATGGAATACAGCCTCAGAATCTACGTTTTTTTTAGGCCCACCTGACCTAGCCTGATCATTAAGGTTTTTGTAATCTGAACAAAATTTCTTCAACCATCTACTTACTTGACTATGATCAACTGTGCCTTCACCTTTTATACAAATATCTTTTAGTTGCTTCTGCAACATTATGGCTCAGTTCCAACTCATAAATCATGAGTTACTGAATTAGACTTTGTTGCATGTTCATCTGTGCAGCTTTTAAATCTTACATGAAGTGAAGCACACCAACTACCATGATGCTAACAACCACAGTGTTTATCTATAAGTTTGCTTATACTGCAGCACTGACAAAACACATGTTTAGCTGAACATCATATTTATTGGAGAGCTAACAATAACCACAAACAAGGGAGATAACCATATATAACAAGATACCAGGTAAGATAACTCAAACTTTACCATTGCTGGTGTCTTCTTGTGAAGAATACAGTTCTATTTTAAAATTTTAAAAAGCTCATTGATGCAGCAAGTCTCTCTGAATGTCAGGCAATCTGTGATCTGTTTTCACTCCCTGATCCATTCATTTTGATTCTCCCTCTCATGCTGCCAGTCACTCACAAAATTTGATGACTTTAAAGTTTCTACTAGAGATCCATTGTCTGTTTTACAAAGGACAATGTGCAACCTGGATAATCTGAATATCTCTTGCAACATGGAAGCTATCAATACACAAGCACCAGCTGCCTCACTGAATACAAGAGTCTCTGAGACTTATGGACTCGTTGTTACCCTGTCAAGTTTTTTTGATGATTAGTATATAGGAGATATTCTATTTATTCTGTCACAAAGATGATAAAACCAGCCTATCAGGATCCATCCTCCAAGCTAGCATAGATGGCATCTGAATAACAAATATTCAAACCTGCAGGTTTTCCCAGTTGTAGAAAGGATATAGAACCTCTCTTTGATTTTAATTTTAGTTGTGACTTGTTGGCCTTAAAAAGTAACTTCAGTTTCAGATATTTTCCAGTATTGCTCATTCTACACACATCAAATGATGCATCAGGTCGGGTCTGAGTAGCTAACTACATCATTTGACCTATCAGTCTTTTCCTCTTGATTCAATTTGTGATTTTTTTTATGGACCTCCTTTTTTTATGTCTATTGGGAAGAAAGATGAAGCATATAGATCTTCATCTGTGGTAATTTCAGTTTTTGTTTGTTTATATCTAATGCCCAAAATTTGAAGGTTCCATTTTCATGTGTTCCAATTTTGGAATATTCTTTTTCTTCTGAGATCACATTCCGCCAAATATGAAATCAACATGCATTGCCAGAATGCTCATCAAGTTACCAGTTGAATCATTCCAAAGAAACCGTGCATTGTCATATGCACTCATTATTCCCTTTAGGTTAGTTAACTTATGGTTTACTCTCTTGTACCATGAACGAAGCACATCATTTGATCCAAAAATACGTCTTTTTAGCTTCCATACCTGTGACTCTGAACGTATATCAGGTGGTGGTCTAAGAAATTATCTCTCTTTTCAGCATATCACCCTGCAGAAATGCTGAGGTGAAATCAAGAGTCACCACCTGCTGATTCATAACAGAGGCTGTTAACATTACAAGATGCAGAGCTTCACAGTTGCATGCTGAAGAGTCTATTTTCAGGTTATGCAAGTCTTCTTTATAACCATGTGCACGGGCCTTCATTATCTTCTTATTGTCCTTGGATTTCTCTGTCACCCATCTTGTTGATATACATTTCTGACTCGTGCCAGACACACATTCATATACCTCATGAATTTCCATATTTTCTATATCTCTTTTCTTTGCATCAATCACATATTTTGCTTGTTCTTGTTCAGATGTGAGCAAAACTATATGTTCTTGACAACTTACTTTGTCTTTTACTTGAAGTAGTTGTCATCATTGATCAACATGATCCCAATTGATACAGATGGGGTTTTCATTTTCTGCTTCTGGTTTCATAATCAACCAATGGCTATATTTTCCATGAGTAGAGTGTTTGCCAGTAGCCTGGGAGACCAGGTTCAATCCCAGGTCAAGTCATACCAATCACCCAAAAAATAGTACTTGATGCCACCTTGCTTAACACTCAGCATTATAAGGTAATGATCAATGTTAAAATGAAGTAATCCAGGGAATGCAGAGGCACCCTCCCCTTCACCTCGGTGTAGTAGCTATTGAAAAGAGAGCCTTCAGGTAACCCTCAACTTAGGTCATCATCTACTACTTGGCTGTGTGCTCATAATCTCTTTTTTTTCACTCTTCACTTCCATTTGTTTTATATTTTGCAACTGTCTTTCTACATTGTTTTTCAATGTTATCTTTCAATTCCTCACTTTTGCCATTAGGACATTTATTATGTTGTCCTCCTTCTTCTTCTAAGACTTCATTTATCTCATTTGAAGAAATTTTATTTTCATCATATTCTTTGGACTTAGAAACTGTTTGTTTATCTTCATCAAGTGACATGTGACATGGATGAATCCTGTGAAATACACCTCCATATCTGATTAGTACACACTATCCTTTCTCACCCAATACTTTTGCAGGACCACAATCCTTTGTAGTTTTTTTTTTTTTGTATAATAGACACTGTCATAAATCCTTCATCTGCAAAAGTCCTTACATTAAATCTCTGGTACTCTCTGACTTTTCTGCTCGATTCAGCTTCCATGAAGTTTTTTTTTTTCACTGCATGTAGACCATTTAAATTTACTTTAACCTTGTCACTGATTGTTGCAATTTCCAATACAGGTTAAAACCAAGGGTGTATTGAACATTGGGCCCAAATACAAGATCATTTGGGTTATGTCCAGAATAATTCTGAAGTGCATTTTGGGTGCTAACAGCCCAAGCCAAAACTATTTCTGGTTCACATTTCTCATCTTCTAACATTTTTTCTAAACTGCAATGTTCCACAGTACCATTGTTGAATAGATTTTCTGCAGCTGTAGTACCTGTTTCAATATTCAACTTTTCATTCATCTGTCAGTAGACTTCATTATTAAATCCCCCCACCCATTGTCACTCAAAAACTGTTTAGAAGCTCCAAAATATGATATTCACATTAGAAATATGTTGTGAATAATTTCTGCAATCTTTTTGTTTTAATCATTTGGCAGCAGAGTACCTAGTGGATGTATCAATTAGGTTATATCAATGTTCCTTTAAATCTAGACATATAGAGTCATTAAACCTGCTTCCAAGAGCCAATTCTACAAGTGGTTGAAGAGGAGGTCTTTTAAGCCTCAGGCAAACTGAATAAGAATCCCAAACATTCTTGATCAGATCCAGAAACTCCTTATCATGAAATCAATTTTTCTTTTAATGCATGAGCAAATTGCCTATGTAGTTTCTCAGCCTTCCTTCCTTTTTCTATTCTAGAACATTTTTCTAAAGCCTCAAAATGTAACCCTATTTTTGGCAATTTTTCAGCCCCCAAAAGCATATCAGTCCATGTAAGACTATACTGTCCAGAAGTTGTTCTTTGCTATTTGATATATCTGCTTAAATTATGACAGGTGTCACTTAAAATTCAGTAGCATTCCAGCAATTTTCATTGATTTTTGACTTAGTATTCGGGGTAAATAATTTTTGAAGATGTCAACCTCAATATAAGTTCTGATATCTTGTAAGTAAAGTGGCATCCTTAGTCAAGGGTGATCTGAAGGCTCCTTTTTTAATAGCTACCACACTGAGTTGTTGGGGAGGGCACTACTCCATTCCTTGAATTGCTCCACTTTAACCTTGATCCTTACCTTATAATGCTGAGTGTTAAGCAAGGCGACATTAAGTACCATTTTTTGAGTCTTTGGTATGACTCGACCTGGGATTGAATCCCAGTCTCCCAGACCATTGGTAAACACTCTAGTCTTTAGGCCAATGTTCCACCCCATTTCCAAGACAAAATGTCATGTTAGACTTATAAGTTTAGTTTATTTAAGAATATTCAAGAATTCAAGATTGCCCTACCTTGCGTTTCCTCCACAAGATTGGACATTTTTATATTAGAATCATTTATTAATGTTCCATAAGATTAAATAAAGAAAAGTTTACCTGGTCTGATTCCATGTCAGTGTTAATATCATTTTTAGAGCAAAAACTAGTACTATCTTGGGTAAAATGCTTAGCCTAATTATATTTGAAACAGCCCATTGTCTTACCTTGTCTGTCTATGGGATTTGTTTTATTTCCTTGAAAAGTTTTTTGTTGCCAGCTACTTCAGTACAAATTGAAATTTACTGTTTCAACTTCCTCTTTAATAGTAGCAACAGTTGTCTATTCTGTTGATGAAATGCCAGAAAACACTTTCTTTAAAATATCTTTCATTGCTCTATATATTAAGTTAATGCATATCATCCTCATTCTTCTGATACATTTGTTTCATTTAAAACAAAAAAGACCTGAACTCCTTCTGGCAAGGTAATTCCAAATTTATGTAATTTTTTGAAACAACAATTTTTTACTGTACCAAAAAGTCATTTATATTCACTCTTTGCTGTGCTTTTGTAGGAATAGAAATCCTTGAATACCACGGATGCCTCAGTGTGTTTGTCATGTAAATAAAGTCTTGCTTTTCTATAATGACTCGTACCTCATCTATTCAGCCAGTATCCGTTATTGCCAAATTTTGAACACATTCGCATATGTTCTGAGGCAGTGACAAAAATACTGCTGGGCTCTGTTTTTCTTTTGGTAAATCCATGAATAGAGACCATATCTCTATATCTTTCTTCTATTTCACATACAACTCTTAATCTCACAAAATAGGTTGCTGTTTTGTAAAAGAAGCCATTTCTTTTTTTCAATCATAAGTTGAACAAGATTAATATCTGCTTCACAAAAGAAGACAATTTTCACTACCAATGTTAGTTTGTTAATACTACAACACATGCTTAGCTGAATACCATATTTATTGAAGAACTAATAACAACTATAGACTAGACACCCTTCCATAAAGAGCTTCTATGTTAGATAACTCAAACTTCAACAATACTTATCATGGCTTGAACTATTTCAGTCATACTGCGAACTGTACTAAAATATTAGCAAACTTTTGACTCACCCTAGTAAAATGAATAGTCATTTGTTTTCAACATTCTAAATTCAGTGAAAACTTAGAAGCAGAAATAGAAAACATGTTGAATGCATTTTATCAATAATCTGGGATGAATTTGTTTGGGTACAAAAATGACAGGTTTTATTTTGTTGTTAATTTGTTTTAATTTAATTCAGACAAAAAATATTTTGAAAATTCTCCAATAAAAGAGTCAAACATCAAACAAATTATTTTATGATTTTCTTTTTCTCAAATTGAGAATCTGTGAAATGTTCTCAAATAGCAACAGATATGAATTTCTTTTCTGTACCAGTCAGTTTTATTATACAAAGGTAGTTTCTTTGTGGTAAGAGCAGTCAAGAAGGCCATTTTAAATGTTGAGTCAATTACCATCATAGAAATTTCAAACATAGCTATTTACAACTAATGATACAATGGTGATATTTGCTATTTTATATACACACACACACACACACACACACACACACACACACACACACATAATCAGAATTTTGCTCTGCATAGTGTATTGAGCACTCTTACATTTATCTTAAGGGATTCTGTTGGTGTGTTTTCTTTTGACTAAGCATTGCTGTATTGGTTGATTATTCTCAAGCAGTACGACTGTTTTTAGTTTTTTCTTTCTTTTATGGGAATTTTTGTTTCTAAATATAAGTTAGTGTAATTTTTTTTTATTTACAAATTGTATCATTTGGATTTTTTCCTCATCCTCAGAATAATAAAATAGGTATAAAAACTATATATATATACACACACACACACACATATATATATATATATATATAATGATAAATAAAGAGTGTTCAATATCAGTGACAGTACATGTAAATCTAAATTACAAAGGTTGTTTAAGAAGTTCTAAGCTTCTCTTGATTTTATATTTGTCTTACACCTGTCACTTTCATGTGTGTCTCACCTGCACAGAAATTAACAGAAGTCTAAATTGCTATTTTTAATTTCATATGAAGTGGTAGTGTGTTGGCACAACAAAACGGTTCAGCTATGGCTCTTCTTTCTGGAGTGAGGCTTAGAACTTTTTAAATAACCTACTTAGGATTGCTAGATACAGTCAATGATGCTTGGTGACTGTCAGTTTCTCACCTATATGATCATGGGACCAAATGCTTATCATCATGATACTGATTGCACAGATTCCCTTCACTATCTCTCACCATCTGTTCCTATCAGCCGTTTTTTTTGGTAAATCCTGCAGATGGACTCTAGTATCCTCAAAAAACAGTTAACCAACACTGGTGTGTACATGTGTAGGAGTCTTTTTCAGCATTACCCTGCATATCTTACTCATCTTTCTTAGATGGGTGGTAAGTAACTGTACAGTTGTTGTTTTGTAGGGTGTTGTTCCCTTTTAAAATTTTCTTCAAGTGATTTTTCAAAATTCAGGTAGTGCAACCATACAATAGTACTGACATGGCTATTACTTGGATAAATTCCTGTTTTATTTTAGGAGGAGCTCCCCTGGCATAATGATGGAAGTGGTGGACTATGACCTCAAAATAAGCGGGTTCAAACTCCAGTTGCACTGATATGTTCACTTTTAGATTAATACCCTTGGAAAAAGGCATGAAGCCTCTTATCCCTCCAGCTATTGGTTAAATAGCACCACTACTGTCTTTCTGCAAGAATGGATTTTGCATTAGATATGCCATGACAGTTGATATGCCATTAAACAAATAAACCAAAATCATTTAATTTTATTTGAGCAATCAGACCAAATGCAACACACACACACACACACGCACATATATATATATATATATATATATATATATATATGAGAAAGAAAATGTTTCAAAAATTATAAGAACATGTTCTGCTAGAGCTGTTGAATCATCAAAATGAAATTGAATTTATTTCCAAAAACGAGTCTGCATTACAAGGGAATGAATCAGTACAATTTCTATAGTGTGTATGAATGATTTTTTTTTTTTTTTTTAAAGCTATATTTCCCTTTTCCTCACCAAATTCTTAAATGTGCAATAGGAAAAGACATCAACAAATGCTTAAACAAGAACTGACTTTGGCATTAAATAACCCAACAAAGATTGATTTGCCATGAAAGCAATTATCATAATTTTGACAGAACAACATATTTCTATTAAAAGAATATAATTTATGACAAGGATCCCTGTATCACCAACAGTCAATTCACGGCCAGATTTTCCCTTTTACAGTATATATGTTTCCTCGCCAAATTTGATTGTGGAATATCAAAACATAAACAACAACTAAATAAAATTGTCTGATCCTGTTAAGAATTATCTTTTAAAAAATAATAGAATAATGCATTCTTACACTTTAGATAAATTACCATTCTTTTTCTCTCTTGTAATGTGGTTCTGGTGATCAATTCATTTGCATTCTGTTGATGCGAAAACTTTACTGAAACATGTCAGTCCGACTTTCAAAACAATGTTTTTTCTTTCTACTTCTGTGGGCTTTCATTCAAAGTTTTCAGACAAAACAAAAACTGATTGGTCATCATCCCCTCACCCATGTACTTTTTGTTGGTGAGAGAAGGGCTCTAAGGTTTCTCCCTCAGTCTGGATTAACAATTTGTATAGTTGATTGGAAAAGTGGTGGATTATTAGATTATCCTTGAAGAGATAAATTAAGATGAGGAAACCATTGGAGCAAATAGTTGATCCGATCTTACTTTAATGTTGCAGCCCAGCACGTTAACCATTACGCCATGGGGACTCCTCCCCAGATCTGGTCTTAGTCTAACCAGAAAAGAATTGTTCACTTAAGTGACTTTAAAGATGATTTCCAAAATGTGACAGATTCTTTGCCAATAATGGTGGCAGAAACTGATGTAAAACTTTACTAGTAGTTGTCTAGGAAGGGTTTATCATCCAAGATTTTCTCTTAGAAATGCCAAATCTCTCACAGTCTGAGATTTAATAGATTTCATGTCAAGTTCTCTTACGATGAAAAGAGAAATCGGAATTAAATAGAAATCAGATTCACATCCTATACTCAATAAGACTTATGCACTTACTTGATAACACATGTACTTAGGCAGTCAGTTGATAATGCAAGCACTTGAACAGTCACTTGATGGCACATGGACTCATGCAGTCACTCAATAAAACGTGCACTCAAACAGTCACTTGAAAATTTATGCACTCAGGTAGTCATTTGATAACGTGTACAATATCTCATCTACGGAAAGTGATGTCAACATAAAAATAGAAAAAACATGGACTATTATTGACAGGTTAACAACTATATGAAAATATGATCTCTGATTAAATAAAATTCTTTTAAACTTTAGCTGTGTCATTACTACTGTATGGTTGCACCACTTTAACTCTAAACAAAGCACTTGGTAAAAAAGCTTCATGGGAAGTACGCATGGATGCTGTGTGCTGTTTTTAACGAATTCTGGAAGCAGCACCCCTCAAAATAGCAACTGTATGGTTGCTTACCTCCCATCTTACAAACCATCCCAGAAAGATGTGTAAGACATGTTGGACACTGCTAGAAAAATAAGGACAAACTCCTAAGTGACATCCAATGGACTCTTGCCTAGTTGTCTGTGACTGTAGAATACACCGACTGCTTCTCTGCAAAGGTGTAAACCCCGCTTCTTCAACGAGTGCCCTGGATTTGACACTAAACAATCTGATGGTGAGGCTTCAGTAATGCTGGACATTTGGGGAATGTGGAGTAACCCTTCATTGCCATTGCTTCTAAGTCCACTCAGGTCCGGAGTGGTAGCACCTGATAGGATCCTATCTATGGGTCAAATAGAACTAAACTGTCTACTTATACTAAACTGAATTGTTTGAAATAGAACTATTTTGACATTTAACTGTTTGTAAACAAAAACTGTACTTAAACTAAACTGAATTATTTAAAATAGAACTGTTTTGACATTTAACTGTTTGTAAACAAAAACTATACTTAAACTAAAATGAATTGTTTGAAACAGAACTGTTTTGACATTTAACTGTTTATAAACAAAAACTATACTTAAACTAAACTGAATTGTTTGAAATTTAATTCAGCATTAAATGACCCGAAAGGGGTTGATACGCCGTAAAACAAAACAACTAACCATTCAACAGACTCCTATACATGGACACACCAATGTTGGTCAACCAACAAAGACTTACATTCATCAGGTCTTCATGGACACTAGATATCGTCTAGAGGACTTACCAAGAGCGATGACTGATAGGGACAGATGATGAGAGAGCATCAAAGAAATCTGTGCTGCCAGTATGTTTTGATGATGTTACTTAAATTCATATAACTGCTTTAAAAACAAAATTGGGTATTAGATTACCTAACAAGGATTGACAAGCTACATAACTAATCAACTCGGTTGTTTTGGGGGTCGAGGTTAGTTTATTTTATTTTAGTGCTTTCTTTGGGTAGGTTAACTGTTGCTTTTTCCCCCCCTTGTAAAACGGTCTGATATCTTTTCTTATCAGCAACTAAATACAAGGGTCATACTATAAGGGGAACATTTGGTGGGGTGGATTTACAGAAATTTTTTTGTAAATGTAAATTCTGCATTTTTGGGAATTGGTTTATTGCAAAAACTATCTTAATCTTGAAAAAAATATTTGTTTTGAGGCTATTCAAAATGGTAGCAACTCAGATGCTCCAGGCTTGAACAGTGGTCTGTCATCAAATTATTGATGGTTGAAAAGAGCAAACCATGGAAAATTTACTGAAGAATGTGTGATGTGTGCGGAGAAGCAGGTTTTAGTCAAAAATTAATCCAAGATGTGGAAATACACTGACTCTCCAGTAAAGATCAAGTTCTGGGTGCAGCTGTCAGTAAAGAAGGTCATGCTGACAGTCTTGTGGGACATGAAAGGACCTATCACTATTGACTCCCTTGAAAAAGGTGCAACTGTAAATAGACCGTTCTATTGCTATTAGGTAATATTTCACTTTATTTGTTGAACAACTATCATATTTAGCTGAAGTTGCCTTGGTTCATGGAGTATCTGTTTTCCTTTATTGGGGTCTTTTTTAATAATTTCTGTTGTGCTTTTGAATATTAGCCAGTTTCTCATTAAAAAAAATTACTAGAATGTGCACCAATCAAAACATTTTTTTTGTTTCTTCAAGAATTAATTTCTGCAAACATTTCTTCACTTGCCTTTTTTTCTGATTTTTGCCATCATTTTCACTAATCACAGGTATCGACCATCAAGGTAAGACAACTCACGCATGCCTTATACCTTAGTTGATGCTTCTTGGGATAGTTTGTTTTTGTTTTGTTTTTTGTTTTCATTTTATTTTTTCTTCACTCACTCAATGTTAACCTTGTGTCTTTCCATTGACCTCTCTTTTTTGTGTTTAGTGTTGTTTAATCCCCCAACGGTTTTTTTGGCTGTGATACCAGAGGATATCTTACTACAAATGGCCATACATGCTTTGAACTTTTTCTTTTCTTGTCCTTTAGTTTGGTACAAGGTAAAAAATATGGAGTGCTCAGTGAAAATTTAATTCAGTACCAATGGTTTGTTAAACTAGCTCAATAATCATTACATTAACAGGAATACCGGAACCATTTCTTTCAGTTCAAACCCGTCTAAAAATTTTAATATCTTGCTTTTTAAATGTCTCCTCTCTGTTAAATGTGAGACTTATTTCTTGTACAAGCAATGTCCATTTTGTTGTCATTTACTAAGCTTACATTAGTTTGGCACTAGGCCAAAGTATTGAGCACTGAGGGAGAATTAACAATGGTCTGTTACCATTACATCAGCAGGAGTACCAGAACCATTTTTTTCATTGCTCAGTTAGCTGGGGCTGTGAAATACACCAACTGCATCTCTGCTGAGGAGTAAACCCCTCCTCCAATGAGTGTCCAGGACATGACACTAAACAATTTGATAGTGAGAATATGAAGTACTCCTTCATTGCCATCACTCCCAAGTTCACTCTGGCCCAGAGTAGTAGCATCTGATAGGGTCCTATCTATGGGTAAAATAGAACTTAACTGTAGTTTCGAGAGTTTACTGTTTTTGCATTTAAACTGCATATTTATGCTAATCTGAACTGTTTTGACATTTAAATTGTGTACTTAGGCTAAATTGAATTGCTTGAAATAGAACTGTTTTTGACATTGAAACTGTACTTATGCTAAACTGAATTGTTTGAATTAGAACTGTATGACTAAACTGAATAGGTTGAAATAGAAATGTTTTTGACAATTAAACTGTGTACTCATGCTAAACTGAATGATTTGAAAAAGAACTGACTATTTGCATAAAAATGAATTTGGCATTGAATGACCTACAAAGATTGATATACCATAAAACCCAACTAACCAACCATTTCTTTCATTTTGAAACAATCAAAAATTTTGATTTAAAGAAAAAAAAATCTCCAAATCAAATGTGAGGTGTATTTTTCTGTTTACATTTCTAGTTGGAGTGATGGGTACTTAAAGTTGGCGTGTATAAATGTTAACCACTCCAATTAAAAAATGACCTCATGTCACATCCTATAACCATGGGGTTGTGTAAATACAAACATTTATTTAACTAGCCAAAACACAGTTCAATGTTTGTTGCTTAAAATTTCAATCTTTTTTCAGATTAGGCTTGTGTAGAAACTAAATTCTTAACCTTGACTACCCAGAATATCAGTTAGTTATTGGTTTGGTTGTTTGGGTTTTATGGCATATCAACCTTTGTAGGTTATTTAATGCCAAATCCATTTTTATACAAATAAACAGTTCTATTTCAAACAGTTCAGTTTAGCATTAGTACACTGTTCAATTGTCAAAAACATTTCTATTTCAAGCTATTCAGTTTAGTCAAACAGTTCATATTCAAACAATTTTTTGTTTACTCACAGTTAGGTATCAAAACAGTTCTATTTCAAACAATTCAGTTTAACATAGTAGTTTCAATGTCAAAAACAGTTTTATTTCAAGCAATTTAGTTTAGCATAAGTACACAGTTTAGTTATATTTGGCCCATAGATAGGGCCCTATCAAGTGCTACCACTCCAGGTCAGAGCGGACCTGGAAATGATGGCAGTGAAGGGGTACTCCACATTCCCCAAAGCTCCAACAATACTGGAACATCCCCATCAGATTGTTTGGTGTCATATCAGGACACTCATTGAGGGGTCTTACCCCTCAGCAGAGAATCAGTCGGTGTATTCTACAGCCCCAGCTCACTGGGTAATTATTTTAATGGTTTTGTGGCATATTGAACATTGTCTCAGACACGCATCCGTCTCTAACACAGTTGGATACACCAATGTGTCACCTCGTATTATTATAAAGAAAAAGAAAACAAAATATGGTTGACATTATACAAGGGTTTAAATATCCAAAGTAGCAGTAAATGGGTTAATAAACTGAATTTTATTCATCATAATAAAGCATGAATCATTTTATACAGAGTGCAGTGGGTAAATTGTTACCATTTTGAATTATCAATTTTATGCATGTGCTTTATTTGTTTCAGGTCTTGTTTATTGTACAGCAAACTATAGTCCCTTGGGCATATTTACCAACCTCTCCGCTCGGGCAGGATATGACACAAGGTCAATTTTTAAGCGGAGTTTAACAGGTTTTGAATTCAGAGTTTTCCTTCTACTAGACTAGTTGCCTCACCAAGGCTGAAGAATCAGTCTGCCCTACTATTTACCCATAGCTAGAGGGAGAATAATTGGATTCATACCTTTCCCAAGGGTATTAGTGTTATGTAAAATGCAATCAGTCTGGTCCAGGATTTGAACTTGTATCGCCATGTCCAATTCCTACGACGGTAACCATTTCACCATGGGCACCTCCCACTGTCTGTAAGGAAAGCAGCATAATGATCCAATTTACTCCCCTCAGAAACTTGGAAACAGCAATCTGTATTGCTGGCATTCATGCCAGAAGCACCAATACAAATATTTCAGAATTTTTGGATGTTAAACTGGAAACAGTACAGAATATTCAAAAAGATTTGGATGAGTCCAATGGTGATTATGTAGGTAGGACAGGTTGGATGATTTACTCTGATTATTCTGATAAGAAATGAACTCCTGAATTTGTTGGTGAGATCCAGGCCATAATTGACAATGATCCCAGTAAGTCAATCAAGTTCATAACCTGGGACATTCAAGTATCTGAGTGTTGTATTGTATATTTCGCGTATACAAATATACACGGTAACATCATCATCATCATCATCATATCGCGCTGGTAGCACGGATATCCCTGACCCTCTCTCGCCACTCCTCCCTATCGTTCATCGCCCAAGGCAGGTCTTTAGGACAACATCCCGTATCCTCACATAGCTGCTGAATGTATGTTCGTGCTGGTCGTCCTGCTTTTGCACGGCCATGTTTGGGGGTCCATAAGAGTACATCTCTTATGAGTTCATCCCTGCTTCTCCAGCAGTGTCACGGGAACATAATCAACTGTAATGATAACTTTAACAAATGAACGAACACACTTCTTTATAAAAATATATCTCTCACACTTTATTCTTGAAAGGGTGATGTTTGTTGTGTGTGAGAGATGAGTTGGAGACAGAGGACGAACTGCTATATTGACCCCAAGTTCTTCTTCGACCATAGCAGCATTTCTTTCTCATCTTGGCTTGGGTTGCTCAACCATGGGTCACTGAGGGCCGCAAAGCCCTCAGTCTGCAAGCTGGTTCTCACGCTGGCATCCTGACTCCAACTGACTCAAACCGTCCGAGCACCTCGTTATATTATTTTATAACGTCCACACGCTTCCGCTGTTCTTTCACTTATTTACACAGGTGCATCTCTTGATTGACGGCTCGGTCGAGGGTCAATATATAACATGAGTTCATCAACTAGGGAGAGCATGAAGACATTCAGTACTTCTCAAACAAGATGAGAAAAGACCAGTTTTTTTTATCACAGACTATGAAGGACTAGAAGAAAGACCATACTGAAAAGCTTTTGAATAAACTCCAGCATCAATTCTGACTAAACATGCTTTGCTTTTTCTTCAGATGAGAAAAATTTCTGCCATGATCAGATAGGGGACTCACAGAACAACCAATAGTTTGCTCTATTCCTTGAAGATGTACTGATATTGATGAAAAGCAAACAGCTATTTCACATCATGGTGTTTGGAGTAATCACTAGCAATAGTGATATTCTGCCTCTATTTATCTTTCCAAATAGCTGCATGCTTGACCCAAAGGCCTACATCAAGTGCCTGGAGAAGTTAGTGTTGCCCTGGATGAGCTGGGTGGCTCCTGGAAGAACCTACATCTAACAACAGGACCCTACCATGCCACACAAGCAGAAGAAACACTAAAGGTGAACTGAAGGCAAGGATAACATCAGCATTTATCAATTTAAACCAGGAGACTGTAAGAAGAGCTTCCAGGAGATTCCAAAGTTGTCTGGAGGTTGAAGCCAATTGCAATTTCTTTGAATAAATTTAATCTATATTATTTCAAGATATTTTCATGTAATTTTAATAAATCTATATGATAAAGAGAGCTGTCAGTATTGTTTTTTTTTTTTTAGTTTTTGTGTAATTTAAATGACAATTGACCCATCACACCCTTTACATTGTTTTTTTATAACTCTAACAAAAATATTGGTGACATTTCATAAGACTTCAAGGTAGCAGTGAATATGTTGACTAACATACACATATAGAATATTTTATAAAGGTTACCAAAACTAGAAGGAAGGAGTCCATGTGGCATAATGGCTGATTTGCTGGACTGTAACATCTTAGTGAGTGAGTTCAAATTCCAGTTGTGCTTAGACATTGACTTTTGGACTAATTACCTTTGGGGAAAATATGAATTTCCTTATACTACCAGCTATGAGTTAAATAGTATCACTACTGTCCTACAAGGATGGATTTGGCATTAAATAACCTTTGAACATTAATATACCATTAAACAAAGAAATCATACCAAACTAACTAGAAGAAAAAAGCTTTTAATTGGGTTCTAAGCTAATCTGTTAATAAAATGAGTGCTAAATCAACTCAACATTTACCTTATCTTGCTTCGGTTTACTCAAGATGAAAGAGTCAATGTGGATATGGAATAAAAGAAACATCCCATGGAACATTTCAAAATAAACACATCATAGCATCACCTGCTCGCAAATGCACAACAATATTCTAATTACACAAGCGAATTTGAAAATTTTTACATTTCGCCGTTAGACATTGATTTGTCAGGATGCTTTAATGGGGGCTCATGTCAGTGAGGGGGCTAATGTGCAAATAAAACTGTTGAGAGGAAGGCTCTGAAATGGTGCACATTCTCTCCTGATGACCCCAAAACAAGCATGGAGTCAAAACTGCTCGGTGGAAATAAGAATGGCTAAAGGAGCATTTTCTATCCGCTCACTTTTTGGTGAAGTTCTGTTACTTGATAAGTAACTTCCTTCTTCCTCATAATAAATGATGAAGTAGAGGTCCAAGTTCAGAAGTAAAAGGTGTGTCAGCAATGCACAGATTCCATAGTAATACTGTATATCCTCATTGGGCATTAACACAGGCCTTATGCTGTAGAAATTTGTTTGGCCATGGTTGGCTAACCAACATAGACAAATGCGCAAATCTTAGGCATAGTAAAATAAAATAACCATTGCTCTCCTCCTGATTCTCTTTCTCTCTCTATTCTTTACTCTCCCCAACTCTATTATTTCTGGCCTTTTTCTTTCCTCTTTTCTCTCTCTTCTCCTCTCACTCTTACTCTCTCCTCTCACTCTCTATCTTGCCTCTTGTCTCTCTCTTACTCTAATTGTCAATTTCCCAAAGATAAATTTTTGTTATTCTATTTGAAAATATATATATATATATATATATATATATATATATATATTGTTGGCAGTTTCAATAATCTGTCTTCTCATTCAATCATATTTTCTACCTATTGATTAAACTTCGATGTTAAATATTTAATTGATTATATCGATTGACTTTGTTCTGTGTTCAACTGTTTTTGTGCTTTTTATTTTTTTATTTTTTTGGTTTTCTTGCTTAATGGTACTTTTTTGTCGAGCATCTCTCATCACTTTTATTAATTGACTAGCAAGGTTATTTGATGTTGTCTTAGATAAGGGGTCCTAAATTTAAATATACAAAAGAGTCATTATATTCTGGAGCGAAAATAGAACAGACCAAAAATGTGCGTTGAATAAGATTCGTTTTTTTTTTTTCCCACTTATTATACTAAAATGCCATAGTAAAATGGAGACCTTTTATTCATCAAAATAAATATGTATGTGACACTAAATGCCTGGGTGTATCTTAACTTGTACAAAATCATAAATAATAGTAAGAATTTTTTGTTAATAATTATTTTGGATTAATTTTATTCATTAAAATCTGTTACTATGGATTAAGATTAAAATTTCAGTAGCCCAGTTGGCTGAGGCTGTAGAATACGCCAACTGCACCTCTTCAGAGGAGTATGACCCCGACCCCCACCAAAGATTGTCCTGCATATGACACTAAACAATCTGATGGTAAGGTTCCAGGGATGCTGGAGCTTTGGGGAATGCAGAATACCCCTTCATTGCCATTGCTCCCAGATTCACTCTGACCTGGAATGGTAGCCCCTGATAGGGTCCTATCTATGGGTTAAATAGAACTAAATTGCATACTTCTGCTAAACTGAATTATTTGAATTAGAACTGTTTGACTAAACTGAATAGCTTAAAATAGAAATGTTATTGACAATTAAACCATACTTACATTTAAACTGCATGCTTATGCTAAACTGAATTATTTGAAATGGAACTGTTTTTTAACACTGAAACTGTACTTACACTAAATTGAATTGTTTAATATAGAACTGTTTTGACATTTAACTGTGTGGAAACAAAATCTGTACTTATACTAAGCTGAATTAGAACTGCTTGACTAAACCGAATAGCTTGAAATAGAAATGTTTTTGACAATTAAACTGTACTTACATTAAACTGAATTGTTTGAAATAGAACTATTTTCATAAAAATGGATTTGGCAGTAAATAACCTACAAAGGTTGATACACCATAAAATCCAAACAACCAACCAACATAAAATTTCTGGCATTGTATTTTAATTTTTGTTATTTTTTCAATCTATATATATTTTTTTTAAAGACATCTCATAACCTATCATAAAAAGGTGATATTTTAGAATTCATTATTTTTTACAAACTATAACTAACTTAATCTCACTAGGTGCCATGATGAGAGGGGTTTGATCATATTTACCAACCCCTCCGTTCGGGCAGGATATGACACAAGGTCAATTTTTAAGCGGAGTTTAACAGGTTTGAATTCAGAGTTTTCCTTCTCCTAGACTAGTTGCCTCACCAAGGCTGAAGAACCTAGTCTGCCCTACTATTTACCCATAGCTGGAGGGAGAATAATTGGATTCCTACCTTTCCCATTGGTATTAGTGCGAAATGCAATCAGTCTTGAGCAGGATTTGAACTCAATGTCACCATGTCCATTTCCCACGGCGATAACCATTACACTACAGGCACCTCCAAATGAGAGGGTTTGATTTTTGAAAAAATGTTTTTGGTTTCAACATAAGAATTTTTACAAAATATAGAAAAGTTATTATCGATGGAATATTAAATCAAATGATAACACCAACACCAACGAATATCTGGCAATATTGAAACTGATTTAACAAATAAAGATCCGGATCTGTTTGGTCAGTGTAGAATTTTTTGTTAATAATAATTTTGGTTGAATTTCATTAATTGAAAATCCCTTTTCCATAGATTAGAATTAAAATTTCAGGCATTGTATTTGAATTCTACTTTTTCTGACCTAGTAGATTGGTCGGTATCGTTTTCCGTCTTTTTACATTTCCCTGGGTAATGTCTGTTATTTGACACTCATCTACTTTCTAAGTTATATATAATAGGTAGTACCATGGTACATGATACCAGCAGCAAGGAGTAATCCCTAACTTGACCTCCTCGAAAAAGCTGGTTCATGCCTTTCCTAAGGTCATTAGTGCAAATTAAATCTTCTTCAGGAAGTGTAAGAATACGTCATAGATTTTACCTCCAGATCTGAGCACTCCCAATGATTATAAAGAACAAGAACAAAACGTGTGCTGTTGTCTCCAGATTAATTAGACAAGAATGTTGCAAGCAATATTGAACAAGTCCTGGCAACAACACCCCACAAGGCACCAACTATACGGCCACCTGCCTCCCATCACAAAAACTATCCAAGTTAGATGAACCAGACATGCAGGTCACTGCTGGAGAAGCAGGGACGAGTTCATAAGTGATGTACTCCTATGGACCCCCACATATGGCCGGGCAAAAGCAGGACAACCAGCTCGAACATACATGCAGCAGCTATGTGAGGATACAGGGTGTGACACTGTGAAGACCTGCCGGAGGCGATGAACGATAGGGAGAAGTGGCGAGAGAGGGTCAGAGATATTTGTGCCTATGGCATGATATGATGATGATGATATTTTTGACAATAAAGAAAGGAGGTGTGACCAGAATTGGTTGAATTTTGAAGTAAAAACTATGGAGAGTTTTTATACTTCCTTGATCCTTATATACAATCCCTAATTTGGAAACAAGAAAGGTTAATTTTGATAAATTAATAAGATAATTCTTGTTGAGCACATTCAATAAAACTTGTTTGCTCTCACTCTCTCTGTGTATATATATATATATATATATATAGTCATCCACAGACAGATCTGTTTCATTCTATCAGAACTCATCTGTGTGGCTAGACATATTAGCTTCCCATAGCTGGGATCGAAACCCAGTTGACTCAAACGCCAATCCAATCTTCTAACCCTTCAGCCACAAGGAGCCCGTAGCAGCGAAGTAAATTTTAAACGGTTATGAATCACAATTACTATTGTTTACATACTTCTGTTTAACGGCTACCGAGACCTCAATTCATATATGAAGAGACTTGCAATAAACGCTAATGGCAACACGATTACTTCATTCGCCAGAGAACTCAACCTTACGGGGGTAGAGGAATATATATCTCTTACTTACTATATATATATATATATATATATATATTGTATGTAAGTAAAGTTGGCGACTGTAGTTGAGGGTGACCCGAAGGCTCCCTTTTTCAATAGCTACTACACTGAGATGTAGGGGTGGTGCTACTCCTTCTCCTTGGTTGTTCCACTTTACCCTTGATCCGTACCTTATATTGCTGAGTGTTAAGCAAGGTGGCATCAAGTAGCGTTTTTTAAGTCTTTGGTATGACTCAACCCAGGATTGATCCCCGGTCTCCCAGGCCATTGGCGAACACTCTACTCGTTAGGCCACTGGCCCAGTTTATATGTATATGTATATATATATATATATATATATATAAATTTATTCCTTTTTTAGGTTAATCCCTAACTTAATCTCTAAAACATAATATATTTATGCAAATTTTGTTTGGGTGGGTGGAGTTTTTAATCAATAAAGTGTAGTTTGCCCAACCCTCTTCAGTCACTTTTATCCTGATGATCTGGAAAGGTAAAACCCTGGTAGATTTCTTCTGACATAGTATATTTGTATATATATATGTATATATATATGCCTACAGAGTCAGAAAAAAATCAACCTAAATGTCACCTAACCAGATCATATATATATATATATATATATATATTATTCATTTATTTATTAGATTTTTTCATTTAACTTATTTTTTATACCAATTTTATTCTTTCTAGTGGTCTTTTAATCAATAAAATGTAGTTTTGGTCTGACCCTTCTTTAGTCAGAATCGTCCTGATGATACACTTAGGTGAAACCTTGGTAGATTTTTTCTGACTCTGTTGAATATACCGACTGCTTCTCTGCAGAGGGGTAAGACCCCGACAACAAGTGTCCTGGATATGACACTACTAAACCATCTGATGGTGAGACTCCAGTAATGCTGGAGCTTTAGGGAATGTGGAGTATCTTTTCATTGCGATTGCTCCCAGGTCCACTCTGGTAGCACCTGATAGGGTCTTATCTATGGGTTAAATAGAATTAAACCATGGTTTGAGTTTACTGATTTTGGCATTTAAACCGCATATTTATGCTAAATTGGATTGTTTAAAATTGAACTGTTTTGACATTTAAACTGCATACTTCAGCTGAATTGAATTGCTTGAAATAGATCTGTTTTGACATCTAAACTGTGTACTTATGCTGAACTGGATTATCTGACATAAAACTGTTTTGACAATAACTCTATGTATTGCCCAGTCGGCTGGGGCTGTAGAATACACCGACTGAACCTCTGCAGAGGAGTATGACCCCACCAATGAGTGTCCTGCATATGATACTAAACAATCTGATGGTGAGGTTCCAGTGATACTGGAGCTTTGGGAAATACAGAGTATCACTTCATTGCCATTGCTCCCAGGTCCATTCTGGCCCGGAATGGTAGCACCTGATAGGGACCTGTCTATGGGTTAAATATAATTAAACTGCATGTTTATGCTAAACTGAAAAGCTTGAAATAGAAATATTTTTGACAATTTAACTGTGTACTTATGCTAAACTGAACTACTTGAAATAGAAATGTTTTTAACATTGAAACTGTACTAGTACTAAACTGAATTTTTTATCATAGAACTGTTTTGACATTTAACTGTGTGTGGAGAAAATCTATACTTATACTAAACTGAATGATTTGGCTAAACTGAATAGCTTGAAATAGAAATGTTTTAACAATTAAACATTATACTCATGCTAGACTGAATTGTTTGAAATTGAACTATTTGTATAAAAATGGATTTGTCATTAAATAACCTACAAAGGTTGATATGCCATAAAACCCAACCAACCAACTTCTTTGTGGGACATAGAATACACCATATTCTCTGCAAAGGGGTAAAACTCCTTTAAAAATGTGTTCTGGGTATGATACGGAACTCCATCTGTTGTTGAGATTCCAGTTCTGAAGTTCTGGGGAATGTGGAGTACTCTTTCATTACCATTACTTCCAGGTCCACTCTGGCCCAGAGTAGTAGTATCTTTTAACTCCTATTAATGGGTCATATAGATCTATTTGGAAATTATTAGTATTGGATAGGAATACTTGATACCATAACTGTGTGCAAACAAATGATTATAGACAAATGAGTTACAATTAAAAAAACTGTTATGTTGCATCAAAAATTTAGTTATAATTATAAGCAAGCATTCAGCATTAAATAATCTATAGACAATTGATATCCCATTAAATAACAAACCAATATATATATATATGTGTGTGTGTGTGTGTGTGTGTGTGTGTGTATATATATATATATGTGTGTGTATGTGTGTTTGTATTTATATATGTGTGTGTGTGTGTTTGTATTTATATGTGTGTGTGTGTGTGTTTGTATTTATATATGTGTGTGTGTGTTTGTTTGTATGTATATATATATGTGTGTGTTTGTATTTGTATGTATATATATATATATGTGTATGTATGTGTGTGTGTGTGTGCATATATTTTCAAAGATGAGGAGTTTAGTTTTTTTTATTAGCCTCATCATGTTCCTGAGTAAGATGTTAAAACTGTGGATGATGGCTGTATAGAAATTGTCTGATATCTCTAATTATGTAACCTGAGGAGTCCACATGGTGTGGTGGCTAATGTGCTGGACTGCAACATCCTAAAAAACAAGTTCAAACCCCAGTCATACTATTATGTTCACTTTTGGACTATTACATTTGGGAAAAGTTTGAACTAACTTCTCTCTCCAGCTATTGTTTATACTGAACTATTGCTGTTCTATAAAGATGGCTTTGGTATTAAGTAACCTAAGAAGGTTGATATGCCATTAAATAAAAAAATAAAACAAACCCCAAGTACATGTACTTTCAACCTTCATTGATCATTGTTGAAGATCCTGATCTGTGTGGCTCAGTTGGCGTGGGGTGGGGGGGCTGTAGAATACACAGAGTGCCTCTCTGCAGAGGGTAACTCCCTTTCCCCAGTGAATGCCCTGATATGACATTAAATAATCTGAGATTTGGAGAATGTGGAGTACCCCTTCATTGCCATTGCTCCCAGATTCACTCTGGCCTGGAGTGGAAGCACCTGACAGGGTCCTACCTATGTGTCAAATAGAACGGTTTGACATCATTTAAACTCTGTGCAAACAAATGACTTATGCTTAATTGAATTGTGGGAAATAGAACTGTTTGATTATTTAACTGTGTGTAAAGAAATGACTGATGGTTAATTTAATTGTTAGTGATACATACCAATACTTAGAACCATTTAACTTTGTTGACATGCTAAACTGAATTATTGGAAATAGAACTGTTTCATCATATAACTATGTGTAAAAAATGATTGATATTTAATTGAATTGTTAGTGCTAAATAGCAATACTTGAAAGCATTAAACTGTGTGCAAACAAATGATTTAGAGTAAATAGAATTATTCGTGTGACATAGAAATAAGTAAAACCATGAAAAATGAGCTCAGGCTCTTTTAAAAATATTATCTTCAAAATTTATTTAGAAATCAAATATTCAATATATATGGATAAAAAGGATTTGTCATTAAATGACCTATAAGGGTTGACACGCCATAAAACCCAACCAAACCAAATCATATATATTTAATATATATGTATAAAAAGGATTTGGCATTAAATGACCTACAAGGGTTGATCTGCCATAATACCCAACCAAATTAAATCATGTATATTTAATATATAGGTATAAAAAGGATTTGGCATTAAATGACCTACAAGGGTTGACACGCCATAAAACCCAACCAAACCAAATCACATATATTTGATATATATGTATAAAAAGGATTTGGCATTAAATGACCTACAAGGGTTGATATGGAAATTTACTAAGCTTTTTGCTCAGATGTGGCACAAGGCCATATGAAAGGGGCACCCAATGAGACTCGAACCTACAAGGGTTGATATGCCATAAAACCCAACCAAACCAAATCACATATATTTGATATATATGTATAAAAAGGATTTGGCATTAAATGACCTACAAGGGTTGATATGGAAATTTACTAAGCTTTTTGCTCAGATGTGGCACAAGGCCATATGAAAGGGGCACCCAATGAGACTCGAACCTACAAGGGTTGATATGCCATAAAACCCAACCAAACTAAATCATGTATATTTAATATATATGTATAAAAAGGATTTGGCATTAAATGACCTACAAGGGTTGACATGCCATAAAACCCAACTAAACCAAATCACATATATTTAATATATATGTATAAAAAGGATTTGGCATTAAATGACCTACAAAGGTTGATATGCCATAAAACCCAACCAAACCTGATTTGTGATTTGTACACATCAACCACCCATCAATGGATTGTACATTCAAACCTGACCTAAACTGCCATGAATTTTCTCAACCAAAAAATTCATTGATCAAATGTAAAACATACTCTATTGCATCGCCATACTTACATCCTTGGGAATGAACAATAAAGATTGAAGATATATGCACTCTGGTTACAACATCAGAGATTTTGGACAAATGTTGAACAGCCTTTGCAAACTTTTGCTTGCCATCATGAAAAGGCCAATAAAACAACTCAACTTAAAATCTTTATCTTTTATAAATCTACTGCCTAAATACACGCACACACACACACACAATATATATATATATATATATATATATATATATATATAGTATTCTTTGGTCCAGTTAAACCGGAGTTGGGAGTAATTCCACTGTATCATTACATAAGGTTATTAATTAAAGTTTAAATCTAATTCAATATAAAATTTGTAATTCAGGTCAAAATGTAATTAAAAAATAAAAAATTTAAAAATTTTTTTTAAATAGATTTACTACATTTCTAACCGAAATTAAAATTTAAAACCGAAGTGGGCTTAATGAGGAGATAACTCTTCACCCCCCTCCCACTTTTCTGTGTCTATTCTAGTTTTTTTATCTAAAAGATCTGAAGAAGTCCTGTTAATTTTTTTCGTGTTTTTGGAAATTTCAAAAATGCGTAACAGGATAGAAATGAATTTATAATCCTATGTGACTGGTTTTGTTGTTTTCTTAAAGTATATATATATATATATATATATATATATATATATATTTAGTTAGTTAGTTAGTTTGTTAGTTAGGGTAACTGGAAGGCTTACTTTTCAATAGCTATTATGTCGAGGTGTAGGGTAGGGTACTGCTCTTTTCCCTGGGTTGCTCCACTTACTCTTGATCCGTACCTTATAATGAAGAGTATTAAGCAAGGAGGCATCAAGTAGAGTTTTTGACTCTTTGGTATGACTCAACCAGGGATTGGACTCTGGTCTCCTGGACCATTAGCAAACACTCTACCCACTACGCCAATGATATATATGAGAGAGAGAGGGAAATTGATTGACAACGTTATGCAAGAAGAAGAATTTAATATAAAAGAAAGTCAACATTATAAAGTTTCAATTCTGATGAGCCATCATCAGGACTAAGAAGGATGATATCTCATATTATCATAATCCTGATGATCATTCATTAGAATTGAAACATTATAACGTTGACTTTCTTTTATATTAAATTCTTCTTCTTGAATTACCTTGTTTATCCATTTTTATCTATATTGTCAGATTCACTTCCATTATTTACTTCCATATTTATGCAAATTTCATTGAACATAATAGACATTTTATGCCTACATATTCTCTTTTGGATCCGTTCGAATTCCCGTATTACTTTTATCGTATTCGGGAGGAACTGATTAAGGTATTGTCCATAATTGTATGTATCCCTAGTACTTTCTGCCCGACTTTGGGCCATCATCAGGGGAGAATCTGTTACAAAAGTGATGTAACTTTTGTTTTAGCAAATTACTACTGTGTAAGGACTATTTACAGAATTTACTATTTACAGAATTACATTTAAAAGCAAGCGCCATAATCTCCAACAGCAAAGACGTCCTTACACAGTAGTAATTGGCTAAAACGAAAGTTACATTACTTTTGTAACAGATTCTCCCCTGATGATGGCCCAAAGTCGGGCAGAAAGTACTAGGGATACATACAACTATGGACAATACCTTAATCAGTTACCCCCGAATACAATAAAAGTAATACGGGAATTCGAACGGATCCAAAAGAGAATATGTAGGCATAAAATGTCTATTATGTTCAATGAAATTTGCATTAACAAAGAAATGCTGCCTAAATATACATATTCCATATTTATATATATATATATATATATATATATATATATATATAGTAATGTAGCAAACGATTATCTGAACAGGTTTGGTTGAATATCATGGATTGTTTCTTTTTTAAAATCTTTAAGTGAAGGTGTTCAAGTCTTCTCCTGAGTCTTCTTATCTCTGGGTCAAGTTGGTAAAGAAAGAGCCCTATATTAACCCAAGTACTTTCGACCATTTCGCTGGTCATCTTCAGGGAGTTGTGTCTGATCATTTGTTGCTGTGAGTTTTATTTATATTTATTTGGAGTGAGTTTTGTTTTTATTCATAATAAATTATTGATGAACCAACCCCATCTATAATTTAAAAAAACAACAATCCAAATAAATATAAATAAAACTGCAGCAATAAACGATCTGACCCCAATGTTAAAGTAGGGCTCTTTCTTTACCAACTTGATTCTAACATCAGAAGACTCAGACAACTTCATTTGAAAATTTAAAAAAAGAATCAATCTGTGGTATTCAACCAAACCTGTTTATATATATACATATATATATATATATATATATATATATATATATATATAAATTCACCAAATGTATCGTTTGTCAATCTATCATTGTAGAAATCAAAGACAGTTATACCCACCAAATTTTCTATTGTTTTTCATGAAACCCTAGAGCCTATTTTTAAGCATTTTTGATTTTGAAAATTCCTCAAATTAATGTTGTAACATAAGATTTAATGCATAATGGATTTTTACTTTGTCCATTAGGTTAGCAAAACTGAATCTTTCCTTTTTTTGTCATTGTATAAAGCAGATATCTGGCTGGAAATTTTCCAAGCAGAAATCAAAGCAATGGCCTTTCTTCTTTGACTTTTCTGATTGCTGGAAAATCAAGATTTAAAAAAAAAGAGTTCTATTTAAATTTGTGGTATCAGCAATGGCCACTTGGGAGACATAAATGTAAAGTTTTCAACGATGTTTATTCTCACAAAAAATATAATTTCATTTTATAACTTAGTTTAAATAAGTGTGCAGGGATTAATTCATGGTTAGTTTATATAATGTCAAGATGAAATTATTGATTTTCTCATGTACTGCTTCATCAAGGTTTGATTCAATAAATACTTCGTTCAAATCTATGATGTCTGCCTGTGGTTAAAGATGCTACTTAAGTCTAACTAGCTTAAAAATCCTACCTGTGGGAAGGCGGGGTTCAGCTATATATATTATGTAATATGTATGTGATGATGTGCTATACTTAAAACCCAAAAATCTAGTAATATATTGATTGGGCTTTTGATGATGTCAGTATGTCCCGACAAATAGTTTGCCTTTAAAAAGGTATAGGGTGCTTTTGAACAATTGATATCATAATCTGATAACTTGACAAGTTCTTGTTCAAATGATCTCAAATTTTAACAATTTGTGTAAAAACAATTGAAAATTTTATGTTTAATGTTTAAACGCCTTTCCTTTTCCAATGAATGGCATTTCTATACCTGAAAGTTAAAAATCTTTAAACATAGAATTTTGTATTGTTTCTACTTGTTAAAATTCAAGATCATTTGAACTTGAATTAGTCAAATTATAAGATCACAAAATGATATCAGTTTTTTTTCTGAAACAACCTGTACATCTCAAATGATATCAAAGTTTTTTAAACCCCCTGTGTTTATCGGATATTCAGAAGTAATGAAAAAGAAAAAATATTTACCAAAAATTGAAAGAAAAAAAAAGGAAATAACAGTATACGAATAGGCTCTAAGAAATTTATCTACCCATATTTTTGTATCCAGAGAATCTTGCTTAAATGTACTTGGATGTTTCAGAAAAAATGATATCATTTCATACTCTAATAACTTGTGTAATTCTTCTTTAAAGGATCTCAGATTTTAACAGCATATTTAAAAACAATTTGTTTAATTTTTTTTCAAGTATGGAAATAACATTTGACTGGGAAAGAAAAAGGATTAAACATTAAATTTTGAGTGTTTCTACATGTGCTGTTTAAGATCATTTGAACAAGAATTGGATAAATTATTGAATTATGAAATGATATTGATTTTTCTGAAACACCCCATATATTGGAAAGATTTTTGATAATGTCTATATGTAAAATTTCACTATAAATGGTTTACTTTCGAAAATATATTTCTAGAGATCAGTTTAATTGAAATTCATGTTGCACATGCTTTTTTGTTTTCTTATAGAACTGCCTTACTAATGACATTTTTCCCTTTGCAAATTATCCACTGTGGAAATGCAATGGAATTAAATCAATTGTAGAATGACAAGATCTTCAGATGTCATTAGCCTTGAGGAGAAATACTCAAAATTTTTAACGATTCTAAATATTTGAAAGCTGAGTAAATATTGACAACTATACAAATGCTAAATAAAAGTTTTTAATGACTATTTTTTGTAAACATTTTGCCATTATTTTTGTTATATATTTGCATAAATTTATACTTTATTGGTAAAAAAAAAAGATGAATAAATGGAACAATGTTTTTTTTATTATTTCCACACTTTTGACAAAACTTTAATGGCTTAGACACACATCGGAAGCAATTATTTTCTTTGATTATTGTTTTCTAAGTTCCTTTAAAAGTCATAATTTTCTAAAAAGAAGATTCTCAGAAATACCAACAAATAGGAAATTTATTTAAATTTTCTTTTCCTTGATTTGATATCCTAATTTGTGAGTAGTCCTTTGCTCATGGCTTTTTAGCCGTTGTCTGAGAAAAATAATCACTTCATATGTGCATCAAAACTTCATTAAAATTTTTGCAACACCACCCTACATATATATACATATATGTAGGGTGGTGTTGAAAAATTCTCAGGCTACCAAGAAATCCTCTGTTGGCAGGGGTTAGATTATGCTGACTGTAACTCCTGAAGAGGCTAAGACCCTCTCCCCAACACAAAAAAATGGCTGTTTTGAATATTGCATTTGATGGTGAGGTTCCAGTTCTAGAGAGTGTAGAGTACTTCTTTTTTTACCATTACTCCCAGGTCCACCCTAACCTGGAGTGGTAGTACCTTTTTGGGTTCCTATTGGTCAAATAGATCTGTTTAAAAATTATTTGTATTTGATAGGTTTGTGTGCAAAGATACCCCCACCCCCCAAAAACCCCCCTCAAGTGACAGCTACATGAAAACTGTAAAGATGAATGTAGGATAAACAGGATTCCATAACTTTTAGGCTTAGAATAACCCAAGATGGGTTGACATGCCCTTTAAAATCAATCAATCAATCAGCCCACCAAGAAAAGAATGATTTAGATAAAAAAAGATTTATATTGAATCTTTTGGGTAAAACATGAAAGAAACTTGGGATAAGATTTGGAAAATGTGTTGAAATTAGAGATAGAGATATTGAATAGCATGTAGGGTTCATGGCCAAGAACTTTTGAGCACTCTTTTTTATGTCTACAAATGTATGAATGTGTGTGTGAAAACTGAATTGGATGATGAAATGAATCATTAATTTTAAATTGCGTTCAAATTGAATGTTATGCTTTCTAATCAACTAAAATTGCATCTTAATGCTTTTGTCAAAAATTATTTTTGTTGTCCTGTTGTTTATTTCATCTTTCAAAAAAAATTTTTTTCATGATTTATAGGGTTTTCTGCTTTTCTGTTTTCATTATGCCAACTTGTTAAAAATTTCAGTAACTTGCATGTTTTCTGCCTTTTTGCATTTAAAAAATTGTTGTTTTCTTTTTTTTAAAATCTTTTCTTGATTATCAAGTTTATCTTCAATTTGAATCATAATGCATTCATTTTTAGAGAAGCCTTTTAGTGATTATATGCTTTGTTTTTCCAAGATTTTTTTTTTCATTTAAAAGAAAAAAAAAAGAAAAGAAGCTTTTAAAATAAAAACATTGAAATTTTGTTAAAATTGAGATTGTTAAATGATGATCAAAAAGGCCTCTTGAGTTTATCCCCGAAAATTGCTGTTTGATTTCTTTTACACATTAAATGACATTCATAAAACATGGAAAATATATATTCTTAGCTTTCAATCCATGTTATTGTGGGAAGATGTGATATTAAATGACAATAGAGAGAATAAACTTGTAAAAAAAAGTTTTCTTTGCCAGAGTCTACTCACAAGTTGTTGATTGTTAATATGTTGAACTGACATCATAGCCAGTTAAAACCTCAGTCTCTCTCTTATGTTCACTTTTGGACTGATACTCTTGGGAAAGGTATAAACCCTTTTTATCCCTTCAGCTATTTGTTAAATAGTACCAAATAGTACTGTTCTTCTACTGGGATGGCTTTGGCATTAAATAACCCATAAAAGGTTGATATACCATTAAATCACAAAACTTAACCAAACTAATGAGTCAGATTTGTTTAAAAATTTTTAATATCCAATATGAATAATTGATACCATATAACTAAATTATTTGTTTAAAGAATAGATACTTGAAGCTATAATTGTTTATTATGGATTATTATTAGTTACTTGAAACCATATAACTGTGTGCGAGCAAATGATTATTATTCAATAGAAATAATTATTTGAAACCATATACTCCTACTGTTTTTCAATAAGGATGGCTCTGGAATTAAATAACTCGCAAAGGTTGATAGGCTGTTAAAACAAAGAAACTAAACAAATAATTGGTAACAAGTTCTGAGTCTCAATCTAGTTGAGCGATAATTCCAGAATCGGCAATTGGAGGGAATGTATTATATTGCCCACATGAGTCGAGCCTCTTTATTGTGATTAGAAGACTCATTTTATTCAGAATGCAACATCAATGTCTATTTATTTCAGACAGGAAATTTTTTTATGACCTATACTAAAAAAAAAAATAATACTGAAATCTTTTTTCAGTGTTTACTTCAAAATATGACATGAACATTGATTTTGATATTAAACAACCCAAGAATGGTTAACATGCTGTAAAACCAAATGACAATACCTCAAACCTACATTTCTATATAATTATAATACATATGATAATACGTAGATGTAATTATACTTATTTACATATCAATTTTTAAATACCCGAAATATATTTTTAATTCTGTATATATTAACTTATTAACATTATAGCAACCAAGGATGAAATTTCTTCTGTATTCAATATTTTGTTCTATATTTGTATTTAAAATTATATTTTTTTCTACTTTTAATGAAAAAAGACTGATTTCAGCATAAAATAATCCAACAAGAGTTGACATACCGTAAAACCCAACAGCCTAACCCTCTCTAGAAAAACATAAAATGTCCTCTTTAAAGAATTTTAAAAGTGCCACTGAAATTGCTTTTAATTTCTTGTACACATATTAAAAGCATATTTGTAAAACTTTGGAACTTTTTCTCAGCTTTCTAACTGTTATTTGTTGAAATCGTTCTGTCGATATTACATTAAAATATTCACTTGGGAGGAGAAAAATACAAAGGTAGAAAATAAAACTGCAACATCTTGTAAAATGAATTTGAAAGAAAATAAAACTGCAACATCTTGTAAGATAAATTTGAAACAAGATAAAACAGCAACATCTTGGAAGATAAATTTGAAATAAGATGAAACTGCAACATCTTGTAAAATGAATTTGAAATAAGATAAAACTGCAACCTCTTGGAAGATAAATTTGAATTTGAAATAAAATAAAACTGCAACAACTTGTAAGATAAATTTGTAATAAGATAAAATTGCTACATCTTGAAAGTTGATGCGGATTTCATTTTAGATACAGTGTATATCTACCCAACCCCTCTGCCATAAGCACCAATTTTTAAGTGTTTTTTAAATTTGTTAAATTAAGTTAAATTATATTAAGTGATTTATAAAAAAACTGAAATATAGATTTTTGGATTAGATGAGATAAGGGTTATCTGAATAGGTAAATATATCAGCTCTAATATATTAAGCTTTGTTTGGCCCAAGGACATAAGTATGGAGTGCCCGCTGAGTATTAGATTCCCTTTTCTGCAGCAGTGAACCTTTGAGATTAGCTTGTATATTGCACTTAATAAGGATTGAACTTATGAATAATTGCCCTGTAAGACTACAGTTGCAATGATAACCTATTTTTCAAGTTATGATATATACCCTGATACATTTTTCATGATTGAAGACTTATTTAAAGAAATACCTGAGGAATGTTTCCTGAATTTAAACGTGCCTGTTTCCTTTATTGTATAAAGAACAGAGATGAAAAGAGCTTGAGAGTGAGTTTCTGAGACTGTCATATCACGCCTTACCAATATGCCAATTCTCTAAAGGAGATTATTAAAATACAATGCATATCTTGATACATTTTTCATGACTGAAGACTTATGTAAAGAAATGCCTGAAGAATGTTTCCAAAGTTTAAAATGATAATAGGACATGGCAACACGAGTTCAAATCCTGAAAAAGGCTGATTACATTTTACATAGCTCTAATATCCTTCGGAAAGATATGGATCCAATTATTCTCCCTCTAGTTATGGGTAAATAGTTGATCAGACTAGTTTCTTTAGCCTTGATTTGGCAACCAATCCAGGAGAAGAAAAACCAGTTAAACTCCACCTAAAAATCAACCTTGTGTCACATCCTGCCCTTGTGAAGTGGTTGGTTTGTTTATGTTTGTATATATATATATATATATATATATATATTATTTTTTTTTGTGTGTGTGAAAAAATACCAACAAAATAAATTACAGAACAAAATTTTAAGAATTTTAAATTAGCTAAAAAATCATTTAGTAAATGCTATGTGTTTACAAGCAGAAAAATGTTTCTGAGAAATTGTTACATTTTGACTTGTTAACCATTGCATCTTTGTAAGCTATATATATATATATATATATATATATACCAAAGGAATATTGGTAATGCAGAAATATGACCCATATTTTAAACAGTCACCGGTGTTGTGCAAGTGAACTTAAGCAAGAAGTAATGGTAGCTCCATCAAGCTAATATCTTCCCATTATTTTTCAAATATGATTATTTAGGATCATGGTTTGGACTGGTGCACATTGTGCATTTGCTGTTAAAATATTTTTATTAAGATTGGTGAATGTGTAAATGCTACACAGAGCACTTCTTGTGCTCATTTCATATTACATTAGAATGATGCTGTCCTGGATAGAAAATTGACACTGCTATGGTTTCATAAAGAAATACCTGAGGAATGTTTCCCGAGTTTAAAATTGTTTTATGGAAGAGATCCGGTTTTCTGATTTGGATTCTATACAGTCCAAGTCTTAATGCTATAGTGGAAAATTGACGGACAGATAAACTTTTAAGTCAGGTTATGATTGAATTAAAGATCTTAAGCTTCATTTTTCCAACGCTTGAGAGAGGTAACCCTGTGTTGTATAGTGACCTCCAACCCGGCCGGGCTGTCAAAATAAGAAATGCACCTGTGTAAATAATAGGTGCATCCAGTCAAGGAATATCAGAATATTTGTGATGCCCACAAGAAGAAGGTGGGCTTTGAACTATTATATAACTTGGTGCACAGGAAGTTCAATGAGTAGGAAATAAGATGCGGTAGAGAAAACCAGTACCCAGCAGTGTGGGCCCCCAGGCCCCCGGTTGAGCAGCCCAGGAGAACAGGAAAGAAACGCTGTTATGGTCAATAGAGTGGGGGTCAATATTTTGCAGTTCTGTTCAGTCTCCAGCTTCCTCTCACAGTAAAACCTTGAGAGTAACCCTTTTCGAACCCTTTCAAATAAAGTGAGCGGTGTATTTTTCTAAAGAACTGTGTCACTCATCTTTATTGTGTTGTCGTTATGATTCTGCATGTATATGTGTCTAGTTGCATATGTATTATGTGGCTATACAACACCTGAATATTCAATAATAGTGTGCATTATTACTGATGGCACTGTTTCTTTTACTTAAAACTGCATCAAGCAAATTTTCATCTGCCTTCCTATGATCTCGGACAGAAGGTTTCTTGTTAGTGCTGAAAGAAACATGTTTCTGCAAGACCAAATTAGAAAGTCTTGGGCAATAAATTTCAATATCAAAAATATTTATGCAGTTATTTATCATCATTATTATAGCATTTTTTCATCCTCTGATTCAGCATTCCCTTATTGGCAAAACTTAGAATATGCTGAGTGTATCTCCTGCAGAAGGGTAAGACACCCCTCCCCCTCTCCAAAAAGAGGGTGTCTTAAGTACAACACTAAACTGCATCTGATGGCGTGGCTTCAGTTCTAGAGAGGTAGGGAATGTGATGTACCTCTTCATTGCCATTACTCCCAGGTCCACTCTGACTGTGAGTGGTTGTATCTGTGAGGGTCCCCTCTATAGTTATGTTTAAAGATCATTATTAGATAGAGATACTTAAAGCCATATAATGGTAACTTGTATTAAGAATAGTTAAGAAGTGTCTCTGTTGTGTAGTGGCTGAAGTTCTGAACTGTTGTTGTATAGCCACATACATATACAAATATATGTGGAACATAATCAAACATAATATACGAACTTCAATGAACGAACGAACACACTTCTTTATAAAAATATAATCTCTCACACTTTATTCTTGAAAGGGTGATGTTGGTTGTGTGTGAGTGATGAGTTGGAGATGGGCACAGACTGCTATATTGACCCAAAATTTTTCTTTGCCCATAGCAGCACTTCTTTCTCATCTTGGCTAGGGTTGCTCAACCATGGGTCACTGAGGGCCCAAATCCCTCTGTCTGCCGCTGGCTCTCACTTCGGCATCTTCTCTCCAACTGACTCGAACCGCCTCAGGCAGCTGGTTATATCATTGTCTCACGCTCACCTGCTTCCGCTGTTCTTCCACTTATTTACACAGGTGCATCTCTTGATTGACGGCTCGGTCAAGGGTCAATATATAATACTGTGACACTAAAGTAAGTGAGTTCAAACTCTAGTCATGCTATCTTGTTCACTTTTGGACTAATACCCTTGGGAAAGGCATGAACCCTCTTAATCCTTCAGCTATGGGTTAAATAGTACCACTATTGTTCATTTACAATGCTGGTTTTGGCATTAAATGACCTACAAAGGTTGATATGCCTTTAAAAACACCAAACCAAGGAATAATTACTTGAAGCTATAATTGTTTACTAAGAATTATTATTAAGAACTTGAAACCGTATAATTGTGTGCAAACAAATGACAATGACTAAATAGAAATAATTACTTGAAACCATATGATTATTACAATTAGATTCTTGAATCCATTCATCTATGCAAATTATTAGTATTAGATAGGAATACTTGATATCATTTAACTGTGTGCAAAAAAACTCTTAAGAAACAACTATACAAAAAATGTAAATGTACAAAGAATGCAATTCCCTCATCTCTTGGATGGATTGACCTTGCATTAAAATCAATCTTTTATAGCAAGTTGGGTGCCCTGGATTATCTCCATTTAGAGCAAGGTTGTTTTTGTTTGTTTGTTTTTTTTAAGTATATTTCTCTTTTTAAATCTAGTTTTCAAATTCCAGTCTGTTTTCTAGATAACTTTATAACAAGAGGGCACGTGCGATCCTATCACTATTTTTTTTCCAACTCCTATCACAGCTACAAGACAAGGGACATAACTACGTATCTTCCGCTATCAGGTTAGATAACTCAGATTTCAACACAGTCAAGCTTTTATATGCTTTCTGGTGATATCAAGTAAACAGTTTGTTTTATACAAGAATCTAGTCAAATTTTGTAGTCAATAAATTCCTCAAATATCTAAATTTGGGTAGCTGGGTATCTAGGTTATTTGCATAAATTTACCTTTTCTTTCATTTTTGTTTCATACTGTTTTTCTTTGAAATGATTTTAAGAATTTTTAGAATTTGAAGTCATTGCTTATATTTTATTTTGTTGTTTGTTTGCTAATTATATTGTATTTTGTGTGTCCAATAAATTCATTGTGGGATAAATCTATCGTGACTTTATATACAATTTAATCATTGCTTTTAATGATTTGATAAAAAGAGCTAAAGGTTTAGGGTAAGTATATATTATAAGAACAATTTATCTAATTTGATGAAATTACCAGTAATATATTTACTACAATGAATTTACTTAGAATCTTTATTTTGTTGTTTAACTGCTATAATATTTTTCTCTTTTTGATTTTCTGATTTTTTTTTTATTTTGTCTTTTTTTTGTTGCTATTTTTAATATGTTTATTCCTTTTCATCTATTCTATATGAAATATTGTCAGCCATTATTATTAATTACAATTTTGACCAGTAGCTTTTAATGAATAGGTTTATAGGTTAGATTTGGTTTTGACATATGCAAACCAATAGTTCTTTGTTGGTAGAGCAGCTAGTGTGATTACCCAAACTTTCCAATTCAAAAAAAAAAAAGAAAAAGTTTCTAACTAAGAGTTCATCCCTTATTATTTCCAATCAGTGCTTTTTCCTATGATAGCATAGAATAATAGAATATCATATGATATCATATTCTATGACATGATATCTTCATAGAATGATGATTTGAGTGAACTGGAATTTTAAAAAAAAACATTTAAAGATGAAAGAAGAAGAAGAAGAATCAAAATTGATAATGTTAATTCCTATTTCTTTCTTTTTTTCTTTTTCAGTTTGTCTTCTTCAATTTCGTAAAATTGACTTTTTGTTTTGTTATAGAAATACAAGTACAATGTCACTCATAAATAAGTACACAGCTAACAACTTTAAGAACTATATATTAAGTAAATTTTGTTCTAAACCAAAAATATCACAATTCTATTATTTCTAGAGGAAAATTATACAACAAAAAACGAATATTATTTGGTATTGTTTATTACCAAACTACAATGAAACTCTGTAACCAAAAATAAAATGGCATAACTATACTAAAATGCTGCATACTGTTTTGTACGAATCCTGAAAGCAGTAACTGTAAGGCCACTTACCTCCCATCTTGCAAACCATCTGAGTAAGACTAGCAAGACATGCTGGGCAATGCTGGGGAAGTTAGAACAGCCTCATAAATGGCATTTGGCATTATGGACTCCTACTTACGGATGCATCAGAATTGGCCAACCAGTAAAAGCTTATATTCATCAGCTGGATGCTGGTACTGAATGTTGTCTACAGGATTTGCCATGAGAGATGATCAATACAGGGTTGTGCTGAGAGAGAGAGAGCCAAAGGAATCAGTGCTGTCGGTACTCCTTGATGATAATATATGTAAATAAGGGAAAAAATAAAAAAGAATCAGATGATGTATATTTTGTATATGATAATGGGCTGACATTTTTTTTTTTTATAACCATGTTCATTGTGATAAATTACAGATGTTAGAACACTTCATCCAAAAAATATTTTGCTACATTGAACAAAGTGTTCACAACGTTGGTGTTTTATTATATTTACCACCCCCTCTGCTCGGGCAGGATATGACACAAGGTTTTAAGCAAAGTTTAACAGGTTTGAATTCAGAGTTTTCCTTCTCCTAGACTAGTTGCCTTACCAAGGCTGAAGAACCTAGTCTGTCCTACTATTTACCCATAGCTGGAGGGAGAATAATTGGATTCATACCTTTCCCAAGGGTATTAGTGCTATGTGAAATGCAATCAGTCTCATCCAGGATTTGAACTCGTGTCACCATGTCCATTTCCAACGTCGATGTTTTATGTTTCATTCAGGGGATAATTTTGTCCAACTCTTAAGATCTCTTCACTCTCATATAATGTTAGATACTGAGTATGGAATATTAACACAATATTTAAAATACTGACTCGGAATGCTACACTGCACACCTCTATCAGACTGATTTCTATATTTACTATTTCAAGTCATGTGACACCAGTAGCATAATCCATTTCAACAGTAGTGTTTATTGCCTGGAGATCCATGTTCAACCCATACGGGTTGGTACCAGCACATTCTTCAACATAGCATGGTGATAGAGCACATGTCGGCCTAAGTTTTGATAGCACAGACACAGTCAACAGCTACTTGATGGTTGTTATTTTCTCTCTTATTTGATCATCAGACCAGGAGGCTCCTGTGTGATGGGTATCCCTTTAGATACTGTGTAGGGCATGATGGGAAGAGTGATCTAGTTTATGATGTATAGGATTTACACTCTTATAGTTTTAAACAATCAGCAAGGAACACATGAAGACTCACTTGTCAAAATAAATAGTTTCGGGAGCCTAATTAGACATGTGCTTGTGTTTTCAACTATCTCCATGCATTCTGAATTTGTCCCGTACAAAAATAAATTTTGTGTTTGAAGCTAATCATGTGATAAGGGAACCCACGTATATTTCACGCTCTCTCTCTCTCTCTCTCTCTCTCTCTCTCTCAGAGATTTCACCATGTACAGTTTCAGATAATCGCATGGGGAAACTTACTGCTATAAAGAGCAGAAAAGTTCTGATGGAATTAATACATTTGTTATCCTTCAATATATTAAACTTTCCACGGACATCAGCCTAACCTCTCACATACAGATACACACATTCATTTCACATAGCACTAATACCCTTGGGAAAGGTATGAATCCAATTATTCTCCCTCCAGCTATGTAGGGCAGACTGGGTTCTTCAGCCCTGGTGAGGCAACTAGTCTAGGAGAAGGAAAACTCTGAATTCAAACCTGTTAAACTCCACTTAAAAATTGACCTTGTGTCATATCCTGCTCGAGTGGAGGGGTTGGTAAATATGGATACGCACATTCATCCAGTAGGCAGATGCATACTTCGCTGCTATGTACTTTTTAGTTCTTACTTATACATCAACACACACTTAAAAATTGACCTTGTGTCACGTCCTGCCCATACAGAGGGGTTGGTAAGTACACACACATAGATATATATATAATTAGGACTTGTTACTTTTTAACCTCCTGTCCTAATGATGAACACACGTAAACCCTGATAAGTTTAAACAACACACTTACATTTGCCTAATATTGTATTATACACACCCATATGTGAAAAATAGAAAGGGGATGTGTTTATTTTTAGATTTGTGAATATTCACATTTTTGGTCCGTGTCAATGCTGGAGAGTTTGGTAATCAATAATACCTAGCTGATATGTAAGAAGAATGTGCCGATACTGACCCGTGTGGTGGAACACGGATCTCCAGGCAACAAACACAAAAGTTGAAATGGATTGTGCTCCTGGGTTGGGGTCACATGACTCGGAATAATGAATATATAACTTATCATATTTACCAACCCCTCCGCTTGGGCAGGATATGACACAAGGTCAATTTCTAAGCAGAGTTTAACAGGTTTGAATTCAGAGTTTTCCTTCTCCTAGACTAGTTGCCTCACCAAGGCTGAAGAACCCAATCTATCCTACTATTTACCCATAGCTGGAAGGAGAATAATTGGATTCATACCTTTCCCAAGGATATTAGTGCTATGTGAAATGCTATCAGTCTCGTCCAAGATTTGAACTCGTGTCGCTGTGTCCATTTCCTACGACGATAACCATTACACCACAGGCACCTCCTAAATATGAATATATAACTTATATAAACAGAAATCTGGAATGTGGTGTAGCACTCTGTAGCATTGTGACCAGTGCAGGATTTCGTATGCAGTCATTACTTGATTCAGTACTTTGGCATTATGCGAGAGTGAAAACATTATAAAGACTTAGTGAAGATTATGCTTGGAATGAAACATTATAAGACTAATAATGCCTAGTTTGATTGTATCAGGTTGGCATTAGTATAATGTTCAATTTTAGAGTATATATTGTATATGTTTACCCAAGCGCTCCACACAGGCAGGGTACTACACAAGGTCAATTCTTATGTGGAGTTTAACAAGTCTCAATATAGAGTTTTCCTTCTCCGAGACTGTTGTTTACTATACCAAGAGTAAAGAGCCCAATCTGCCCTACTATTTAGCCATGCCTGAAGGTGTCGCTAATCGTACTGCTTGACAAACAACGAAGAACTCATTGATATATAAGAATATAATTTATATTTTTATTCTTTGTCGGTGACATTTGTGTGAAGTAGGAATACAGCCTGAGAGAGTTCGCACATATCTTTTTTCTTTGGTGGGGACCCTTTGTGTGTATTAGAGCTATGGTTGGAAAACACACATGGGAGAAGCTGACATGTTTACTTGAGTGACCTGCAGGTCTCTGCCTTCAGTCTAAAATTAAAGACCTTATATTGTCTTCTCAAGCCCCATGCAGAACTATGAACCTGCCTCTTTGCCCACTTATTTTCTGTTCATGGCTGGTTATTGGAACAACTTACATACTTCCGTTTTTTTTTTTTCTTCGGGTAATTTGTTGATCTTATCTGCGAACAGAAATATCTGTCACTCTATCCATAGGCAATGAATTATATTCTTGCCATAATTTATTTTTTTCTTTCCTGTAAAACCACTTTGTTGATGCTATCTTACGACCATATTGAATCTGTTAAATTCATCTACAGCACTCTGTCGCTAGCTAAGCTAGTATATTGCAAAGGGAGAATAGTTGCATTCATCCCTTTCCCAAAAGTATTAGGACTATGTGAAATGCAAACTGTCTTGTTTAGGATTTGAACTCTGGGCATCGTGTGCATTTCCTGTGGCACTAACCATTACACCTCAAGTGCCTTTATAATATCACAAATGCCTCCTTAGAGTATATATTATAAACTGGAAATATTTAATCCTTAACGTAACCTCCATTGCTTCCTAAAATCTCAATCCATCTGTCAACAAGCTTATTGATGCCATGCTTGTAAAACTCTTCAAGTTTTGATGCAAAATATGAGATCAACTTATGTTCAAGCAATTCTCTTGGTGTCAACCTTACATGATCCAAATGCTTCTGTAAACAGGAGCCAAGTTTAGAAAATATGGAGGATGAAGCAATTTTTCCCAATCAAGGTTGTCTTTGAGATTTTTTGTCAATTGAGATGTAGGAGGATGATTCTTTATCATAATGGAGTATGATTCTTTTTCTGTTGACAAAGAAAGAAGAGACATTTTTTTGTCCAAAACTGTTTTCAAACATCGAAGTTGATTGCAGAAGAGATTAGAGGTGTTTTACTCAATTATCATCTAGCTGCTCATAATGGATAATTCTTTGAATATCCCACCTCGTACTCAATATGTTCTTCTTTAGATGAAATCCACTTCTCAGTTGCTGAGAAAGTTTTTGTTTTTTCCTTATCTACTGAGGATGGCATTTAATGTTATGATGAAGAATGTACTTCTTATCACCAGTAACAAACTTATCTAAAAAAAAAAAAAAAAAAGGTACATTAAGTGATGATTCATAATAAGCAATCACAGAAACATTTGGATGGTCTTAGATTGACATCAAGAAAAGAGTTAGTTTCATATTTTACATCAAAACTGAAAGAATTGTACAAGTGTGGCATCTATAACCTTGTTGACAGTTGGAATAAAGTTTTGTGAGGCAATAAAGGTTAATGATTAAATATTTCTATTGGGCTGAGTATTTTCATTTATAATATGTATTCTGAAATTTGAAATTACTTTTATTCCAACTTGATATAATGTTCTACTAGAAATGATAAAATCCTGGTATATTCTGTGAAAAAAACAAACTGTTTAGTGTGTACTTGTTTATGGGTGATACTGTGTAAACAAGATGAGATTGCATCAAATATTTCCCTACTTCAGGTGGTTAAATTTTCTTGATGTTAAACCTTAAATCCGCCCCCTAAACGTTTTAACTTGGGGGGGTTCAAACAGAGAATTGCTGAAAAATTAATTTTACTATTGCTATTATTATTATTAATCTTCTAATCGACACATCCAAATCCCATTATAAGAAAAAATCAAAATGGCATATATACAACCCAAAAACTTTTTTCAAAATCCCATTTCAAGGGAAGTAACTAAATTTGTATTTAGTTTTCAACGAAGTAGTCTCCCTTGTATAAATAAACCTTTTCCCCTCAAACCTAAATTTAATTGCAAAATGCAAACGTGTGATAAGCATTTAGGCAAATTAGATAAAAGGTTTTACATAGGTGTAAACGTACTGCTAGCTGGAGAAATGCATAAATTATATAGCGCCAATCTCTTGAAAAACATTTGTGGCAAACTTTAAATCTATTTCCAATGTCTTTTTTTTTCAATAAAATGTTATCATGTAATAATTGAAAATAGCTTCCTAGAGAGATCAATGTCCCAATTTTATGAATATATAAATTCGCTGTCAAAAAATTTGGAAAATTATAAAGAATTGAAGTCAGTATAAATGTCTTGGCTATTTGAAAAGGGGGAAAAAATGCAAAACAAAATGTATTTTTGGTTCTTGAAAATATAATATAGTTAAGACATTTTTATTATCACTTGCATATATATCCAGTGTGTATTAAAAAAATGGTGGGAGGTGATGGAAAGAGATTATCATTAACAATGATTTTGTTTTGTTTTTTCTTCTAAATGCTGAGAATGTTAAGTGATATTTCAATGTTTTAACATTTGTAGTCATGTTTTTTTTTCGTTTTGTTTTTCCAGGAAAAGACCAAGATTCACCTCCAGGAAACAGTGGAGGAAATGAAAAAGTTTAATGCCAGGAGAAAATTAAAGGTTAGATTTTCTTTCTTTCTTTCTCTGTCTCAATTACTCTTTTCCTAACTCTTATCCCTTCCTTTCACTTTGAGTAAACATTTCTTTCTTTTTCTTTTTTTTTTTTTTTTAACTTTTTAGCCTTTCTTCTTATCCACCCCCACTCACTCACTGATGAATTTCTTTTTCTATGTCAGAGTGAAAACTTTCAAATTTCTTCTCTGTTGATTTGTGTGAACACTTTAAAAAAAAACTTTTTTAGTTTTAATCTGTTTTATTTGATGGATATTATATTCCACAATGAGTTTGAAAGAATTTCTTAAAGTCATGATAAATATAATTAAAAGAAAAATTTATTTATCTTTTTTCATTTGGAAGTTGTTAGATAATTTAAATGGTGTGTGGCTTTTGTGCCACACTGCAACCATTGGGGTGCATGTGTGTGTATATATATATATATATATATATATATATATATATATATATATATATATATATATATATACACACACACACACAGACAGACATATATTTTTAACTGTTGATATAGAGGAATACATTCCATCTTCACCTTAAGTAAGGTGAAGTAATGTTAACGGTTAAAAAGAAACCTATTTCTGTTCAAATTCCATCTGAAGAACCAGTTGATGAGCTGGTGAAAAAAATTTCTAATGTAGAATATCTATTAATTTTCTTGTTATTAATGATATATTTTGCTTTGCATGTGATTTTTTTATATATATTTCTATAGATTAATTAGCTGTTCATTGAGCACTTTATTTGGATTATTCTTTTTAAGTCTTTTCACTGGCTTAAATGATATATATATATAAGAATAGCTTTAAATAGAGCATACATGATAAGTGAGGAGGGAAGATTTGGGAAAGAAGAAGGAAAAAAATAACCAAACTTTCTAGGTAACTGTTATTTTTTTGTTTTTTTTTTCTCCTTTTTTATGCCTAGTACTGATTAGCTCTCCATGTTCCTCTGTGTTTGGTTTTTGTCATGGTGTTCTTTGATGAGATGTGAACCCAAAAAAGTCTTTTTTAGAACTTATTATGTTTGCTGTATTTAAAGCCATTCTAACATTTTGTAAATACCACAGAATTATATATATATTTACATTTATTTGTAAAAAAAGTATGAAACTTCAAGTCATGAGATTGACATGAGGTGGGAGAAGGATTCATTTTATGTCTGATCTTGCTCTACTGGCCAGTATTTGAGCACTCTTCTGATTTAACATGGATATTTTTATTATGATTTGTTCATTTCACAACAACCCACCCCATATATATATATATATATATATATATATATATATATATGGTTGAATTAAAGAGACTGCAAGAGATAGAATGAAGCATAATGATATTTATATTGATAGATGAGTTAATGAATGCTCAAAATAAATAGACATGAACAAAATTAAAAAAATATGAATACATATAGAGAGAGATGGACAAATAGACTGATATGATATGAAAACTTTTTTAAGGAAATACTACACATTTTTAAGATAAATTTTTAAACACTATTTACATCACAAAAACTTGAAACAGAATTCTACCAATGTAAATAGACTGTTTAATACTTTCTTGCTTTTCATTTCATTTAAAAAATATACCCTGATGAAGGTTTAATATTTGCACATTTAAAAACTGAAACATTTAATGTTGGCAATAAGTAAAATCATCCTCTGAAAACTTTGTATTGTTTATATTTGTACATATATATACATAACAGGGCATGAACGAAAATCATTAATAATCATGGTTAATAAATCTTATCAATTTGTATGCATTGGGTGGGGGGTTAGGTCATTCAAGCAAGGAAAAAAAAGAGGGGTCAGGAAAAATAATCTCTTTTAACCATGTATTGTTCCCACCTTGTAACTGATAATGGCAGTAATTAAGATTTAAACAAGATGTATCAATATGAGGAATTTTACCCCAGCTGATTGTAAAAATTGGTAACCATTGCCTCTCTAGTATGCGAATTACTATTTAAAAATCATGTTTGTTATTTATGTTGTTGTAACATGACTAGTCTTTACGAATGAAAGATTTATCCAATATTTTATAGGTTATTTTATAGTGAGGTGGAGTTGCATACATGGATTAAGACTCATGTGTCTCACAAAAAATTCTTGGTCCTCTTGGCATTTCCTTTTAGGGATTTCCCAGGTGCCAACTGATAAATGGATCCCTACTAAGCAGAAACTGCTTGGATGCAAGACTCCCTGGGGCCAGGCAATCAATTTGAAATCACCCTGCTAGTGAGTCCAGTTGGTTGGGGCTGTAGAATACACTGACTGCATCTCTGTTGAGGAATAACCCCCCCCCAAGTGAGTGTCCTGATATGACACTAAACCATCTGATGGTGAGGCTCTAATCCTGGAGATTTGGAGAATGTGGACTACCCCTTTATTGCCATCACTCCCTGGTGCACTCTGATCTGAAGTGGTAGCACCTGAAAGGCTCCCATCTATGGGTCAAATAGAACTGTTTGACATTTAAACTCTGTGCAAGCCCAGTTGGTTGAGGCTGTAGAATGACTTTATCTCTGTTGAGAAGTAAAACCCCCTCCAATGAGTGTCCTGATATGACACTAAACCATCTGATGCTGAGGCTCTAATCCTGGAGCTTTGGAGAATGTAGAGTACCCCTTTATTGCCATCAATCCCTGATCCACTCTGACCTGAAGTGGTAGCACCTGGTACTTGGAACAATTTAACTGCGTGCTAACAAATGAGAAATGTTGAATCATTAGTGTTAAATACCAATACTTGAAACCTTAACTGCGTGCTGAAATTGAATTATTGATATTACATTGCAATATTTGGAAATATTAAACTGTATGCAAATGAATGAATAGTGTTGAATAGAATAATTAGTGTTAATTAGCAATATTTAACACTTCTATGTGTAAACAAATGATTAATATTAAACAATATTATTAGTGTTAGATAGCAATACTTGAAACCATTTATCTGTATAGAAACCGTTGCAATACTTAATTGTGTGCAAACAAATCATTTTTAATTCTTTTAAGAATAAAACAACCAACAAACTATTCACTTACAAATCATATATGTATAACCATTTAAATGTGTGCAAACAAATGGTTTATAGTAAATAGAATTATCTATTTTTGATTGAAATACTTGAAACTGTGCAAAAAAAAAAAAAAAAAAAAAGAGTTCAGGCTCATTTAAACGTGTTATCTACAAAATGTATTTACTAATTACATATATCTAATTTATATGTATGAACAGGATTTGGCATTAAATAACCTACAAGGGTTGATATGCCATAAAACTTAACCAAACCAAGCCTTTCAAGAAACAACTTATCCAGTCAATGGGACACATTTCAGCTGGCCATGATGCGATGTACGGTTCAGGTCAGGTGTGTCTTGTCACTGGATATAACTCTGGCCTCAGGGGGCCGTCCCCACCCAGGCTTTAACCCTCTTTGGAGGTTTTGGATTTATCACCCAGCTCCTTTTAGGAGAAATCAAACGGGGTCCAAGGCATTTTTGGTAATGTCGGGCGTGTGTGGGCTTCAGCCCTGTGCCCAGACCCACCTTAAAAAAGGCCTTGTGCCATACTCGTCCGGTAGGTGGGACGGGGGACAAATATCACTAAGTTTATAAATGTTATTGCTGGATCCATCGTCAAGGGGAGATAATCCCAGTAATATTTTAGGTTTTTTTGCCAGTGTATTACATTTAAAAGATTTTTTTAATGCTACAATTTGGTTCTTACTTTATGGGAGCTTTAAAATTTGAAAAATCTTATAGCTGTCTGAGTTGAAACTTTTTTTCTATTTTGAGCTTTAATTGATAATTCAAGGTTGACTCTCTGAATGTGTTGATTAATAGTGTCTTGTGAAGGACCAAGTTCTGCCAACAATGTATGGGTGCTTGTGCTTTTAAACAAGGCCTCATCTTCCACAACAGAAAGGTACTCCTAACTTTTGTTTATCTTCGTGGCTGGTGTTATCTTCCTTGAAACGTTTCAATCAGTTTTGTGCCTCACATTGATTAACTGTTTCTTGGCCTTCCATATCATCAATTTCTTTTGCTGTTACTCTTGCACTCTGTCCTTTTTTCCACAGGTAACATAAAATGGCTCCAATTGAAGTTTTTTCTTTAATACTCATAATCAAAGGTGTGAAATAAAGAATAAAGAATTAATCTTAATATGTTATTTATGAAAATAAAGAATGAACAATTATTATTAATCATTTGTTTGCACATAGTTTAATGTTTTCAAGTATTGCTATGTATCAGTAACAATTCAATTAAACATCAGTCATTTATTTACACTCAGTTTAAATATCAAAGGGAACAGTTGAGATGTCAAACATTTCAGTTTGACCATTGATAGGAACCTATGTTATTTATGAAATTAAAGAATAAACAATTTAGCAATGGTTGGACAATTTGTATCAAATAAATGATATAACATGGAAATACAAGTTGCCAAAAATCATAAGGAAAATCTGAAAAACTGGTCTACAAATATTTGTTTGTTCTGCCTCCTTCAGTATCTTTTTTTACTGTCTTCTCATATCAACTTAAAAAAAAAAAATCTTTGCGCAGAACATATACAATTTTAATACAATATCTATATATTGATCAGATTCTGTCAAGTAAATCATTTGGTTGTTCGCAAAAATGCCCTCTTAATTTCCTTTTCTTCAAATATTATTTCTGAAATCATCCAATTTAATCTTAAAAGTTTTCCCCCCTATTGTTATTTTTGATCTGATTTGGCAATTTGCTCAAAAAATATTTGCTAAAAAAAAATCCAATTGGTGAATATTTGTTAGTTTTTGAAATCTGTTATGATAGTGAATTTACAGTTTGAGGAAAAAATATTGAAAAAAAATGTTTACCATTATTAGAAATTCCTCTAATTATTTTGAAAGTGTCAAATAGACCGCCCTCCCCCTTCATTATTTTAAAAAAAAAAAATAGTTAATCCTAATTTCTCCTTGTAACTGTAATGTTACTGGATGGGTTACTGGAATAAAAACTGGAATTATAATATACAATGAAAAAGGGTTTATTGTACAATGATGTGTTAACAGAGGTATATTCCTAGCTAATCTCACTAGGAAAAGCTGGCTGCCAAGGCCAAAAATGAAACTGCCTATATTCAAATAGAACTGTCCATTCCAATACAGACTGGTATTATCTCTTCTCTACAACAAACTGTAATCTTCTATTCTTTTTATTAGTTTTGTCACTCTTCTTTGAATACTCTCCAATCGCTAAGTTTAAACACTGGAGCCCAGGCCTGAATATAATATCTTATATTAGGTCTTATTGGGGTTTTATGGACATTTCTTTAAAATGAGTGTTTTGGGGCTTTTTTTTCTTAACATTTTCTTTTTGTTTGATTTTCAGGGTGCTATTATGGCTGCTGTATCAAGTTCAAAATGGACAACCTTTTATAATGATCCACCCATGAGATATGAAGATGAGATCACTTCATCTGGTTAGTAAATATTTTTAGTTTTTAAAATTTCTTCTTGAGATCAACTTAAAAAATTTTTTTTTTTCAAATATAGATTCCTGCATTTTCATTGACTTTCATTTGCGCACCACTTGAATATCCTAAAACATTATCTTTGAAACTTATGTTTTATTTTACCCATAAACCAACTGGATATTTCCTCTCACTTGACCCTATCGTTTTCATTCATTTTTAATTTCTTCATTTCAATATGGCCATCACTTGATGACCAGCAGGAAAAACATAAAACTTGACAATTATTTTTTCTCATTGGCCTCACAGATTCTTATCAATAAATTTACTTGAATTAAAAACAAATTCCTAATTTATCTATAAAGATTTTTGAAGAAAGAAGCAAAGTGATTTGTCACTAATTAAACTTATTAACTATTTGCTCCTTGATTCTCTGTAATCCTGTATTTTGCTCACAAAAATATAGCAGAAAATATCAAACTCTACTCCTTGGTGCCACTATCTTTGTATAAAACTGTCATACAGTGTGTAGCAGGAATGCCTCCCACATGCTAAACTGTCACCTGCGTGATGCAAATGAATTTAGGGCAGTGGCAATGCAGCTTCATCTAATTAATGTCTTTTTTTCTTTTTCTTTTTTTAAAAATTTTTTACTTTTTTTTTAGATCAGTTATGATTATGGCTTGGACTTGTGCACACAGAGAGCTTGCTGTTGAAACAAGTTTTTTTTTAAAGAATGATTTATCTGTTATTGCTACACAGAGAGCTTTTCTTGCTCATTTCATCAGAATGATGCTGTTCTGGATAGAAATTTGATACAGCTATAGGTTGAAAATTCTATTAGAAGCTGCAGCATTTTAACATAGCATTAAATGCGTATGAAAAGCTCTCTTTGTTCCAATTGCTGATGCATCAGTCTTATAAAAATGTTTTAATGGCAAATGCACTGTGTACACCAGTTTAAGCAATGATCTGAACTGCTGAGATAGGATCTCTAGCCCTGGTGTTGAAAAGAATCAACTACATAGCTTTGGGCCAAACTTACTTAAATGATAATAATAATAATAATATTGACTGTAATTATTATACTCGGAATAATCTCCAAAGGACTGATAAAGAGACTAGAAGACTTAAAAATAAGAAGATAAGTAGAGACCATTCAAATTAAAGCATTACAAAAATCAGCCAGAATACTGAGAAGAGTCCTGGAGACTTGCTGTCACACAAGCTCTGGTGAAAAACTATCAGCTAACACTAGTGTGAAATACACTTAAAGGAGTAAAATAATAGATATTGTAACACAAAAACCACCTTATGGGATGACTTTCACTTATGTGAAGCAAAAAGGACATCCTGTTTTACATGGCTTTTGTGAAAGTGGCCATTTGTAATAGGATTTTTGCCTAGTCGACTTGGGCTGTAGAATATGCCAACTGCATCTCTGTAGAGGGATAAAAACCATACCCCAACAAATATCCTAGTTATGACAGGTAAACATTTGCTATCGAGGCTCTAATCATAGAACTTTGGGGAATGAGGAGTAACCCATCATTGCCTTTACTCCTACATTCACTCTGATCTCGAGTGATGGTACCTGTTAGGTTCCTATCTATGAGTCAAATAGAAAGTTTAATCATTTACTTGAAACCATTTATCTGTGTGCAAAGAAATCATCAGTAAAAATACTTGATCAATAGAATTACTAATGTTAAATTTTACGACTTGACACCATTTAACTGTGTGCAAACAAATGTACTTTAACTCGTTTAAGAATATAGTTACCTACAAACTATTCACAGCTAAGTCGTGGATATATATATATATATATATATATATATAAGTCAGTAAAATTGGCGACTATAGTCGAGGGCAACCTGAAGGCTGATTTTTCATTATCTACTGCACCAAGATGTAGTTGAGGGTACAACTCCTTTCTCTGGATTGCTCCACTTACCCATGATCCCTACTTTATAATGCTGAGTACTAAGCAAGGAGACATCAAGTACCATTTTTTGAGTCTTTGGTATGACTCGACCTGGGATTGATCTCCGGTCTTCTAGGCCATTGGCAAACACTTTACTTGCTCTCTGTGTGTGTAAACAGGATTTTGCATTAGATAATCATCAAGGGTTGACATGCCATTAAACTGAATAACCTTACCTAACTTAATAGGATTTGTGCATATGCTCAGATTGGAGTCCTCAATGTTACTATCTCTTATAAATATGCTTCAAACTCAAAGCAATCAAGAGGCAGTTTATTAACAACCATTGAAAGAGAGCAGACTGATGCTAGGTTAGAGTATATAGAGTGGATATTTGTAAGAGACAGTGTGTGAAGGAAAATGATTACCGTCTGCTTTTGTCTGTGAAAGAAAAAGAAGGAAAATGATTACCGTCTGCTTTTGTCTGTGAAAGAAAAAGAAAAACAACCTCTGCATTGGAAATGCTGTTTTGACAACAGTCAGAAAGTTGTGACTTGTATCAAGAAAAGAAATAAGTCTCTTGGCACTCCTTGTTAGACCTGGTTTTAAAAAATCACTTTAAAAAATGTCTCCAAAACATTAAATTTTCTTACACTTTTGTCCAAATTTATCTTTAAGCTTTTTTGTTTTGTTTCTTTCAGTTTTGTTGAAAATATTATCAATGTTGTCAAAAGTTTTGTAAAAGACTTGTTCTTTTTATGGAATTGGTGCATGCTTTTAAATATGTTGATCATTCTATATTGTTGACTGTAATGTTTGAAAAATGATTGTCATAAATATTTAAAAAAAAAAATCTTTGGACTTTAAAAACCTTTGACACTCAGATACCCTGAACTCAGAAAATAGAAATTAAAAAATGTAATACCACATATATTCATAATTTATTCCTTGTCACCGACATCTTTGTTTAAATCTATCTCATCATTCCATTTAAAGAAAGAAAGTGTGTGAATGGACATTGTATTAAGCCTTGATGTGATTTCCTTGAGTCTGAAATATTGGTCTTATATAGAGATACATAGGTTTACAGACTAGTTTAGCTATCAAGAAAATAAATAAAAGGAGTTTGAGTTGAACAGACATTATTTTATTATTTATCAATTCTATCAATAAGCAATAATTTACAAGAAGGTTTTTTTTTTGTTTTGTGTGTGCATGCATTTGTATGAATTTTTGTACATGTAGTATATGCAAATATTTTTAGTATTACTTTTTTTAATTAATTACTTGCATGTCAGTTCTAAGTTTCTGTGAAGATAAGACCTGGTTATCGTTATGAAATTTGCAACTGATATTTTTGGTTCCCAGCCGGGAGTATGTAAGGTCTGTCTTCTTTGACTACTAGACTATTATTAACTAGGACAAGGGATAGCTGCTATTTAGGCCCAATAAATATTGGCAGCAAAATAAGTAAATATTATTTTTGAAAATTATGATACATGTAGGTCGTTTTCTATTTTTTTAGATTTGATGAAACATTTGAGATAGGGACCGTTACAGATCTAAACTTAATAAGACATTTCAAATGTTGTAATGGATAACGAGTTATATTAGCAAATTATTGATAATGAGTTCAATTTTTAATTAATCCTTTCTTTCTTTCTTTAATGGCATATCAACCGTTGTTGGTCATTTAATGCCAAAGCTATTCTCCTAGAAGAACAGTAGTGGTACTATTTAACCCATAGCTGGGAGGATAAGGGGGCTCATACCTTTCCCAAGGGTATTTGTCCGAAAGTGAACCTAATAGCGTGACTGGAATATGAACTTGCTTACTACGATTCTGCAGTCCATCGTTTTAACCATTACACCACGAGGACACCCCCTTTAATTAATCCCTGTTTTTCTGGCTTTGTGCCAATATAGAAAAAAAAGAGCTTTTTTCTTTTTTACATTGACTTCTTTGGTGTCTTATATGGAATAATATTTTACAAGTTGGACTCACAGACCATTATGAACAAATTGAATTTTAATTTGGTACTCAATTCTTCTGTCCTTGTGCAATTCTAAACGAAGCTTAATATTTACCCAACCCCTCTGCTCGGGCAGGATATGACACAAGGTCAATTTTTAAGCGGAGTTTAACAGGTTTGAATTCAGAGTTTTCCTTCTCCTAGACTAGTTGCCTCACCAAGGCTGAAGAACCTAGTCTGTCCTACTATTTACCCATAGCTGGAGGGAGAATAATTGGATTCATACCTTTCCCAAGGGTATTAGTGCTATGTGAAATGCAATCAGTCTGGTCCAGGATTTGAACTTGTATCGTCGTGTCCAAGTCCTATGACGATAACCATTACACCACGGGCAAGCTTAATAAATGACTATTTTTTTACATGATTTTCTGAGGTGTCCAACATGGGATAATGTTTTGCAAAGTAGAGTAACAGACCATTACCAGTGAGGTGCCCGTGGTGTAATGGTTATCGTCGTAGGAAATGGACACGGCGACACGACTTCAAATCCTAGACGAGACTGATTGTCTTTCACATAGCACTAATACCCTTGGGAAAGGTATGAATCTAATTATTTTCCCTTCAGGGCAGACTAGGTTCTTCAGCCTTGGTGAGGCAACTAGTCTAGGAGAAGGAAAACTCTGAATTGAAACCTGTTCAACTCCGCTTAAAAATTGACCTTGTGTCATATCCTGCCCGAGCGGAGGCGTTGGTAAATATGATTACCTGTGGTTTTGATTATCACAAGGCACTTCACCCATCTGATCTTTTTTCTTTCCAAATTAAGCTTAGAAAAGAAAATGTTGGTAGGGCTTTGAATATACTGCCTGTATCCTCTGCAGAACGGTAAGACACACCCACCACCCCAAAAAATAAGCGGTTGTCCTGGGTATAACATTAAGTTGCATCTGATGGTGAACCTGGAGATCTAGGTGCGTGTCGAGTATCCCTTCATTGCCATTACTCCCAGATCCACTCTGACTCAGTGTAGTAATATCTATGTCTGGGTCATAAAGATCAGTTTAAAAATTATTTGTATTCAATAGGACCGCATACACACATATATATATATATAAACCTCTTTTTTATATATATATAAGAGGTTTATGGTTCTTACTAGCTTACTGGGTGAGTTAACGGAGGACCAAATGTTGTAGTACAGTCTGATGAATGTGGATAACATGAAACCTAGTGTCACAGACACTGACATGTAATATATATAAGAATGAATAGTTCCATGAAGAGATTTGTATTTTTTAAAGATTTATTTGTTTATTTCGTTCTTACATACATGTATGTTTCCAGCTTGTTGCTTTTGTCAGAGAACATATGTAGCGCAAGGCCATGTGAATGGGGTACTCAATGAGACTCAAACTCAGTTGTGTTTGAATAGTTTTCAGTTTTGTCTGGGTTTATATAAAGGTCACTCCACTTTTTTTTATACTCCAAGTGTGTCTACTTTAGTTTGTTTTACCTAATTTGTCTTTGATATTTGATATGTTTTTGTTATTTTACCTTGGGTAGTTGTGTGTGTGTGTTAAAGTGGTTTCGGATTTCACTTACAGTTATTTTTTTTTCTGTGTGTGTGCGTTGGTAGGAATACCATTCTCTAACCTCTAGGTGTAAAATAATCCTGGATAAACTCACCCGAGTCATGCCTTTTTGAGTTATAAAAAAAGCATAAAATATTTTCTTAAAAAAAAACAATACAAGTTCATCAACAGTTACGCACGAAAGAAGAAAATTGATTGTTTTAATATTTGTCTCCTAACATAATCCTGAGAACATAGATAATATCTTCAGTATTATAAAGAGAATAAGAATAACGATATCAAAATATTAACAAAATCTGTTCAATTTATGAGATTTTTTAAAAAGAAATTCTTTAACTCCTTCCGATGAGATTTCATCTGATAATTTTCTAAGAAACGTAACTCTCAAATCATTAAAAGTTATCCTGTGGGATTATCTCCCCTTAACTTAATTAGCACTGTAGACAAGTTGAAAGGGAAGATTTTCTATTCAAACTTTTGAGACGAATGGCAGAAACTGTTATTATAATAAAGAAACACCTTACACAGATGCCGCACGATTAACAGACTATATTTTTGAGAGAAAAACTTTTGATAACTTTAATAATGTTTAATAAGCTTATTTTAAGATCATGAGGTGATTATTTCTTTGGTTTAGATTTTTGAGCAAGAAAACATTTATGAATTGAGTTTTCATTTGGCGTCCGATACTTTTGGCATCGGGTCAGTTTAAACTTAGCTTAATAAATTTTTTTTCTCCTTGAAACATGAATTTATTATCTGTTGCCTTTTTTTCTCATTGTTTTAAATACCATTTTTCTTTTTTCAAATACTTTTTTTGAGAACAATAAATATACCACCTAGATTACTTATTTTAACATATCATTTAAATTGAATTTTTGTGAATTAATGTACCAATTAAAGCTGAAGATGGGTAAATAATGAATCTTTAAGTCTCAGTAGATTTAATAAAACTTAACAGAAAATGAAGCAGACCTGCAATTTTTTTTGATGTGTGATTTTTCTGACTATTGTCCTCATCTTTATTCTTGTTAGTTGAAACACAACGTTTCAGCTGCTGTATCCTCCAGCCTTCCTCAGGTCTCATTGTTTTTCACACCTATCAATCCAAGAAACATCTC